>CM021106.1:83994338-84430362 GCA_007115665.2 Sequoiadendron giganteum | reverse complement strand
GGTATAATACAAGACCAAAACGGTCTTATACCATGATTACCTGAAAACGACTGATACAGACTTATGGCAGAAAAATCTAGAGGTCAGTTCTGAAGACTTGGAGGGCATGAATCAAATCACATTGCAGAACATCGAAGAATCCGGTTTGTTTCAAGCAGCATCTATTCCAATCACCTTACAAAGCATCGAGCTTGTAATTGCTTGCACTAAGCATTACAACCTGACTACAAGAGAGATCCTGTCAGTTGACGGGAGGATGATTTGCAGCTTGAAGCCGGTAGACATAGAGACTTGTTTTACAATTCCACCATGCCCTACCAAGAAGGTCATATCAGTGACAGAATGCGAAAAGGCATTCGAGGCTTCAAAAGACAAGTGTTCGCTTATAATGGCTGAACATTGGCTGAAAACAAAGAGAAATAGCTTGCCCAGATTAGTTGGTAGCGGAGAATTCAAAGACGAGTACGGAGTGCTAATCACCCTACTCAGCAGAGTCACTGGACAAGAGGAGGGAAAATCCTTCCAGCCGTGGATGTTCTACATTATTGGCAAGATAATCAGCAGAAAAGAACGTTACGATTGGGCCTCCCTGATCAGTGACACACTCCACCAACAATTCACCGGATTTCTAGAAGAGCACCGTTTTCACATGTGTTCATACCTGGTCTACCTGATAGCCTTCCAAGGCGATTTCAGAACATTAAACACTGTGGGAACCCTGGGTGTGCAAAAGGTACAAGAATACTTTCCTCGCTTGGAGCTCACTCTAGCGGAAAGACATTTCAAAAGAATAAATGACCTTTTTACTATGCACACCGTGCACGAGCTAGACCATGAGATGCACGTGCGTATTTCACCAGCAGCTAAGGCAGCAATGGTGGACTGGGCGGATTGGTTCATACAATTCCCCCCTTTCACCTACATACGCGTGTATGGCTATAATGGCCACCCCGCCATGATGCCACGTTACCCCTCAGATAGGGTAGTGTTCATGGAATTCCTGAGGCAATTGGCCGAGGTTCACTCTTACCTTCGCATAAAAAAAAAGACTGCTGCAAACTTTCCTTTTCAGATGGGACTCTACAAATGCAGGACTGCAGCCGATGCAAGGTTGATAAGCAAAGAAATAGTGAGATTTAATCTCAAGTACCTCATCGACAGGAGGCCATCCTATGACCCCAGAGGCATCTTCGCAGCTCACCTTGAGCAAAGATCATCACATGAACCTTTCATGGAAGATTTTTGGGTCACCTGCGAAGATGAGTTCGAAGTGAGAAGAAGGAACCATAGCAGATTCAAGCTCTCACAGATTGCAGAATTCATGTCAGAAGACATCGAGGGCTTATCTGAAGGCGAAGGAGAAGTTATTCTTTCTTCCTTCTTCACGGGTCTAGTAGATTCACAACCACTCGGCAAGGTAGACTGGTACGCGAAAGAGAGTACGTCTATTGAGGAAAGAACGGGTAGAGTAGTTCGACACAGTCAACTCTACCTGGACAGTAAAAGGACAAGGAAGGTAGTACTTCCCCGATCAGAGCCGCCAGCGGTTCCGTCTACACTACCTTCCACGTCTAGGAGGAAACCCAGACAGAAGAAGATGAGCTTTCCTCCAGAAGGAATGCGGATGTCAGGAAGCACATGGGGGAGAAAAGGAATTGCCAGCACAAGCCGGCAAGAGGTACAGGTGGACACAGCCACCAATTTGCCTGAGACAGTTGAGACCGCTGCAACTACACAAGAACCAGTGATTGAAATAATCGCTGTAGAGGCGGAAACCATTGTAGAAGAAGTTGTAGCAGAAGCGGTGCCAGTGATAGAAACAGAGCCACCATCTTCACCACCATCAGAGAGGTCACAAAGTCCTATTGATTTGGACTCGCCACCACGAGACATTGCCACGGCACAGTCTCGTTCTTCTAGCATTCAGGGGACCTATGTTCCTCCTCCCAGCGATGCTAGCCGAGATTCTATCTGGCTGGAAAGCTCGCTTGGGAGAAAGAGGGAGAGGCCTTCATATCAGCTTGACTTCTCTGAATTCCATCATGCCCCACAAGACATGCCGGTAAAGAAGTTGAAGAAGCAAACACATGTAGAAAAGAATGCAGAGAACGAGGTCATCATAGAGACTGCTGCCCCACCTGAAGACAAAGATATACATAATGTGAGGGTTGAGGATTTCACGCTTTCAAAGGTGAACCTTGGAAAGACCACTCGACAGGTGGAGGCAGACCTTCTTGGAATTGCCACGGCGAGTGTCAAAGAAAGGATGACAAAAGATGGACAAGACAAAGCAGCCTTGAAGGCTGAAATCCGTCGGCTAAAGTTGTACATTTCTAGTTTGATACATGACACTCCAAACTCCTCGGCTTTGCCTCAAGGACTGTTGGATCTCCCAGCTGAAAGAAACCATCATCAGTTGATTACATACGGTAAACACTTGAGACGTAAAGTGGATGAGTTTGTTGTCAAAGGGCGGTGTGTGTTGACAGAAGCATATCAGCTGAGAGACAGAGCACATGGACTTCGATCAGAAATCCAGAAGTCGGATATAAAGGCAGCTCAAGAGAGGCCGAGAGAGGAGGTGACAGTTGCTGATTTGCAACAAGCATATGAATCAGTTACGACCAGAGAAAATAAACACCATCTCTTTGAGTGGAAAGAACAGGTGGCATACAAGGTGAGGGCCTATGATGCCAACTCTGTGGAGCTGATTGACTATAGACGCTTCGTCGCCAATATTATCAACTTCGCAAGAGCGTTGGTAATATCCTTCCCGGAGTTAGAATATCAGCGGGAAGGAGGAGAATATGTGGAACTTGAAACCGTGCAGACACGATTCCAGGATGTCATCCGATCTTCATTCCTTGAAGATCCCAATGGCTACAAATTAGCCAAAATTGCAGCCATGTCTGTCCAGTTAGATGAAGCAGCTGCCCAATGCATAACCTATCATCAGCAGCTTACGACGGGTGAAGAAATGCTTAGACGCCACATAGTCATCTTGAAGAGCATTAATTGCCCGGAGGCCGAAGAGGTCAATGACTGGATAGAGACTTTGTTGACCAGTGGTGAAGAGGTGTAAAGCACCAAGGGAGGACGTCCTACCCTCCAAATAGCATTAATGATGACTGAAGTCAACTTGATGCCCCTTTCCAAGTTGACTCCAGATCTCCACAGATCATGCATGTCAGATCCCACTAATCTAGGATGTCTATTTGACTCCCACGATTTGTGGATCTCAGATTTCCTCAAAAGGTGGATGTCTATTTGGAGACACATTTGTAACATAAGTTCACTTTTAGTTAGGTGTCAGTCAACTGAGGTAGACTTCCAGTTTGACTTTTGTTTAGTTTCAGTTAACTGAAGTAGATTTCCAGTTAACTGTTTGCTCACCTACATTTAGACATAGAATAATATCTTGCTGATTGGCAAGAACTGTTTGTTAACTCAAGGAGATTTTAGGGTTGCCTACTCCTTTGAGTTCCTATAAATAAGAGCCTTAGGTTCTTTATTTGTTTAACCTTTATTTGCTAGCAAAATTGCTGCGCCACTGTTGCCAGAGTTCGCTTGTTTATATCTGTTCACTCTTGGATGAGAGTTCGTTGGTTGATCGCAATTGTGCATGATTTCGTGCCTTTGCTGTCCCGACCTTTGTAATTCTTTGAAGAATCTTAAAGAATAAATCAGATGGTGCAAGCTTGATTGATCTAATTATTTGAGTTATTCAAAGTCTTGTTTTTAAATAGTGCATTGTTTCAATCTCCTCCTTGGACAGGTGTCGTCGCCTCCTTGGATATTTTGTCATCAATCATTATCGTTTGATGTTGTTTAATGATCTTTCTTGCAGCCTAGACTTTGGACAGGTGTCGTCACCTCCTCGGGAATCCTGTTAGAAAGGCCATCGTTCCTTGTTGTTTCCAGTGAGCTGCTTCCAAGCCTATACCTCGATAGGGGTTCCTCCTCCTTGGCAAGTCTCAGATCCAGTTTACCGTAACGAGTGTTTGCTTGTATCGAGCCCTATCTTGGTATATATCCGAAGGTTCAGAGCCTCGGCCATATTCCATTGAGACGGAGGATTCAAGTGATCCAACCATACCATTTCGCTCCTATGCCCTCATGCTCTGTTTTTCTTGAGGAGGTAGGATAGTTTAGAAGCTTAGTTAGTCGTAGTTAAGATCTGCGGAAACCAGAGAAAAAGCTTAGCTACGGCGCATTGGTTTATGCACCCTTGTGTCCTACCGCTGAGTAAAAAAGATAGGAAATCTTAGTACACCCTTTTTTTTACAGTATAAAATCAGCAAAGAGAGATCTTCCTCTCTATAATCCGAAGAGCATGTACTAACACACTTGCAATAGCTGTCCGTTTCCAATAAGCACTCCAGAGGTGCTAATTGAAACGCCAACAGTCGTTAAGTTAATTATTTAACTTAATGATTTATTATAAAGTCAAATTGACTTTATAAAGTTAAACGCCACTTAAATACTTTATAAAGTTAAACGCCACTTAAATACTTTATAAAGTGATATTTTAATCACTTAAAGGCAAAAAGTGTGCCCAACTATTGAAATGAATTAAAATACATTTAAATGTATTTTAAATGGCTAAAGATGTGCTTTCTTAGAAGCCATGCCTTTTTGGTGATATAAGGCAAAAGATGCAAGTCAACATCATCTGATTATCATTTGACATTGCAACTTTTTTTCTTCTCTGTGATTTTGTATGAGGACAAGGGTTTCAGGAAAACCCTCATTGAAGAGCGAAAATTCTTCACTGAATCTGTGATTGTGAGACTGTGAGACACCAGTTGAATGATTGCCATTGTGGGAGCTTCATCCAGAAGTTCTTTTGTCCTTGCATCTGAGTTTTTGTTCAACATTTACCTGTTTTGCAATAAGGGAGAGGGTTTCTTCATCAGAGGTGCCATCTTCAATAGTTTTCCAGCTTTTAGCAAAGTCGTACCATTCTCTTGCAAGGGTCGTACTTTCTCTGGGCAAGGTATGATCTCTTGGGAAAGCATGTTTGGAGCCAAAGGCTAAAACGCCTCCTTTCCTGCCAGGTTTTGGGTTGCATCATTGGCGTCCACCCTACTCAGCTCCATTTCACCAACTAGCGTGAGGGCGAAAGCAGATCTGAGGCTCTGGCATGCAATTTTGTCATTTTCGACATTTCTTGGCTGACAAGCACTGTACTTTCTTATTTAATTATTTTGAAGGTTTTCGGGTACGTTTCTTGTATGTAATCTCATTGTATGTATTGCCCGATCTTCATTAGTATACCAGTTGCTCAAGAAATTCTTGTATTTCCGTTTAATTTGCATTTTTATGCTAGACGCCCCTTCTACTTTTGTCTAGAATTCTTCTTAAAATCAATCAAAAACATAAAAAGATAAGCAAAAACTATAGGGTTTGAGTTGGAGCCAGTTGGGCTCTTCACAGAAACTAGGCACCTCCTTTGTCACATGCGTAATACTCGGGTCCCCGATTATTGGTGTTTCTTCTCTATACACTTTGTTCTCGCATGAGCTTTCAGAGCACACCACCTAGTCTGGTAACATTGTTGGATCTGCTCGCAATCCAAATTTGCTTGACTATCCATATCGAAACGTTGTCCAACAACCTATTTCTCCTGCACATAAAATTCCATATATCAATCCCCTTTAAAAAATATTAATAAACCCCTATCTAGCATAAAACAATCATTATTATTAATCCTTTTAAAACAATTCATAAATAACACATTTCAATGTATTCTCGTGTAACAATCAACTTTAGGCGAGTCACTGGATGTTTTAGGCATTCAGGAAAAACCAAACAACAAGCTTTAAACACTTCGGCATCAATGCACCATTTACTTGAGTACCCAACTCCCGATATATTTGACTGCCTTTAAAGCCCAACTAGTCGATACCCTTCACTTTCCTAGAACAAATCTTGACCGGGCTTCCAACTTTTACCAGTTGTTGTACCCAAACCAAATTTTTTGCTTCATTAAGGCATTTTGCATAAAATGGTCTAAACCTTGTGAAAATGATGTCAAAACGTCGTTTTTGGGCAATTCAAGTATGGGCTTTTAGTTAATGTCATGTCACGAAGATACTGGCAAAATTTGAAAAAATTGAAAATTAGGGTTTCAGAACTCTATTTTTAGGTCAAAACCCTAAAAAAGTGAAACTTGTCAGAATTGGCTGAAATTTGTTTTGATTGGTTTATTTTGCTTCACGATCAAAGTGGTGAAATCAATTTCAGTTAAGACTCAGTTTAAGCCTGGTGGGTAGTTTTCATTTTTTCAAATGAGAAGTTAGGTTTTCTAAATTCATCATTGGCAGATGGCCAGGTGCCAGGTGTTGACAGCTAAGCTCAAAACGCTTCGGTGATCTTTCTATGGCAAGTTTCGTCCAAAAAGTTACTTCGTCTCGGAGGAGATTTTCAACGAGGTAAAGATACTGTAAAATTGGCTAAGTCTGGATTGAGAAAGCGCCACTCTGAGCTAGGGGCGCCCATCATTCTGGAAGATTTATTCAACTTTTTGTGACTTGTCTCTACCAAGATGACTTTTCCAGATTCCTGATAGCTTCGCAATGAGCCAGCCAGCCAGTCCAACGGAGGAGTAAATCGCCTAAAACCAGAGATTCAATGCAGAATGAGGGAAATGCAAAAGTGGTTAACACTGAGGTCAAAAGCGCCCCTGGAGGCCAGGGGCACCCATCTTTTTGAGACTTCAGATAAAGTCTTTTGATCAAGTGACACCCAGGAAGTTTGTTTCCATTTTTGGTCCAACTCTGCGACGCATCTATCAACAGGTGAATCCGAGTTGTCATGTTGCCATCATCAGTGGTCAAATTTGAGGTTTCAGACTTGATCAAAAACTGTTCAAAGAGGTCAAAAGCGCCCCTGGCCTAAGGTTTTGAAGCCTTCAATGGAATCTGTTTGATGATTTCAGATACTCGCCTCATTCGTGTCAGCTCCAACTTTCCGTTGCCTGTCTCAGCCGGGTCAAAAGATGTCTTGGCAATCTGTAGTTGGAAGTTTAGTAGTTTTGGCCAGTTACAGAAATGGCTGACACTGGTTGGGAAAAGCGCCCCTGGAGGCCAGGGGTGCCCATGATTTAGGGAGGTTAGATGATGTTTTTATACGAAGTGCTCTCCAGGAGCCTTTGCTCAGAATTTAGCTTACTCCGCAGTGAGCCAGTCGGCAAGTTCTGAAGTTTTGCCAAGTGTCGGGAAACGTCAAGTGAAATATGATCAAGTTATCAGTGACAATAATGAAAATGCCTGAAAATATTCTAACATTGAGGTCAAAAGCGCCCCTGGAGGCCAGGGGTGCCCTGTTGTGACCTTTTCACACATCACCCCATCCAAGATGGGGACCCCCTAATTTTTGCCCCATTCTGGTCTTATGGCTTTGGTTCTCTCTGTCTCTGATCTTTTGTCCTTCCGGGGATGTCCCGTCTTTTGACCTAGATTGAAATGATTGCCAAGTCTACAAAATTAGGGTTTCTATCCTTTAGGCTTGTTTCAGGTCAAACTGAGTTATCAAAGTAAAATCTAAGTGCAACAGTACAGTTAGGAGGCCCAATACAGGATCCAACTGAAATCTTATTGAAATCGGATAACTTACTATTTTTAGTAAGTACCTAATTTGAGGCCTTTTCCTCAGGATTCTAGGATTCTAATTACTTCAACACATTCAGGAAGCTTCAGAGCACCCACACATGAAATTTGAACGGATTTAGACAACTGGCTATTTTTAGCAGTTCAGCCTTTGGAGGCCATTTTCAGGATTTAAACGTACGATTCTCCAATGCAAGACTGGAGAATAGATCTGGGTTTTTCAAGACCTTCGCGACGGTATAACATGCAAACCGAGACAAGGCCTTTCAGAGTTCAGCCTTCAGAGGCTATTTTTAGGGTTTGCATGCAGTGATTTTCAGTGCATGCAAATCAGATTTGGTTTTGGTGTTTCTTCCCTTGAGTTGTCCGCTCAAGTGGTTTTGGTTTGGGTTTGGAATGGACATGAATTTTGGGTCTCCCGTTACGTATGGGGGTGATGATCTCTTTCATTTCACAGTTGGTCTACTTCCATTGGATTTTATGAATTTGTGCAAATGATATAACACCAAGGTTGTTTTCCTCTTATCATCATTCGGTCTCGTATAAACTCGACACAAAAGGTTAGTCAGTTATTGTGTCTCAACACATGAGTCTGAGATCATAGTGTCCTATCTGCTCAAACAAGCTGCTTTGAGTCATTTTGGTTTCTTTAAGAGAAGTTATGGCAGGTAAAAATTTTGCATCTTACTTCAGCACCACTGCAATTCTCAAACCCACTGGTAGCTTCGTTGCTTGCCAACCAATTATGGAATTGACGAAAAATCAAGAGAAAAAAGGAAAATATGCTAGAAAAGAAATATCAGAAGGAAAAATGAAAGAAATATCATACTTAAAACATTGGTTTGGGAGTATACGGATAACTCCACCGAGGCTATGGACGCCTGACTGGGAGTGGAGCAATATTCGTGAGAATTGTAGCGACAACCTCGTCGGGGCTATGGACGCGTGACTAGCAGCGAGGCAATGTCCAGGATGCTTTTGAAGTTAAGATACCTATAACTTGCCGTAATCAATCTCGGGAGTCAAGATGGTTTAGAGATGAGATAAATGCATATGTTCAAAAGATCTCAAATGAAGGTGTTTTGATCCAATATCAGATTCTTCTCCCCTTTTGAGTAAGTATCTTTTCTGTATGATGGTTAGAGAGGTTTGGCCAAGGTTAATCTTAAGGTGTTTTTCAACACTTTCCCGTGGAGTCGCCAGATGTTGTGACCTTTTCACACATCACCCCATCCAAGATGGGGACCCCCTAATTTTTGCCCCATTTTGGTCTTTTGGCTTTGGTTCTCTTTGTCTCTGATCTTTTGTCCTTCCGGGGATGTCCCGTCTTTTGACCTAGATTGAAATGATTGCCAAGTCTACAAAATTAGGGTTTCTATCCTTTAGGCTTGTTTCAGGTCAAACTGAGTTATCAAAGTAAAATCTAAGTGCAGCAGTACAGTCAAGAGGCCCAATACAGGATCCCACTTAAATCTTATTGAAATCGGATAACTTACTATTTTTAGTAAGTACCTAATTTGAGGCCTTTTCCTTAGGATTTCGGGATTCTAATTACTTCAACACATTCAGGCAGCTTCAAAGCACCGACACATGAAATTTGAACGGATTCAGACAACTGGCTATTTTTAGCAGTTCAGCCTTCGGAGGCCATTTTCAGGATTTAAACGTACAATTCTCCAATGCAGGACTGGAGAATAGATCTGGGTTTTTCAAGACCTTCGCGACGGTATAACATGCAAACCGAGAAAAGGACTTTCAAAGTTCAGCCTTCGGAGGCTATTTTTAGGGTTTGCATGCAGTGATTTTCAGTGCATGTCCAGATATTCCATATGGGTTTTGCGAGAGCTTCGCAATGGTATGACATGCAAACAGAATGAGTTAGTTTTAAGGGACTTACTATTTTTAGCCAATGCCGGAACGTTGACCAGTTTTCTGGGTTTTTTTGGGGTTTTTTGAGATCCCATGGGCACTGTGACATGCAAACTCATCTGACATCCAATGGACCACTTTCCGGACACTTACTATAAATAGCAGCTTCAGCCCAGCGGTTACCCAGCACTTCATTCCAGCAAGCAGAGCGACAAACTGTAGAAATCAAGACAATCAGAAGCGGTCCGGAGCGCATGCAAATCAGATTAGGGTTTCCCCTGCTATGTCTAAAAATAGATGGAACAAAATACAGAGATGCCAAACAAAGCATGCTGCCGGGACCAACATCCTTCAGGCTACCTACTGGCAAAATTTTGAGCACGATCTGAATACTTACTATTTTTAGTAAGTCATCTCACGGCTATAAAAAGCAAGTATTGTGCCAGAAACAAATGTGAACAAGTCACTCACAGCATCAAGAACAAGTGGAACGAATTTCAGAGCAAACGGAGATACAAAAATTGATCAATTTTAGGGTTTGCTAAAAATAGCAAATGGCTAAAAATAGCATACACTGTGCCAGAGAAGGTATGAACAGGGTGGCAAGGCCAAGTGGAGGCACAACCACGCATGCTCCAGCTCAGAACAGGATGAAACGCAAAGAAAACCCTAATTGCTCCGAGTTTGCTAAAAATAGAAAGCCAAGGCATGGCTAGGGCGTTGAAAGCTTATAAGTGATAACTAGCATGGAGGCACATCAAATGCGCCTGAGATAGGGAGAAAATATTCTAAGTGTGGAATTTCCTTCACACACCCTAAAATGCGCCTTCAAAGATAAAATGGAAGTGGCATATGCTAAATGCGCCCAAGATTTCCCTGAGCAGGGGTCAAATGCGCCCACATGAGGCAAAGACATGATAAAATCTTCTAAGGCACGGAATTCCTTGAGGACCCCTCAAATGCGCCCTCATCTAGAAGTTGCATAGGCTAAATGCGCCCAAGGCAAGGAAGTTTCCCTCTCACCATGTGAAATGCACTCAAGGAAGGTGAAGAGCCACTAGATATGAGCAGAATTCCTTCTAACACCCTCAAATGCGCCCAAACATGGAAGCAACATAGGCTAAATGCACCTAAGGAAGGTGAAGAGTCACCATGGGCATGGGAATTCCTTCACTCCCCCCCACTTGCGCCCTCAAGTTCCTCCTCCCCATAGCAAATGCGCCCAAGATGGCAAGGTAAAAGGTAAAACGTGAAAGGTGTTGAGGAAATGTGCCAGACTTGAGTAAATTCCCTCACACATGGTGAAATGCGCTCCAAATTTCCCTCATGACATGCTAAATGCGCCAAGGGTAAAGGTAATACTAGGGGTGGCGTGATTTTTTTTAGAAGGGCTAAGGGTTGAGTAATTTTCCTCCTCACCATGTGAAATGCGCCCAAGTGAGTTGGGACTTGGAAATGGAAAATTGCTAAGTGTGATGAAGAAGGTCTAGGCGTGGAATTGCCTAAAGGATAAAATGGAAGCTCACATGTTCAAATGCGCCCTTCAAGGGTAAGGTGATAAAATTTAAATTTTAAAATAATTTTTTAAGGCATTTTCAAAGGTAAGAAATACGCCTACAGGTGATGAGAAAATTCTTCAGAGAGAAAATCAAAGAAAAATGCCAAGGCAGAGAGACTTGGGGTTACAGGCGTGGAAGACGTCCAGAGTGATGAGAAATAAACCTTAGCCATTTTATTATTTTTAAATAATAAAAATTAAAAGAACCCCTTCATCTGGATACACATGAAAATGATGGATTCTGAAAAGAATTTTCTTCTGGGTATTGAACGTTTTCGATTGCGAGACTGTTTGAATTTGTTCCACGCCTTGCTCACATCGTTTCGGTGGATATTTTGGCCCAATGTCTATTTTGACAAAATTCCTAAGGCAAATTTGAAGAATTTCTCTAAGGCCAACAAATAAAATAAATGAGAAGTATTTTGCTGGAAGTTTGAACTGGATAATTTTGCCAAGGCAAATATGAGATTGAATGACTTAGCCAAATGAATTCGAAATTGTTCAACAGAGTGAGTAATTTAATATTTTAAGAATCAAATGTGATGAGGCAGGCCTGTGCAGAGATGATGAAATTCATAATTCTAGAAGCTTGAGATTCTGATGCTTCAGATGACAAGTGTTACGACTGGAAATTAGAGGGAAAATAAATTTGAAAATGTGCTAAGTATAGCCTCTGCTAGATTTCGACCTGGCTATAATATTCTGAGTCCTCTTCATTCTCCTCACAAGTTGTTGAATGCAGAGCATTTTCTGAAGTTGAAGTACGAGTTTGCAGAGAAATAAAATATTCTCAAGCTGCTGGAGGAGTTCGAATTTGTGAAGTGTGAAGTTGCTGAAGTACGTTTTTGCTGAGAAGTCTCAAGTTGCTGAGAGGTGCGAACTTCTTAGTTTCCAGTGGCTGAAAGTGAAAGACACGTTTTGACTTGCTGAAGCTGCAGTTGCCAAGAGTTCGAATTTGTGAGAAGAGACCCCAAGTTGCTGAGAAATCTGAAGTTGAGAAGTTTTGAGGCTGCTGTGAAAGATATGATTTGAGGTGCTAAGACTGCAGTTGCTGAAAGGCACGACTTTGTGAGGAGGTTTTATTTGCCTACTGAAACACGAAGCTAAGTCTAACATTTGTGAAGTACTGCAGTCCAAGTTCACAAGCTTGCTAAAAAACGCATTTAGGAGGAGCAAGCAAGTTGCTGAAAGTACACTTTGGAAGAGAAGAACGAATTTGAAAAGAAGTTTCATAACTGCTGCAAGTACAGAAACGAACAAGACAGTTGAGAATGGTTGAATCAAGCAGAAGAGCTGCAGGCAGAAACAACCATACCGAATCCAGACAAGCAGTGATCAAGAAATTAAGCAAATCTTTCTTGCCGGAATCAAAATTCTCATCAAAGTTAGGCAGGCTGGCTGACACAAATTTGGGCTCATTCAACCTGGAGGCATTCAGAAGAAGGATGATGGGGACTGGAAGCCATCACCCATCAGTGACTTTACACAATATTGTTAGGAGCGGATTGTATGCAGCTGCCAGTTTTCCGCCAGCTATCCGATTCCAGAACTCATCATGGAATGCGCCCACCACTACAATACAAAGCAGAGAACGATCACTTCGCCAGATGGCAAGATATTGTCCAACCTGACACCTGAAGCAATTGGGGAAGCATTTGAGATTCCAGTTCATGAGAAGATGATCTATAAGACGAAAGAAAGGGCTGAAAGAATGTATTCATCCACAATGGACCGATGTGCTGATTTGATAAACACCAAGTGGATGATCAAGCCCAAGCCAACTCGTACAAAACTACCCAAACAGATAATCTCAAAGGACTTGAGACAGGAGTTTGGTGATCTGATTATGATGTTAAGCAGAGTTGGAGGATGCCCCCAAGCGTTCATCTTTGAACCTTGGATGTTCTACTATGTCAACTTGGTATTAGAGGGTAAAGATCACATGGATTGGGCACTGTTGATCAGTGACAACATTCACGAGCAGCTCCGTGGTGTGAGGAGAACAAAAACGTTTTACATGGGCTCTTATATTGTCTATATGCTGGCTCACATGACAAAGTATAGGGGGATCTCTTACAAGGAACCAATTGGGTGTGGTTCCCATCAATTTAAAATACATGAGGCTTGTCCACAGTTGCATCTGACGAGCACCACCAATTACAAAAGGGTCAATGACGCCTTCACTATGCATATTACGAGGACCTTGCAGCAAAGAACCCATCACAGAATATCTAGAGAAGCACAAGAGATGATTGGTAAATTCGGATGTTGGTTTATCCAATTTCCAAAGTTCACCTACATAAGGCTGTAGGGATTCTCTTCCTATCCTTATAGATTGCCCCGGTATCCCACCAACAGAATAGTGATGCTGGAAGTATCTAGGCAACTTATTGCCTACGATAAGATTCAGAAGAAGAAGAAGAAGAAAGGCGGACTCGGATTCCCAATTGCCATGGGGAATTCAGATGAAATCTGTCCATCGCTGCAAGCAGCTAGGGAGGCAGAAACTGAGCTCCAATTCTTCCACCTTTCTTACCACACCAGCAGGCACCATTACAATCCCCACAGGAACATTAGATGGATATTGTCAAAAGAGTTCAGGCACAAGGCATAGATCGAAGACTTTTGGGCCAGTGCAATGGATGAGATCGAGATCAGGAAGAGAATGTTCTCTCGGATACCGTTGGTAATGATCAGAGAATGCGAGATTGTCCCAGTACCGGATCAGATTGAAGAAGACATAAACGTAGTACAGGCTGACTACGAGACAGTGAGAGATACGCCTCTACCACTCCCAGATTGGTCTGAGCCAGAGATCACCGACTTGGATACACTTTGTATCCCAGTCTTAACATTTACACGGAGCTGGGTAGAGAGGCATGTCAACCGACTTAAGGGACAATCAATTCCCCTTACGTATAATTTGATGGGAGATCACAGATCACCAGCGGCCAGACAGAGAAGACAGACTAGCCAAACTCCAGAGCCTAGAGGAAAAGGGGCAGTTCGGCCTGAGCCTGTGGTAGTTGAGGAGTCCTTGCATAAACCATCTCGGGCAAACTCTCCAAGTTTACAGGAGGTATCTTTGTTTGTTGATCAGAGGGAGAGATTACAGGCAAAGCAGGCAGTACAAGTGGAAAGTCAGCCACCTTGTAGGGAATCAATGGGCCAGAGCATCAACATGCCCCGAGAAGATAATCAGCAAGAAAATTAGCAAGAGACAGATGAGGGGACTGCCACTGATACTCAGTTTCAGCATGAGATTGAGGCAGCTCTCGAGGATGATGC
The DNA here is from genome assembly GCA_007115665.2 of Sequoiadendron giganteum. Classification (NCBI taxonomy): domain Eukaryota; kingdom Viridiplantae; phylum Streptophyta; class Pinopsida; order Cupressales; family Cupressaceae; genus Sequoiadendron; species Sequoiadendron giganteum. The sequence continues at coordinate 84,416,037 of CM021106.1, read as the reverse complement.
CATCTCAGATCAGGATGCCCAGAGCTCAGGGGATACTGAGCCTATTGATAATGATGAGCCTCGTCGGAACGATGGCAGGGATGAAGTTCACGAGATAGAGGCCGAGGTTGAGCAGCCTTTTGTTATATCAGACATGCGGTAGTAGGTGCCAGAATGGCTGAGGGAGAGGATGAGGCGTGATCCTGTAGATGAGACTGATCCCGCAGTTGAGATGGAGGAGTTGTTACAGCGGATCAGCGCACCTCCAACAAAGAAGAAGGCTAGGAAGTTCTCCAAGATCTCCACAGATGGGGATGGTTCCCGAACTTTGCATATGGCAGTGCCTCGGGTAGATTGTGATCGAGATGAGGCCGTTCCTGAAAATTATGTTGTGACAACTATGGAACTTGGCCGCCCTACTGGAGCACAAGTAGTAGAGGAGTGCGATAATTCCCATCGAGCACTCAAGGATAGACTGTCCTATGTTGAGGGAAAATACAAGAAATTGAAGGTAGAGCACAAGACACTGATTGGCTACGTGCAGCACTTGTCCCGTCCTTGTGGGCAAGGGAATCCGGCAATTCAGCTTCCAACTGAATTTTCCAAGGAGTCAATCAGTGGGTTAGAAGATTTGAAGAGAATGGCACAACAGGCAGACAAATGGGTTGCCGGCGTCCGTGTCGAAACAGGAAAGTTTATGGAGGACCTTGCACATGCCTATCGGCAAGCCTCCGATATTATGGCCAGGATGGATGCAGTTAGCCATGCTTGGGGTGAGGCCCGTATCTATCAGACGAGAGTTGTTCTCCGTTTAGGGGCTTTGATGAGCATGCCTCTACAGGTCTTGGTTGAGGGAGGTGTAATTCAGCAAGGGGATAGATACGACTTCGCCGGATGGTACTCTTCAGTAGTCATAGGCCGGGGATTCTACGATGCATCACAGACAAATTTTGTCAGGGTCAGAAAGGCTGTGACGAACATCTTCGATGGAATTCTCAACACATTGGAGGCAATCTTTGCCAGGAGATTGACTTCTGAAGAGGTAACTGCAGATGGATTGAAGAACAGATTAACGCCATTCTTTTCTGAGGTGAAGACCTTCACACAGGATGACTTCGAGAACACTTCCACGTTCTCCAGTATCATACAGAACACCTAGGACACCCTTGTTGCCTGGAAGAAATCTTGTGCCCGGCATGGGCAAACAGTTACAGTTTTAGAGTTTCAATTGAATCACATTCCTCCCATTTCGGATCAGGAAGTTGAGGCAGTGTTATCCAGGTTCATCAGATTTGCAGCCAGCAAGAAGGAGAAAGGAAACGCCCTTCTGGACGATGACCTTCTAGAAGGAGACGACATGTGTTGATGGCGGGTAGTGGTTCATTGATGAGGAGTGGAGGGCGCATTCATTGCCCCACTCCTCTCAGTGGCGGTTTTTAGGGCTAAAACCTAATCAGGGCTTAGGTGGCTCAATCTGAGCCTTTCATTGTATTTGAATCTAAGCCGTCCGCTGGACTAGGCTAGATATAAAAGGGGTATCCCCCCTCATTTGTAATAGTTAGAAGGATATCAGAGTTAGACAGAAATCAAAGATAGAGCTAGATAGAAGTTAAAGTAGAGCTAGGAGTTAGCTTAGTTTGGAAAGGAAAGAAAGACTTTCCCTTTGAAAGTTTTTTGCAAAATATTGTTGTGTAAAACTCTCATAATATAAGGATTTCATTGATTGGTGACTTCATTTTGCATTGTGGGCAGTTGACGAGATCTTTTCGTCTTTCCAATTCGAATAGAGTAGAGTAAAGTAGATTTTGTTTTCATGCAAGTAGTGTTAATTGTGGAATGTGACGTTGGTTTGAGCATATCTTCCTGTATCCATACCACTAGCGGGCTTGCTGACGGTAAGTCTGCCCCTACATGGTCGACTGGAATCTCAGCACCTAACTTCGGTTGTGATTTGTGTGCCCACTCGCTTCGTTGTGAAGGGGTGCGCATGTTGAATCTCAATTTGAACATCTTATCCATCCTTTGAAGATTGCACCAGCTTTGTCAGAGTTGTCCGAAGAGGAGACGAAACAAAGTTTGGTTTGAAGATTATTAAAGCTAGTCCTTGCATTCCACCCTTAGAGATAAATCGTAGAATTCCTATCCCTATCTCCTTTAAATTCAGTCTTTCCCGGTCCGTCCAAACACCAGGGCATCATAGCCAAAACCCTTCATCTGCTTGAGTAAAGAAATCGAACAATTACGTAAGTCCCCTTGGAATACCCAGCATATTCACATCAACCGACTGAGTCTATTCGCAATAAAAGGAACCTTGGAGTTGAACGCATGAACTTTCACGCAATTTTAGCATGCAGAATACTTTGATCAAGAGAGAATAGAGTGACCGTTGGACATTTTATTCTGTGTTGGCGTCGTCATAAAACACACGTCAACACTAAGCATGGCACCACCTTTTGTGTTTAGAAACATGGCTAACTTGGCATTATGAGGCATTCCATGGATATTTTTTCTTGAAACTTAACTTAGATAGAGTTGTGTGATGATTTCACCTAATTGAATAGACTTGGTGGAGTTTATATGTGGCCTAGAAAAGCTGAATGTGTGTAGGTGGAATAATTGAGTGGCTTAACCACACTAGGCATTCCCCTAAGAGACTTTAACAACCTTTTTAAATTAGTGGCAATCATTAACGCCTTAGCCACTCCAAAATTGAACCCATGTTGATATTTTCCAACCTCATAAACTCATGTTGGGCAGAAAACTTATCTAGCTAAGCCAAAGTGGAACTTTTGTTCAATTGAACCAATTTTTTAAATTTTGGCAGAATTTTGTAGTGGCTTAACCAATCTAAATGTGTGCCTTAGTTCATGAAGAAATTTTTAAAACACTTATGCCAAATTTGCATTGATAGCGAAACGTAAGTTCACTTATGCACTTTTTTGACACGTGGTGGAGCTTTTACATGGCTGAGCCATAACAAAAGTGTGCCCAAGTCAACTCAAGTGGAGGCTCGCATCACTTTAGCCAACTTTGCAAGCTAGGCAGAATTTTGAGTGGTTTAGCCAATCCAAATGTGCACCCAGGACATATAAATTGGAACTTTAAGGTGTGTTCACCATGTTTATAAAGCTATGTGGAGATCCTTAGTGGCTTACCCACTCCAAAAGTCTACCCATGTTAACTTAGGTAGAATTTTCATCCACTTAAGACAACCTCACTTATGCTAGGCAGATTTTTCACCCCATGTTGGCATTTTTTTACTTTAGCAGAATATTGTGTTACCCATGCCATGGAGGAGATGTTAGCCACTTAAATCAAATTTAGAAATGCTAGGAAAAAATCATAAACAATTGATCTATGGAGGAGATGTTAGCCACTTAAATCTTACCATTGAACACTTATATAGAGATATAGGATGAAACACGATAAATTACCAAAAATCGTTGTGTTGGAGATGAATTTGAGCTAAGAATTGAAGTATAGAGCTGAGCTATGTGATTGAGGAGTATTGTAGAGTTGAGTTATGTGATTGAGAAAGTGAAGATTGTTGAAGACTTGAAGTGGGAAAAATTAAGAGGGAAAAACCATCAAAATGTGCACTAAGGAACTATTGTAAGCTACAAGTTAGGTTTGTAGAGAAAACAAAGGGTTGAGCCAACAAACAAAACCAAGGAGGGTATCGAGAAAATTAAAAAAAGAAGAAATGTAATCTCATTGAAGTAAAGGATAATCCCCAACCCAAGTATAAGAAATACCCTTGGAAAACAAAGGAGGTCCATAAGGATAGGGCATTCTCCAGCATATTATGTTTTTATGCAAAGGATTTGCAAGTATATACATATGTACCCCTCATAGAGAGATCATAATCAATTTGAAAAAATAAGATTACCTCTTACAAGAGTTAACCAGGATATAGGGATGAGAAAATATCTATACTAGTGCTCGCAAACAACCAAGTTAAAACTAGATAAGTGGGTAGATGTTTTGAACTTTTGCAAGGAGGATGCATGGATTAAGCTATTTTTTTGTTGCATTCACTCTAAATTTATGTACTTGGACTGCCAATGCTAGATTACAAGGAAAGCCATTCATGCAGTCACATGATTATGTGACAAAGGCAAATTCCCAAACAAAAAGGTGACAAACAAAGAAGAAGAAGTATTGATTGGTGCAAACTTTGATGGGAGAAACTTGGTTGTAGAAAATATATCAAACCATATTGTGCAATATGACACACAGGGGATAGGTTACAAAGTTTATTACATGAACATAGAAAAATTGACCACATGCATTTCCATCATGACTGCTTATGGGATGATAATTAATGGGAAGAATTTCAACCTCGATGAGATGTTGTGGAAACCATGTAATGAAATAACTTGTGCAATAAAAGAATATGATAGGAAATATGTTGTAAATACTCTAAGTTGTCAGTTCAGGTATGGGTTCAAATACGGGTACAGGTACAGCAGTACGACAATATTTTCCCTTGGCTACGAGTACGGAAATATATATATATATTAATATAATATATATAAACATGTTCAAAATTATAAATTTGATTATAAGAACAATGATACTCATAAGACATAAACATAATTGCCAATAAATAGAATATTTAAATACCTCATAATCATATTCCTAATTTGCAAAAATGTAAATACTTGTTGTGACCTTTTTCACACATCACCCCATCCCAGATGGGGACCCCCCCTAATTTTTGCTCCATTCTGGTCTTTTGGCTTTGGTTAGTGCGTCTCTCTCTCTATCTCTGGTCCTTCCAGAAAATGTCCCGTCGTTTGACCTGGGTTGAAGTATTGTTCAAGTCTGTGAAATTAGGGTTTTCATCAATCAGGCTTATTAAAGGTCAAGCTGAGTTGTAAAATTGAAATTCGAACTTAGTACAGCAGTCAGAAGACTTCCAACGGGGTCCCACTAAATTTTCACTGTACTCCGACAACTTACTATTTTTAGTAAGTATTCAATTTGGGGCTATTTTATCGCGATTTTGGAATTCTGTCAATTCCACCACAATCAGGCAGCTTCAGAATGCTTACACACGAAATTTGAATGGATTCCGACAATTGGCTATTTTTAGCAGTTCAGCCTTCGGAGGCTATTTTTAGGATTTAAACAAGCAATTCTCCGGTGAGTGACAGGGGAATTGATCTGGGTTTTCGAAGACCTTCGCAATGATGTAGCATGCAAGGCGAGATGGTGACTTTCAGAGTTCAGCCTCCCCAGGCTATTTTTAGGGTTTGCATGCAAGAATTTTCAGTGCATGTCCAGATATTCCATGTGGGTTTTGCGAGGCCTTCGCAATGATATGACATGCAGATGGATCGGGTCAGTTTTCAAGGACTTACTATTTTTAGCCAGTGCCAAAACTTTGACCAGTTTTTTGGGTTTTTTTGGGTCTTTTGAGATCCCACGGGCACTGTGACATGCAAACTCGCCTGGCATCCGGGTGACCACTTTCCAGACATTTACTATAAATAGCAGTATCATCCCAGCAGTTACCCACCACTCTAGTCCAGCAATCAGGTGCAATCAGGCACGATCAAGGACAGCCATGAACAAATCGGAGCACATGCAGATCAAATTAGGGTTTCCCCTGCCACGTCTAAAAATAGATGAAGCAAAATGCAGAAATGACAGAACGAAGCACACTACCGGAATCAGCATCCTTCAGGCTACCGGCTGGTAAAATTTGAACACGATCTGAATACTTACTATTTTTAGCAAGTCACCTCATGGCTAAAAATAGCACGTCCTCGTCAGGAAAAAGGTGTGAATGAGTCTCTTTCAGCATCAAGTACAAGTGGAACAAATTTCAAAGCAAACGGAGATACGAAATTGATCAATTCTAGGGTTTGCCAAAAATAGCAAATGGCTAAAAATAGCATGTACGGTGCCAAATCAGGTATAAACGAGGTGATACAGGTCAACGAGGGCACAACCACGCCAGTTCCAGCTCGGAACAGGGTGAAAATCAATGAAACCCTAATTTCTCCGAATTTGCTAAAAATAGAAAGCCAGGCTAGGGCATAAAGGGCGTTGGAAATTTTACAAACATAACTGATAGGTAAACACCTTCATATGCGCCCAGAAGGAATGAAAGCCTCAAAATTTTCCAAGTGTGAGATTTTCCTGAGCAAGGTGTGAAATGCGCTAAGAGGAAGGTGAAAGGTCACCAAAATTTGGGAATTATTCTACTAAGTTACCGGGTTCGGCCCTGTGGGGCCCGGGTTCGATCCGGGTTCGAAATTCGGGTCCGGTTCGCCCTAATTCGCCCAGGGTCCGAAAAAATGCTCTGTGGGTTCGAACCGGGTTCGGAACCCGGACTGTGGGTCCGACCAGGGTTCGAATTTTTCGAACCCGGTTCGAACCCGGGTAGAATTTCGCGCCCAGGCGGACTTCAAAGCATGAATTTGACTTTTTTTTATAATTTTTTAAGTCTTTGTTGACTTTTAAATATTTTTTTATTCTTTCCAACCCTAATATGTGCCTCTAAAACATGAAATAGGTAAAGTGATAGTCATTTACCAATTTGTGAATGAAAAAAAAGGATTTTTTGCCTCCATTGCTGAACTTTCTCTTTTGCTTGCACAAGCTTGAATAGACTTGAAGGTTGATTGTAGATTGTTCGAAGTTGGTTGTGCTGCTATTCCTAAGCACTTGCAAGTGCCTATTTGTTGCCAAGAAGATCATTGAGCAAGATTTCTTCAAAAGAGGTAGGTTTTTTGAAGTTTTTTGATTATTTTTTTTACATTTTTTTTAAACAAATGGACTTCAACTCTTTTGTTTTGTTTTTTAGTTTTAGTTTTGTTTTACTTTTCATTCCTCTAAATGTCTATAACACATGTTCAATTTTTTCATTTTTTGAAATTAATTAAGTCTGTTAGTTTCAAATTCAATCAATCAATACCAAAATTTCAATATGTTGTGCCTTAGGTATTCCATATTACAATGGCAACCGGTACCTCCTCAGGCTCAAGCCAATCTCGTTTCAAAACAAACCCAAACTCTCCCCTTTGGAAATATGTAGAAATGGTTCAACAACTTCCAGGTGGTGGAGGATATGTTTGGATTTGTAGTCATTGCCATGTTCAGTATTCAAGCTCATACAGTCGAGTGAAAGGGCACTTGTGTGGGATCTCTGAAACAGGCATAAAAAATTGTCCAGGTGAAGATGAGAAAGGCATTCCAGATAATATAGTGTTGAAATATATTGCTGAGCAAGAAAAGGCAGACCAAAGAGCAGCCAGTGGTAAAACAAGCCATCCTTTGAAGAAAGGATCTCGTTTCATGAAACCCCCTACACCGCCTTCTTATTTTCCACCTACAGGAAGCCATCCATTTATGGACATCCCTCAAGAGCAAACCACGCCCTCTTCAAATAAAAGATCTAAGGGACCGTTGGAAGCTTCATTTCAGAATGAGGCAAGAGAGATTGCTGATCAAGACATAGCAAGATGTGTCTATGCCAATGGATTGGCATTCAATGTTGTTCGTTCACCATATTGGCAAAAAATGGTGAAATCTATTAATGAGGCTCCAAAGGGGTATAAGGGCCCAGGTTTTGAGAAGGTTCGTTGCACCTTATTGGAGAAAGAGGTGAAACATGTAGCAGACTCTTTGAAGCCCATAAGGGATTCGTGGATCGAAACAGGGGTGACCATCGTTTCTGATGGATGGAAAGATGCAAAAAATCGCCCATTGATCAATGTTATTGCTGTGTCCCCTAAAGGGGCAATGTTTTTGAGAGCAGTGGATTGTGAAGGACAGGTGAAGGATGGTCCATTTATTGCTAACATCATTTGCCAAGCTATTGAAGAAGTGGGCCATAAAAATGTTGTGCAAGTTGTAACTGATAATGCCAAAAATTGTAGGGCTGCTGGGTTATTGGTTGAGGAGAAGTATCCACACATTTTTTGGACACCTTGTGCTGTCCACTCCCTTAATCTAATGCTACAAAAAATTGGATCCAAAATTGAATGGATCAAACAGGTGTATGCTGAGGGCGAAGACATTCAAATGTTTGTCACCAACCACCATATGACACAAGGAATATTTAGACAATTCTCAAAATTGGAGTTGTTGAAGGTAAGTTAATTCTCAATATTTTTAATTTTTTTAATTTTTTGTTAATTTTAAATTTTGATTTTGTAAATTTAAATTATATTTTAGTTTTAATTTTGATTTTCAAATAGGTTGCCGAGACTCGTTTTGCCTCCAACACAATTGTGTTGAGACGCCTTATAAAGGTTCGTGAGGCACTCTCTGCAATGGTAATCAGCCCTAATTGGGCCATATGGAGGCAATCTACCAGTGAAAGGGCAAATAGGATCAAGCAAAGGATCCTAGATGATAGTTGGTGGGACCTTGTTGAGTATCTCGTCAGTTTCACTGAGCCCATATTGAGCATGATCCGTTACACTGACATGGATAGACCTTGTTTGGGTGAAGTATATGATGGTATCGACTCAATGATTGAGAAGATGAAAATCATCATCAATGCAAAAGAGGAAGATCCCGAAGAAAAGTTCTTCAAAGAGCTACAAGAAATCATTGTTGATAGATGGAACAAAATGACCACTCCGTTGCATCTTCTTGCTTTTGCATTGAGTCCCAAATATTATAGTCCAGAGATACTTTCTGCTTCAGCAAGAGTTGCTCCATATAGGGATGTTGAAGTGGGTCAAGGGTACAAGGCAGCAATTCGTAGACTCTTCACTGATCGTGACCAACGTGATCGAGTGAGGGCTGAGTTCATGGCTTTTGCATGCTCTGGTACTGTTGATCATAATCTTGATGCTGTTCGAGACAAGGTTAGGGTGGATGCTCATAGTTGGTGGTACTTCCATGGGCAAGAATACAGGCACCTCCAACCTATTGCAATAAAAAATTTATCCCAAGTAAGTTTTATATTTTGTAATTTTAATTTTAATTTTAAATTTATATTTATATTAAATTATTAATTAATATTTTTGTTTAGTTAAATCAACTTAAATTTTGTAACTCCTAACTATTTAATTTGGTCTTAATAGGTTGCTAGTTCATCTTCTTCTGAGAGGAATTGGAGCACATACTCCTTCATCCACTCAATAAAACGCAATAGGCTACATTCGAAAAAGGCAGAGGACTTGGTGTATGTGCATTCAAACTTGCGCCTCCTTACACACAAGCAAGTTTCCTACAAAGAAGGAGACACAAGGAGGTGGGATATTGAGCCAGAGCAGCTTGACTTGGATGCTTCCACAAGTCACTTAGCTGCACTTGATATTGATGATGACTATGAGCCTGAAGCAACCGCTGAGCATGAGAGTGGTAGTGTCAGTGCTAGTGGCAGTGCTTGTGCGAGTGCCACTAATGCTATTTGTGGTTCTACACATAATGTAGCATCTAATGATGATGATGATGCTGCTTTTTTTGATGACCCATATGACTCAGATTGATCAATGATCAATAATTATTAATTATTAATGGCTGATTGTAAACACTTTACATTTTTATGTTTGAACTTTGATGATTTGAGTATAAAATGGTGGTGTATTTTTCATTTTTGCTATGTTATTTAACTATTAATATGGTGGTGTATTCTGAACTTAATTACTGCTGCAAATCTGTATATATTTCTGATTTTTATATGTTTTTGTATTACCGAACCCAAAACGAACCCAAATCGAACCCAAATCAAAAAAAAAAAAATCCCGAACCGGCGAACCGGGTTCTCGAACCCGAACCCGAACCCAAAACCGAACCGGTAACTTAGTTATTCTAAGGCATCAAACTTCCTAAGGCATCCCAAATTGCGCCTTCAAGAGGCATTGAAATTCTTCTAAGGCAAAGATTTTTTCCCTCTCACACCCCCATATGCGCCTAAAGAAGCTGAAGGGTCACCAAAAAATGTGAAAAAATTCACTAAGGCATAGCATTTTCCTCCTCACAAGCCAATATGCGCCTAAGGCAAAGAAACTTCCCTCTAACACTAGCAAATGCGCCTAAAGGAGCTGAAGAGTCACTCAAAGGGGGCGGAATTCCTTCCAACACAATGAAATGCGCCCAAAATGGAAGTCTACTAGCCTAAATGCGCCAAGGGGAGCTGAAAAGTCACTCTAGGCGTGGGTTTTCCACCTCACATGGGAAAATGTGCTTGAGAGTGGAAGTTGCTTGGCCTAAATGCGCCAAAGGGAGATGGAAGGTCATATCTTAGGCGTGGGAATTCCTCTTCTCCATGACAAATGCGCCCAAGGTAAGGATGAAAGGTAAAACGTAGAAGTGAAAGTGAAAAGCGCCAAGGGTAAAGGAAGTCTTCTCCTCAACATGTCAAATGCGCTTGGAGGTGGAGGGCCACAAGGCTAAATGCGCTAGAAGGAGATGAGGGGTCACTTTGTGAAATACGCCAAAGGGGGAATAATGTCAAGAGGGCGTGATTTTTAAAAGACCAAGGATTTCTTTTATTTTCTTTTTCCTCTTCATTATATGAAGCGCGCCTAGTGAGTGGGGATTTATGAAAAATGAAATAAAAAATTGCTAAGCATGAAAATTGCTAAGAAGTGTCTAGGCGTGGAGTTGCCTAAGGAATCAAATGAAACTCATGACATATTCAAATGCGCCCTCTAGAGATAAAATTTTAATTTTCAAAAAAATTCCTAAGGCATTTTCTTAAGGGAAAAAGAAGGAATACGCCTAGAGGATGATGCCAGTTGCCAAAGGTACAAAAAAATCTTCAGAGGAAAATTCTTCAGGGAAAATAAAGATAATTTGCCAAAGCCGAGAAGATCAAAATTGCAGGAGTGAAAGACATCCGGAAGGGGAAAAATAAACATTAGCCTTTTTATTATTTTAAATAATAAAAATTAAACGTACCCCTTCGTCCGGATACACATGAAAACAATGGATTTCAAAAAGATTTTTCTTCTGGGTATTGGACGTTTGCAACTCGGAAGTGATCCAGAGTTACTCCACGCCTCACTCACGTCATTTCGATAGATATTTTGCCCAGTACCTATTTTTAATAAAATTCCTAAGCCAAATTTAGTGAAATTTCTCTAAGGCAAACGACTAAAATGGATGAGAAATTTCGCTAAAAAGTTTGAACTTGATAATTTTGCCAGAATGCCTTAGCCAAACTTTTCGAAATTGTTCAAAGAAGTAAACGATTTAACATTTTAAGAAATCAAACGCAACGAGGCAGGCCTATGCAGAGGTGATGAATTCATAATTCTAGAAGTCTGAGATTCCGGTGCTTCAGACGACAAGTGTTGCGACTGGAAAAGAGAGGGAAAATGAATTCAAAATATTTGCTAAGATTAGCCTCTACAGGAATTCACCCAAGCTATAAGTTTTGAAGTTCTCTTCATTTTTCTCTCGCAAGTTGCTGAAGAGCTGAAAGTGGGAAGTTTGAATTTGGGAGAAGAGCTGAAAGTGAGAAGTTTGAATTTGTGAGAAGAGCTGAAAGTTGCTGAGGATTTCGAATTTTTAGAGAGCTGGAGGTTGAGGATTTCGAATCCCTGAAAGACTGGAGTTGCTGAAGTACGAATTGCTGAAGTCACAAACTTGCTGGAGAAGTGCGACCTACCTTGTCAGGATTTCAAGTTGCTGAGAAGTGAGTTTCTAAATTGCTGCAATTGTGAGGAAGTTCGAATTTACCAAAGTGAAGTTGCTGAATGCTGAAGTGCGACTTGTGAAGAAAGTTTTAAGTTACTGAAAGTTGCTAGGTTAGGAAGAAAGTACGAACTTGAAGAAGGAAGTTTCAAATCTGCTGAAAGCGAATTGCTGCAGGCAAACATTTCCCAGCATCTGACATTGTGTTGCTGCAAGTAGAGAAACTTCTAAGAAAACCTTGAAGTAAACAGGCGCAGTTGAGGTTTGCAGCTGAAAGTGGCAAAGCGTTGCAGCCTTTTTATTTAAAAATCTGCTGGCACCCTCAATGATGGTTATTATTTTATTTTAAAAATCTTGTTTGCTAACTATCTTACCCCTTTTTGCAGAATGGCCGAGTCAAGCAGAAGAGTTGTAGGCAAGAACGTCCACGCTGAGTCCAGACAGGCAGTAATCAAGAAATTAAGCAAGTCTTTCCTGCCAGAATCAAAATTCACATCAAAGTTGGGCAGGCTGGCAGACACAAACCTGGGCTCGTTTAACCTGGAGGCATTCAAAAGAAGGATAATGGGGACTGGAGGCCATCGCCCATCAATGACTTCACATAGCATTGTCAGAAGTGGGTTATATGCAGCTGCAAATTTTCCATCAGCCATTTGGTGCCCGGAGCTCATTATGGAATGCTCTCACCACTACGATTCAGAGAAGAGGACGATCGTTGCGCCAGATGGCAAGGTGTTGGCTAACCTGACACCACAAGCAATCGGAGAGGCATTCGGGATCCCCGCCCACGAGAAAATGATTTACAAAACGAAGGATAGGGCTGACAGAATGTATTCATCTACAATGGACCGTTGTGCTGATGTGATAAACACTAGGTGGATGATCAAGCCCAAACCCACTCGTACGAAGTTGCCCAAACAGATAATTTCCGAAGACTTGAAGCAAGAGTTTGGCGACCTGATTATGATGTTGAGTAGAGTTGGAGGGTGTCCCCAAGCGTTTGTCTTCGAACCTTGGATGTTTTACTTTATCAACTTGGTGCTGGAGGGCAAGGATTTCATGGATTGGGCATTGTTAATCAGTGATGGTCTACATGAGCAGCTCCGCAATGTGAGGGCCAAAACATTTTATATGGGCTCTTACCTCGTCTATATGCTGGCTCACATGACAAGATACAAGGGGATCTCTTACAAAGAACCAATTGGTTGCGGTTCTCAGCAATTCAAAATATACGAGGCTTGTCCGCAGTTGCATTTGACAAGCACTACTAATTACAAAAGAGTCAACGATGCCTTTACTATGCACATCACGAGGACCTTGCAGCAAAGGACCCATCACAGAATATCGAGGGAGGCGCAAGAAATGATTGAGAAATTTGGATGTTGGTTTATCCAATTCCCAAAATTCACTTACATAAGGCTACAGGGATTCTCTTCCTACCCATACAGGTTGCCCCGATATCCCACGAACAGGGTAGTGATGCTGGAAGTTTCTAGGCAACTAATTGCCTACGATAAGATCCAAAAGAAGAAGAAGAAGGGCGGACTTGGGTTCCCGATTGCTATGGGAAATTCAAACGAAGTGTGCCCATCACTGCAGGCAGCAAGGGAGGCAGAGGCGGAGCTCCAGTTCTTTCAGCTTTCTTACCATTCCAGCAGACACTACTACGATCCTCATAGAAATATCAGGTGGGTATTGACAGAGGAGTTTAGGCACAAGGCACAAATAGAAGATTTTTGGGCAAGTGCAGTAGATGAGGTCGAAGTCAGAAAGAGGATGTTTTCCCGGATACCATTGGCAATGATCAGAGAGTGCGATATTATTCCTGTACCAGATCAGATTGAGGAGGACATAAACGTTGTACAGGTTGATTACGACACAGTAAGAAACACGCCCTTGCCACTCCCAGATTGGTCAGAGCCAGAGATCACCGACTTGGATACACTTTGTATCCCAGTCCTAACATTTACACGGAGTTGGATAGAGAGACATGTCAGCCGACTAAAGGGAAGGTCAATTCCCCTTACCTACAATTTGATGGGAGACAGCAGATTGCAGACAACTGATCCGAGGAGACGGAGTAATCCAACTCCAGAGCCTAGGGGAAAAGAGCCAGTTCAACCGGAGCCTGTGATAGTTGAGGAATCCTTGCACATGCCGATTCGAACACATTCTCCGAGCATACAGGAAGTGTCCCTATTTGCTGATCAGAGGGAGAGGTTGCAGGCAGAACAGGCAGAACAGGCAGTACAAATAGAGAGCCAGCCACTTCGTAGGGAGTCCGTGGGCCAAAGCATCAATGTGCCCCGAGAGGATAATCAACAGGAGAACCGGCAGGAGACCGATGAAGGCACTGCCACAGATACTCAGTTTCAGCATGAGATTGAGGTAGCTCTCGAGGACGATGTTGCTTCCGATCGAGATGCCCAGAGCTCAGGAGACACTGAGCCCATAGATGATGATGAGCCTCGTCGGAACGAGGGCCATGAAGTAGAGGCCGAGGTAGAGCAGCCTTTCATCATAGCAAACGCACGACAGGAGGTGCCAAACTGGCTGAGGGATAGGATGAGGCATGATCCTGTGGATGAGACCGATCCTGCAGTCGAGATGGAGGAATTGCTGCAAAGGATCAATGCACCTCCCACGAAGAAGAAGGCTAGGAAGTTTTCCAGAATATCCACAGATGAGGATGGATCCCAAACCTTGCATATGGCAATTCCACGGGAGGAATGTGATAGAGACAAGGCCGTTCCTGAGAACTATATTGTGACAACCATGGAACTAGGCCGCCCTACTGGAGCACAATTAGTAGAGGAGTGCGATAATTCCTATCGGGCACTCAAGGACAGATTGTCCCATGTTGAGGGCAAGTACAAAAGGTTGAAGGTAGAGCATCGGACACTGATTGGCTACGTGCAGCACTTGTCCCGTCCTTGTGGGAAAGAAAATCCTGCAATCGAGCTCCCAGCTGAGTTTTCCAGGGAGTCAATCAGTGGATTAGAAGATTTAAGGAGAATGGCACAGCAGGCAGACACGTGGGTTGCCAGTGTGCGTACAGAGACAAGAAAGTTTATGGAAGATCTTGCACATGCCTATGGGCAAGCTTCCGATATTATGGCTAGAGTGGAGGCAGTTAACCATGCTTGGGGTGAGGCTCGCATCTATCAGACGAGAGTTGTTCTCCGTCTAGGGGCTTTGATGAGCATACCTCAACACACTTTGGTTGAGGGAGGTGTTATCCAGCAGAGAGATAGATACGACTTCGCCAGATGGTATTCTTCAGTAGTCACAGGCCGGGGATTCTATGATGTATCACAAGCAGATTCGGTCAGGGTCAGGAAGGCCATGACGAACATCTTGGATGGAGTTCTCAACACATTGGAGGCAATCTTTGCTAGGAGGTTGACTTCTGAAGAGATAACTGCAGATGGACTAAAGGACAAATTGATGCCATTCTTCTCTGAGGTGAAAACCTTCACTTAGGATGATTTCGAGAACACTGCCACGTTCTCTAGTATCATACAGAACACCCAGGATGCCCTTGTCGCCTGGAAGAAATCATGTGCCCGGCATGGGCAAACAGTTGTAGTTTTAGAGTTTCAGTTGGATCACATTCCTCCTATCTCCGATCAGGAAGTTGAGGAAGTATTAGTCAGATTCACCAGATTTGCAGCCAGCGAGAAGGAGAAAGGAAACGCTCTTCTGGATGACGATTTGCTGCAGGAGGACGATGTGCATTGATTGCAGGTAGTGGGCCTATAGAGGAGTGGAGAATATTTTGTGCATTCATTGCCCACTCCTCTCTGTGGCGGTTTTTAGGGCATAAACCCTAATTAGGGCATGGGTGGCTCAATCTGAGCCCTTTATTGTAATCAGATCTGAACCGTCCACTGGACTGGGTTTATTATAAAAGGGGCATCCCCCCTCATTTGTAATTAATTAGAACTAGATTTGAATCAGAGATAGAGTTGAGCTAGAGAATAGAAGGCATATAGCATTTAGCTTAGAAGTTAGCTTAGATTGAGGAGGAAAGGAAGTTTTCCCATTGAGGACTTTGTAAGAAGTTGTTGTGAACACTCTCATAATATAAAGATTTATCATTGTTTGGTGGTTCTATCTTCTATTGTGAGTAGCTAGCAAGGCTTGTTCGTCTTTCCAATTCGAATAGAGTAAAGTAGAATAGATTTTGTTTCCATGCAAGTAGCGTTAATTGTGGAATGCAACATTGGTTTGAGCATATCTTCCTATATCCATACCACTAGCAGGCTTGCTAACGGTAAGTCTGCCCTGCGTGGTCAACTGGAATTTCAGCACTTAACTTCGATTGCGATTTGTGTGTTCACTTGCTTCGTGGTGAAGGGGTGTGCATGTTGAATCTCGACCTGAATGTCTACCTATCCTTTGAAGATTGCATCAGCTTTGTCCGAGTTGTCCGAAGAGGAGACGATACAAAGTTTGGTTTGGAGATTGTTAAAGCTAGTTTTGCCTTCCATCCTTAGAAATAGATTGTAGGATTCCTATCCCTTTCCCTTTAATTCAGTATTTCCCGATCGATTCGAACATCAGAGCAATATCGTCAAAATCATTCATTGTTTCACTATAATTGAACAATTACGTAAGTCCCCTTGAAATAACCAGCATATACACATCAACCAACTGAGTCTATTCGCGATAAAAGGAACCTTGGAGTTGAACGCATGAACTTTCACGCAATCTTAGCATGCGGAATACTTTGATCAAGAGAGAATAGAGTGACCGTTGGACAACTTTATTCTGTGTTGATGTCGTCATAAAAAACACGTCAACAATACTCAAGTCTCAAAATTTCATTACACAATGAAAATTCAAATTACAATCAATATTTAATTTAGTAGTCTTCAAATTTGTCTTCATCAAAAGAATCAAGGTCCTGGTCAACACTTGGTTCAATTTCATTTGAACCAAAATCAATTGGATTGCCACTCCCACTAGGTGCGTCAAGTGTAGCAGTTGCCTCATCTATAGAGGCTAAGGCAAGTTGTGCAACTGTAGCATCTAAATCAGCACACTCAAGGGCTAGATCCCAATTCTGTCACACCCTCATTGTATTTGTGTTTCTTATGTGACAAGAGACAAAGGTTGGAGTGCATATACACCAAATCCTTTGCCATTTTTGCACCCAAACGGTTGTGCTTGACCAAGTGGATGAAGGAGTATGTACTCCAATTCTGCTCAACTGAAGAAGAACTTGCAACCTATTGAGTTTGCATACAACATTTAGCATTTAATTTTACTTGCCAATAATATGTGGCATAATAGCATCCAATGAAAAACGAAAAAATAAATAAATAAAAAGATACATATTTGGGAGAGTATTTTAATTGCAAGAGGTTGCAAGTAATTGAAGTCTTGACCATGTAGATGCCACCACTCATTAGAATTTTTCCTATATTTTTCTATAAGAGCGAAAACATCATGATGTTTTGAAGATATGAATTGGCCAAACTCACTCAAGACAATACTTTAGATATCTTCATCTAAAAATATATTTCTAAATGCATCCTTATAGCCAGTAGCAACCTCCCCATCCCTATATGGTGGCACCCTCCTCAACAATGAAAGTACCTCTTTGCTATAATACTTTGGTGACAAAGCAAATGCTAAGAGATGTAAAGGGGTGCTCATCTTGTTCCAACAATCAATAATAATCTTTTGCACGGTTTTGAAAAATGTTTCTGTAGGGTCATGTTCCTTGGCATCTATTATTGATCTTATTTTCTCCACCATGGAATCCATGCCATCAGAAATTTCACCCAAACATGGGCGATCAGTATCAGCATACCTAATCATGCTCATAATGGACTCGGTGAAATTTAAAACATATTCCACACGAGCCCACCACTCATCATCTAAGATCATTGCTTTTACTTTTTGGGCTCTTTCTATGCTTGATTGCCTCCATACACTCCACAGGATGTTGATAACTGTTAATGGATGATAGCGTCGGTCAGATATAAATAACGAATGCTGAAAGCATCTTCGTTATTTATATATGATCAAGTTTATCCTTCCTATTTCATATTTCTGGAAATCAAATTTATGAGCATATATATAAATTCGTAATAAATAAAGATGTTAAAATTCGCATTTATTATAAGCCGAATTCTTTATCCGCCATAGTATTAAGGTTGATATGTGTTAGACATTAACCAAGTGATTAGCGGCTTCTTCAAAAGACCCACATGCTCTAAGGGACACGTCCTCTCATGAGACGCATCCCTTGAGAGGCGCGTATCCAATCATACTTATGGTAATTCCTAAATTGATATGCAAACATCGAAATCAATAAATGTTCTACAATCAGCACATTCGAGTATAAGAAGAAATCTGGAAACGTCTTTTACTTAGAATTTCAGACCTTAGTTTATATCTTAGTTCTTTTAGGATTCCATTTGTAAAGATTTGATTACATTTACAATAACCATAGAACTCAAGGCCTCTCGCACCTTCACAAGTCATTGTAAGACGATTGTGTGAGATGCAAATCGAGTTTCGACAACCTAACATGGTATAAAAAATATGTCACAAATCAAAAATGAAAAACTAAAATTAAAAAATTAAAAATTATATTAAAAAATCAAATTTAAATTACCTTCAACAACTCCAACTTGGAGAAAGTCCTAAAGTGCCTTGTGATATATGATGATTAGTCACAAACATTTGGATCTCCTCGCCCTTCGCGTAGATTTGTTTGACCCATTCAATTTGTGTGCCAATCTTTTGCAATATCAAATTGAGTGAGTGGACTGCACATGGTGTCCAAAA
Organism: Sequoiadendron giganteum; assembly: GCA_007115665.2. Taxonomy (NCBI): domain Eukaryota; kingdom Viridiplantae; phylum Streptophyta; class Pinopsida; order Cupressales; family Cupressaceae; genus Sequoiadendron; species Sequoiadendron giganteum. The sequence goes on along the minus strand of CM021106.1, from coordinate 84,397,644 downwards.
AATGTGATATACGTAGCCTCCACTATAGACCCAACTGCCCTACAATTTTTAGCATTTTCTATTATGACTTGGACAACATTTTCAGACCCCACCATTTCAATGGATTCTATAAGGATATTGGCAATAAGACTTGCATCTTTTATTTGCCCCTCACAATCAACTACCTTCAAAAACATCACCCCTTTAGGGGACACTACTATAACATTGATCAATGGTCTATTTTTGCAATCTTTCCATCCATCAAAAATGATGGACGCTTGTTTCGGGCCATGTATCCTTGATTACTCTCAATGATGCCTCTACTGAAGCTTTCTCCTTTGCCAATAAGGTGGTTCATACCTTTTCATACCTAGGACTAACATAATCAAAAGTTGTATTGGAAATGGCCATCATCATTTCCCATCAATAAGGTAATCTAACAAGGTTGAAAGGAAGCCCATTGCCATAAATGCAACGAGCAATGCTCCGATCTACAATCTCCCTTGCCGTATTTTTTAAGGCATTCTCCAATGGGCCTCTTTTTCGTGTAATTGAAACATTATCTCCTTCAAAAGATGGTGGTATTTGCATGAAAGGATGTGAGCCAGCCAGTTGTGATGAGCCACTAGGAGGTTTTTGCAAGATTCTCTTGGCAAGAGGATGTGCCATAGCCTTTGATTTTTTACATGCCATGTCAGCCTCCTCTTGTTCTTTAATATAAGCCAATATTTGGTGTTTTGGCAACCCTTTTTTATTTGGACCGGGCAAACTTTTATTCCTTGTAATAGTAATAAGTGGATTATTAACAAAACTAAGAACAACAATAAGTGGATTATTAACAAAACTAAGAATTTGGGAGGCAAAGAAAGAAAAAACTAAAGAATAGATTCTAGCAGAACATGAACAAAAATAGTTGGATGAAATTAAATTGAAGTATACTCAAGCCCAAACAAAACTAATTATCGAGATTAATAACATGGAGGGGACTTGTAGTGATGTTAAGACATTATATCAATATTGTTTGGGTTGGTCTAAATCGACCAAATCTTTGAAACTTTAGCTCAACAACCTAGAGAATCAATTAATGCAAGCCTCAACCTCATATAATACAATGTAGGATTTAGATGAAGAAACAAGGGTATGAATTCAAAATCTACATACTCAATTTCCACCAAGTACAAGAGAAAAGGGCAAGCTTGATAGGACACATGACACAAATAAGGGAGTTGAACAGCTTGTAGTTAGCAAAATTAATAGGCCTTTTGGTGGATACAAGGAAGATGGCAGCTTGTTTTTAAATCCTCTCCTCTATTGTCAATGCTAACGTGTTATTGATTGAAGTAAAGGGTCACATCCATGGGTTATAACAAGCTATTCTCCAATGGAACGACCACTACAAATAATTGTAAACTATCTATAAGAACATTTTTCCTTAGTAGGGAACAACACACTACCGGTTTTGCAATATTGGGTGATACAATTTTGATGGTTAAGATCACATTTTGATTGTTAGATAGCGCCCATGTGTCTTGAGGAAAAGGCATGGTTTAGATTGGGGGATGATGTTGGAAGGTAGAGTCAATTGAGTACAAATGAGTTGTAGTCACTACAATTCAAAAGAACACTAATGTGGCACAATCAAATAAGTTGCAACATCTCCCAAAGGGCACAACTACATGGAAAAATGGATAGGTACATGTCCCTATATATAAAGAATCTATAAGAGAAAGATGACAATACTACACATGCATAGATGGATATGGATATTGAGATATAGAGATAGAGTTACAAAAAGATATAGACAAATAAATAATAGATAGAGAGATATAAGAGAATGAGATATTGAGAGGATGAATATGTATTGAGGAATTGATGAATATGTACCACATGAGATTATAATGAATATAAGAAGGATGATGAATCTAATATATATGTGAATAGTGTGTGTGCTTATGCTTATTTCATTTTATGTATGTTATAATCCACCATACTAAACTATAATTCATCGCACACATTTTGTTCTCTTTCTTAACCATCACACTAGGGTAAAATATAGCATTAACATAGACTTAACCTAAAACCACGATCTATGCTTCCTCTAGTCAACAATGAGAGTCTTTCTATATCCATGTTCTTCAACGTGTTTGTAGTGTTCCCTTCTTGAGCATGATCAGTTTGTGGACAATTAGCCTATTTTTTTATTTTTCTCGTAGGCTAATTAGTGAGCAAGTGAGAACCCCAAAGTTCTTGGAGAGCACACGATTAGTCTATCAAAGGTGTTGTTTGTGGCACTAAGTTCAGTTGGTCTAGGTGGGCCTCTTGATGCTTTTAAAATTGATTTTTTAAAATTGATTTTCGACTTTTTGGGGCCTCTTTAAACTTCTTGGAGAACTATGCTATTTTTAGACAGTCACCCAATTGCTTCATTTCATCGTCCTAAAGCTTCGATAACATTTTGGTATGGTCAAAAATTTATATTTGTGTCATCTTGATACTTTGTGCAACAATTTATTGAATTAAATAAGTATTACTTTAGTTGTCCTAAGGTGATTATTAAAGAAGCAACTAAGTGTGATTATTTATTAAAATATGTTTAAGTGTGCCTCCATGGGGACTCCTAGGCACAAAGGGGTTTTCTTCCCATGATGAATTTTTTTTTTTCAAAAAGGAGTTTTGCAGAGGAAAAAGGGAATTGTTATTTTTTATCATTATATTTTCCCCTCCAAAATTTTCTAAAAAGGAGTTGAGGGCTCATTTTAGAGGTTAGCCATGATATTTTTTCTTTTGCATTGAGAGAACCTATTTTCATCTCTAAATTTTCTTGCGGATGAAAATCCTCTCGAAAATGTTGGTTTCAAGGACGTAAACCTCCCTAGCTAGTTAGAGTGATTTCATCTAGGAATCACCAGTGAGCTACAAAGCGAAGTTCCATTTTTTGATGCAAGAATGGAAGATTTTGATGTGTTTTGATTTCATTGTTGTTGCTGGAGTTTTCTTGTGGCGTTACAGTTTTTGAGTGATGAATTGAAGGTTTCTATGAGGCTGGTCGTACATCCCTGAGTAAGTTGTACCTTTTTCCAGTTGCAGGTATTGTTGACGTGCTTTTTATGACGACATCAAAACAGAATAAAAATGCCCAACGGTCATTCTATTCTCTCTTGATCAAAGTATCCCACATGCTAAGATTGCATGAAAGTTCATGCGTTCAACTCCAAGGTTCCTTTAACGCGAATAGACTCAGTTGGCTAATGTGAATATGCTGGGTATTTGTTGTACCCAAACCGAAATTTTTGCTTCATTAAGGCATTTTGCTTAAAATGGTCTAAACCTTGTAAAAGTGGGGTCAAAACTCAGTTTTTCGGCAAATAAAGTATGGGCTTTTAGTCAGTGTGATGCCAGGAAGATACTGGCAAAATTTGAAAATTTTGAAAATTAGGGTTTCTGAAATCTATTTTTAGCCCGAAACCCTAAAAAATAGGAACTTGTCAGAATTGGCTGAAATTAATTTTGATTGGCTTATTTCACATCACAATCACAGTGGTGAAGTCAGTTTCAGTTAAAAGTCAGTTTAAGGCTGGTGGGTAGTTTTCACTTTTTCAGGAGAAAAGTTAGGATCTTCGAGGTCATCAATGGCAGTTGGCCAGTACCAGGTATCAATATCTAAGCCTGAAACTCAAAGAGGAACGCTCTACGATAAAAGATGTTGGAAATAATGCTTTTTGATGGAGGGGATTTTCAGATTGGCAAAAAGTGCTAAAATATTCTAAGTCTGGGAACTTTTCACTATGTAACGTAGTAGACACTTGCGCAATCAACGTGCAAATCAACTTTATAGTGTCCGTACATGTGAAAATGATGAAGTATAGTCATCCACACACCTCAGCAATCACAACGCTTCGACATGGTCAACCGCAGTGATGGATACAACGTTTGTAAAGCATAAAATGGTGAAAATCAATGAATTCAAAACAAATCCGCTCCCCTGTAGCCTAGGGGCGCCCTTCCTTTTGAAGGCCAAGATTTGAGTGTTTTCGATAAATGACACATTCATTGTTTTATGTTTTCAGTCAGCTTTCCGATTAGCCATGAAGCAAGATTATCCGAGTTACAGAACTCCGGCAAACGAAGACAGAAGCAGAGGTTGCGAAGAGTGTTTTCTCACAAGGAGGCAGTCTAGAAATGTAGATCCGCTCCCTTCTAGCCCAAGGGCGATTTTCTTTTTGAAGGCCCAGATCTAGATGCATGTGTGTTTTGATGGTTTCAGTCTTTGCAGAATTAGTTTAGCTTTTCAACGAGCTATCAAGCGGAAGCGTATCCAGTACAGAAATCCAATTATCAGCGTTAGAAGTGGAAATTGTAGGCAGGATACATGTCAGAAGAAGTTTTTCACAATGCAAATCTGCTCCCCTGTAGCCCAGGGGCGATCCTGAATAAGACCTGTTTGATGGATGAATTAGCAATTGAGGTCTTCCTGAGATCTCTTCCAGCTCAGTTCAGTTTTGCAGTGTATCTGTTCACAAGACGATCCGATGTTCTGAGTAACTGTGACAGAGGTCCTACCGAGCACGTAAAACAGAGGATGGTGAAGCGTAGCTACACAAAGCTGCACAGCTGTAGGCTAGGGGCGATTCTCCTTTAGGCCTGCCAGACGGGGTTATTTGCAATTACAGTCTTCACAAGACTTGTGTGCAATTACTCAAGCTATCCAACGAGTCTAGCCGACAGCCTCCGGGATTTGGCGAATGCTCGTACGTGCGAGGTCAAGATGATAATGCTGTAAAGAAGAGTTGATTGAAGGCAGTTCAAAAAATGACTAAGTGTAAGAATATTATTTTCTTTGAAAAAGGCGATTTTCTTTTAGAGGCCTTAAAAGCAATTTTCTGGCTTCGTCGTCTCCAAGAACATCTCTTGCAAGTTGACCAAACTGTACAGCAAGACAGACGGCACGCATATCGGAACATTCCAGTTCCCGGTATCAAGGGTCAAAGTATGGTGTTCAGATGAAAATCACACTTTTGTCAAAATGGTGTTTGAGCTATCACAGAATAGGGGCGCTCATTCTTTTGGGGTTCTTAATACAATTTTCAAATCCCTCATATACAGTCATTGGATGCAGAATACTTCTAGTCATGCAATGAATCCATTATTCAGTCAGCGTGGTTCATCATTCACCATCAGTTGTAGTTTGAAGCATCAGAATGGCAAAAACAGAGAAATGGCTAAGTCTGGAGTCAAAACATCAATTTAATCAGAGGCGCCTAATTTTCTAAGGTATCAAATGATGATTTTAGCAGTTGTTGTTCCCAGCAGACATTTCATCCTTGTCATGCAGGCTTCGCAGTGGATATCTCAGCACAGTCGCAGGCTCAGTCAGTCAGCCAGAAATCAGAGCTGAACATGGTCGGTTGTAACTTTGCAGTCAGCTACAAAATAGGAGATTCTCAAAAATCTCATAACTCTTGCAAATGGAAGCCTAAAAGATCAAAATTTGACTTTTTAGAATCAGGGAAGTGTGTTGAGCACAACAAGATGCTATTTTTGGCAAAATGATAAAAATAATATTTTTGCATGCAAGGCATTAAAAAGTGACGAATTTCTTCAAAGATAAATATTGGTGCCACTTTTAGTTCTTTGCATGCTTTGAAATTAAAATATTATTTTTAGTCTAAAGACTCAGAGATAGCAGTAGTTCAACTGGTAAAGGGCCAATCGGATTCCTTCTTCACAGTTAGGGTTTGAGCTTGCAGTCTTGCTTTTGTAGTATGATTTTGCTCTAGTTATGCAAGCATGGCATTCATCATTTCATTCATCCAGCTTGAGCAGAGGTGAATTCTTTCCAGAGTTGCGCGAATTTCTTCAGCGGTCAGTTGTGAAGGCATAAAAAATATTCTTTTGTAGGTACAAGTCAAGATTCATCAACAGAATTCAAGGCAGAGTGGCGATTTTGACAGAAGAAGATAATAAGTAAATAAAAATTAAAAAAGATCTTTCTTCTTCTCTAGATTTCTTCCATCTTCTCGTCTTAAAATTTTCTCACATGTTTGAAGAATTGGCGTTTTTGGCAAAACAAATCATCTGGGTTGAATCAGAATTGCTTTCTCAGCAAAACCCATGTGCTAGAATTTTCAAGAAAAATTTGTTCCAGAGCATCAGTTCTTGAGGCTTTGATTTTCTGAAGTGAAATTCCTTTGCATGGTGGAGTAGAAGTCGATATTTTTTGAATCTAACGTGGTGGGTTGTCTTAGAAATATCTTCTGGACAAAACCCATATCTCAGATTTTCTCGAGAAAAAATGTCCTCACAACCCCTCAGATCTCAACTGAAAACCTTTTGCGTGCGGGCCTAAATCACATTTTTTCACAATTCTGACATTATGGGTCATCTTAGAATTTGATTCTACATAAAACCCACGTCTCAGAATTTTCTGTGAAAATTGCCCTCCGACAAGCTATTTTTAGCCTCATTAGGAGAGATTTTTGGTTTTTTTGGAGAAGTTGTCAGAATATAGCCATGTTCACAGTCAACAGGCGAGTTTTTCAAGATGTAGTTCATACAGAATGAATTCAAGACCAAGTCAGTCTTAATTCATGATTTCATCATAAAAGCTTTCATGGATTTGTATCAAGCGCATCGGAAAGGTTGACAAGAGTAGTCACTCAAGTTCACAAGGTTTCATGTCTCGTATAGCTGATTGTCTTCCAAGGCTAGTTAAGAGGGTTGATACCGTTGGGTTTCTGTGTATGCAGCATGTTCATTTGTATTTCTCACAACCAAAGAGTTCACAGTTTCATCATGCAACACTCTTCCATAAAGAAAAGCATGAAAAACGTGAGAAGCATCAAGCTGCAGAGGAAACAGTGGCCATCACTTCAGTTACAAAGCCGCCATAGTTACCAACCAGTGAAGGGCCAGTTTAAGTATACAGAGATTTTCAGTTTTGCTTGAGTTGCTAAGAAGCAGTTGATTGACAGTTGAGACATGTGATGACCTCTAGATGGTGATGCAATTACTAACCTCATGAAGGGGTTACTTGCTCGAGATCAGGGTCAGTGAACTTCAGTTCAAGGCATCCCACCTTTTCCAAGATAGACATTAGACATAGGAGTTAAACTCGAGGCTTCTTTCCGAGTTAACTTGCTGTTATACATTGCATGCACGTCTTTCTTGGAAACATCTACGTACACTTGGAGATTAGATTAGATTTTTCAGTTAACTGATGATAGCATTCCAGTTAACTTGCTTTCAATAAGGACATGCATGCTTGCACATTGTCCATTTAGATTAGATGTTTCAGTTAACTGATGATAGTTTCTCAATTAACTGTATAGTTTCATTCAATTAGGGTTTAAGAATAAGATCTTGCATGTCTTGCAAGACTGTAGTTGACTCAAGGTGATTTTAGGGTTGCCTACACCTTGAAGTCTATAAATAAGAGCTTTTGGCTCATTTGTAAGGAGCTTTTCCTGGTGATAGAGAATTGCTGCGCTGTCGGCAACATGCCTATTCTCAAGATTGGTTCACCCTTGTAAATTAGAACTTTTGCTTGATAGCATACATGCTGCGCCTACCTTGCCTGTAGTATTGCTATTGTTGTATCTGTTCAAAGAGTAATTGCTGTTATAATAAATTGTTGCGCCTACCTTGCCTTCATGTTATTGTTATGGTGTTTATTCGACCTTAGTTAAATGGGGTTGCTGGTTTGATCGTTATTGCATGCGTGTTGCGTCTATACAATCTACTGTCCCAGTTGCTTACCTTTTGTTTTGTTGATTATAAGCCTATTCAGAAGAGCAAATAGTTGCGCCTACCTTGCCTTCATGTTGCGAAACTGTACTCAAAGCTTATCGTATGATGTGTGTTATAGTAGACTCATTCAGCCAAGCAAATAGTTGCGCCTACCTTGCCTTCATGTTGTGACGCTGTACCAGGTTTACCGTCCATTTGTTTGTTTTAATAAACTTCTTCCCGGATTAGCAAATAGTTGCGCCTACCTTGCCTTCATGTTGTGAGCCCGCACCTGGAGTTTATCGTACAATACATTCCTGCTCCATTTCCTCATGCTCTGTTTCTTGAGGAAATTGGATAGATATTAAAGAAGTTAGCTTAGTTGTAGTTACATGATCTGCGAAACCAGAAAATACTTAGCTGCAACGTTCTAGGTTTTCTTAACCTTGTGCCTCTACCAGCTGAGAACAAAAAGATAGGACATTAGTTTAGTTTTCTATTTCATGCATTCCAGCACAACGAGGGAGCTTCCCCTCCTAATTTGAAGAGCACTCATTACGTAGTGTGCATAGATGTCCGTACAAACTTACACTCCAGAGGTGTTAGTTCTTACGCCAACAGTATTCAAGGGGACTTACGTAATTGTTCAACTTTGTGAAGCAGTTAGGACATGAATGATTTGACAATATTGCTCTGATTCCTACATTAACCGAGGAATACTGAATTTAAAGGGATAGGGATAAGAATTCTACAAATCTACTTCTAAAGGGTGGAGGACGAGGATCGACTTAAACAATCTTCAAACCAAACTTTGCTTTGTCTCCTTTCGGACAACTCTGACAAAGTTGGTGCAATCTTCAAAGGATGAGAAAGGTGTTCAAATTACGACACAACATGTACATACCATCACCACGATGCATACGGACATATGAGCCACAATCGAAGTTAAGTGCCAGTACTCCAGTTGACCACGCAAGGCGAACTTACCATCAGTAAGCCCGCTAGTGGTATGGATGAAAGAAGATGTGCTCAAATCGCAACGCCACACTCCACAATTAACAACTACTTGCATAAAACAAAGTCTACTCTACTCTATCCACTTGAATTGGAAAGACGAACAAGCCTTGCTAACTACTCACAATAGAAGATAGAACCACCAAACAATGATAAATCTTTATATTAAGAGAGTGTTCACAACAACTTCTTACAAAGTCCTCAATGGGAAAACTTCCTTTCCTCCTCAATCTAAGCTAACTTCTAAGCTAAATGCTATATGCCTTCTACTCTCGCTCTGATTCAATTCTTGATCTAATGTCTAATCTAATAGATTACAAATGAGGGGGGATGCCCCTTTTATAGTTAGCCAATTTCAACGGACGGCTCAGATTGAATTACAATGAAGGGCTCAGATCGAGCCACCTATGCCCTGATTAGGGTTTTTACCCTAAAAACCGCCACAAAGAGGAGTGGGCAATGAATGCACAGAATATTCTCCACTCCCCTGCAGGAATCATAATGAGCAATTAATGCCCACTACCATCATCAAGAAGATCCTCATCCATGAGAGCGTTCCCATTGGCCTTCTCCCAGATAGCAAACTCGATCAACCGTGCCAATACCGCTTCGACCTCCTGGGCAAAAATCGGTGGAATATGGTTGAGCTGGAACTCCAAGACTGCTACCGTCTGTCCATGCCGGATGTAAGACTTCCTCCATGCCGCTAAGGCGTCCTGGGTATGCTGAATAATACTAGAGAGAGTGGAGACATTCTCAAAGTCATCCAGGACAAGCGACCTCGTAGCTAAGAAGAATGGAGCCAGTTTGTCTTTCAAGCCATCAGCAGTTATTTCCTCTAGGTCCAACTTTCTAGCAAATATGGCTTCTAATGTATTAAGGACTCCCTCCAAGATGTTACCCATTGCTTTCCTCACTCTGGCTGAATCTGACCTTGCTGCATCGTGAAATCCACGGCCTGTGACCACCGAGGAGTACCAACCAGTGAAATCATACCTGTCACCCTTCTGAATTACACCTCCATCCACCAGGGTTTCTAGAGGTATATGCATCAAAGCCCCCAAACGAAGTACAGTCTTTGTCTGATAGATGCAGGTATCGCCCCAGGCCTGATCCACCATGTCAATCCGTGCCAAAATACTTGAGGCCTGCCGATAAGCATTGGCGAGGTCCTCCATAAATTTTCTTGTCTCAGTACGAACATGGCTAACCCACTTGTCCGCTTCCGTTTCCATCTTCTTTAAATCCTCTAAGCCAACAACTGACTCCCTCAGAAGCTCTGGTGGGCGTTCTACTGTTGGGTTTGTTGGTTCACCTGGACGTGCTAGACTCTGCACATATCCTATCAAGGTTTTGTGCTCCTTCTTCAATTTCTTATACTTCCCCTCCATGCAGAGCAACTGATCCTTCAGCGCCTGATAGGAGTTATCGAACTCCTCGACAATTTGGGCTCCCGTAGGACGACCCAACTCTACAATGGTGATCACATAGTTCTCGGGCCTCTCCTAGGCTCGATCATACTCCTCCCTCGGAACAGCCACCTGAAGCATGCGAGAGCCTGACTCATCAGTCGAGATCTTCGAGAATTTCCAAGCCCTTTTCTTTTCTGGAGGCGCACTAATCCTCCTGAGGAACTCCTCCATCTCGATGGCTGGATCCGTATCATCCTCGGGTTCTCTTCTCATTCTGTCTGAAAGCCAATCCGGCACCGTCTGCTGCAGATTGCAAATGACTAGGGGCTGCTCTTCCGTTGCCTCCACCTCGTGCACTTCTTCTCTTCTTGCACTGTTCTGCTCGGGCTCATCATCTTCCACAAGCTGCGTATCTCCCGACCCTTGGGTTCCTTTTTCTGTGTTTTCCTCTTCCTCCAATGTCATGTCCAACACCTGTTGGAAACGAGTGTCAGCCACTGTTTCATCTTCTTCCTCTTGTTGGCCAGCCCTGGATACATTGACGCTTATACTATCTGATTCTCGGATGTTGGGTTGATCCACCTCCTCAAGCTCCCGCTCTTCACCCAATCCTGCCCTTTGATCAGCAAATAATGAAATCACTCTCAAACTCGAAGACTGAGTTTGTGAGTGCATAGGTGATGCTTGTTCCATCCTCAACGGTATCGGCTGGGTTGGTACTTCTACTTGTGCTTCCGGTGTTTGAGCAACCTGTTTTCCCCTTCTCACTGATAGCGGCCTTAGGTCACCCATCAAGCTATAAGTAAGGGCGATCAATCTGCTCTTAAGTCTGCATACATGTCTATCGACCCAAGCTCTTGTGAAAGTCAACACCGGAATAGAGAGCGTGTCCAAGTCCATGACTTCTGGCTCCGACCAATCAGGTGGTGGGACCGAAGTATCCCTGACTGAACCATAGTCGGGCTGTATAACGTTGACATCCTCTTCCACCTGGTCAGGAACTGGGATGACCTCACATTCCCTGATCAACTTGAGGGGAAGCCTAGAAAAAATGCTTTTCCTTATTTCAACCTCATCAACAGCATTTGCCCAAAAGTCTTCAATGTGGGCCTTGTGTCGGTACTCAACGTTCTGTATCATTCGGATGTTTCTGTAAGGATCGAAATCCTGTCTGCCTATGTGATACGATAGATGATAGAATTGCAGCTCATCCTCTGCCTCTCGAGCTGCCTGCAAGGAGGGACACACCTCAGTGGAATTTCCCATGGCAATAGGAAAGTCAAGCCCACCCTTCTTCTTCTTTTTCTGAATCTTATCATAGGCGATCAATTGCCTAGATATTTCCAACATTATAATGTGATCGGTGGGGTACCTCAGTAGCCGGTATGGATACGAAGTGAACCCCTGCAGCCTAATGTAAGTGAATTTCGGAAATTGGATGAGCCAATATCCATATTCCTCTATCAATGCTTGTGCCTCTTTGGATATTCTTTGTTGCGTTCTCCGCTGAAGGGTCCTCGTGATGTGCATTGTGAATGCATCATTAGCCCGTTTGTAACTGGCAGGGTTAGTTAGATGCAACTGTGTGCAGGCCTCATGGATTTTGAACTGATCAGGTGCACAGCCTATTGGCTCCTTGTATGTAATCCCTCGGTACTTGGTCATTCTCGCCAGCATATATATCACATACGAGCTCATGTAAAAGATTTTCATCCCCCTCAGGCTCCTGAACTGTTCATCTATGTTATCACTGATCATTCTTGCCCAGTCAACACACTCCTTTCCCTCCAAGATGATCTCGATGAAGTAGAACATCCAAGGCTCGAAGAAGTAGGCTTGTGCACTCCCATTTATTTGGCTCAACATCATCATCAAGTCGCAGTATTCCTGCTTCACATCTTCGGCAATTATCTGCTTTGGGAGTCTAGTGCGAGGTGGCTTTGGCTTTTGCATGCAGACTCTGTTGATGACCGCAGCAACCCTCTCGAAGGAGGTGGAGTACATTTTATCCGCCCTCTCCTTTGATCTGTATAGCATCTTTTCGGCAGTAGGAATCCCAAATGCCTCTCCGATGGCATCTGGCGTGAAGTTGGCAAGCAATTTGCCATCCGGAGAGACAATGGTTCTACGCTCCGGCTTGTAGTAGTTTGCACACTCCATGATTAGCTCTGGGCACTGAATTGTTGGTGGAAAACCAGCGGCTGCGTAGATACCACTCTTCATAATGTTATGTGCCGTGACTGACGGTTGATGGCCTCCCAGTCCGTACATCCTAGACTTGAGTGCATTTAGATTAAATGACCTGAGGTTGGTGTCACTTAATCCTACCAATTTGGAGACAATTGCCGATTTTGGAAGAAATGACTTGGCGAGCCTTTTGATCATTGCCTGCCGGGATGAGCTAGCCTTGGCCGTTTCAGTGTTTGCAGCTCTGCCTACGGCTCTGCTTGTTCCAGCAACATCCTTTGCTCCAGCCATCTGCAAGAATAAGATAGAATAATAACAAGTTAGTTTGCAGATTTTTAATAAAATAAAATAGCCTCTGAGATGGCTGCGGACGAGGAGTTAGCTTTTGAGAATAAAATTCTTCAGCATAATTATCTAACTCCAAACCTCAAACTGTATAAAAGCTCTGAGCTTATAAAGAAGCTTCTAGCAACTGCACTCTAACTGGCAAAGAAAAATTACAGCAACTTAACAACTTTCAGCAATGTGGCTATTTTCTCAGCACAGAATGAATTAAATCTTTTGCCTTGTTACACCCCGATTGTATAGCTACTATTGCATAGGGCAAATGAGTGTATTGTGTGAATCTTTGATATGAATAAAACGTGTTTTGTTATCAAAATGAATGTTCTCTATTTAAATGACTGTCTCATTTGGTTGGTACTTCTATTGATGTTATGTTGCATGCAAAGTATTGAATTGAGAATTTTCTAACTTAGACATTTTGTATACTGTTGATGTTATGAACAAGTAACTGCCGAGATTGTATGTCTGTGGATGCAGGAACAGGAACTATTCCTCCAGGCAGAGGGGAGACATCACTCGGGAGAGGGGCTTGGTCGAGTAACCGGTAAAGTTGATCAACCTGAGCATACACACACTTCACTGAGAATTTTAGGAACTGAGTCAGATTAAGTTGTCATGATAAGTCATCCTTAGGCTTAGGAGTTATGATTACTTCTTCATGCTTTATGAGTGGTGTTCCTTGATTGACTGACTTACTGTTCTGTGAGCCTTGAATGTGAAATGTGAACTGATAAGTTACTGATGCCTGGAATTTACAGTTAAATGTATAAATACGTGTTTATGCAATTACGTCTATTAGAGGTGCTCTGACTGGCCTATAATACACGTAATTGGAGATTTGAAAATAAACATGTATAGATATATTTAAGTGTAAACTGGGTAAGTTAATTAATATATTTAATAATATATTTAATATCGATGTTATTATAGTTTTACCGATAATATAATATATTAATATATCTAATATAATATTTGAATATTATATAGATATATTTATATATTTAAAGAAAGGTAAGTTAAAAACTATAATAATATTGTATTGAATATAATACAAAATATATTAATACATTTTAATGAGAATATTAAAATATCTAAACCTTTGGAAAGATTTTATATAAACTATAATCTTTGGCATTTAAATTTACATTTATCTTATAAAGGTATTTGAGTTTATTTACCTTTGGAAATAAAGGTAATAAGACTTTCATAGTCTTTGGTAAATACTTTGCAAACCATACAAAGGAAATTCGAAATATTGAAATACTTGGAAAATATTAAAAGGAAAAAGAATTTCGAAATTTTGTAAAGACCAATGGAAATTTATAAAAATCATTTAAGGAAATGTAAGTATGAACTATAGACTTTGGAAAGTATAAAAGAAACATTTGAAAAATCGCGGATTTCTTCCCGTGAAGAAATCGCGCGACTGTGTTAAGCAAAGAAATGGCGAAAAACTTCAGCAAATACAGTCCGCGCCCAGCTCACACTTGAAAGACTTGGTCGCGGATGCTAAAGCGCCACCATTGTGGACGCGTGGGTGGAAGAAAGGTAACAGCAATTGCAAAAAAACCCTTGACGTTTTCAAACCGAAAACTTTGGACGCCATTTGTGTTGCAGTCCGCCATTTTTGAAGGCAAGTTGAATGTTTAACCTGTACGTGGTTGATCCACGAAATTGGCATGTGATATGTTGAAACATTCTTGAGAAATTATGTTGAATCATCAACTCTTTTGCTGTGTGTTTGGCTATTCGACTGCCACTGCGGATTTTGACATTTTCAAAATGAGAGGTGTCGAATTCTCATGCCTACAAGGTAGGAAACATGAGAATTCGAAACCTATAAATAGGTTCTCACTCATTGTTGAAAGACACTCAATTTTTCATTCACTCTCCTTGCCTTGGAAAATTCGAAATACAGTGCTGTGGTATTTCTGTGTTTTGAAATTCCATTTTATGAAAGCCATTGCCATTTTTGTGAAAGCCATTGCCATTTTGTGAAAATCATTTGCAATTGAGACAGTATTGCTGAGAGACAGTATTGCTGAGAACAACTTTTTGCATTTACCTGAAAGTAGTATTTGCTTAAGCTGAGAGAAGGCTGCGAAGGACGGTGGAGCAAGGATTGAAGCTACCGATCAAGCTCATACGCAAAAGGAAATCAGGCATGAGATATATGTTGATAGATTTTCTGTCATTTATTTTAAAATGTATGATTAGATTGCTTGATTATGTCTTGCTTTATGAAAGGAAAAATAATAAGAAACCTCTATGTTTCTAAGGAATTGTTGAATTGGGGAATAAGTTAAATTTCCTTAGAAAAGCTTTTTGAATTAAGAAATAGCTTAAGGAACTTCAAGGGATAGTTTACTTATTTTTCATAAAAGAGAAAAGATAAAAATGAAGGATTTATGTGCTTTTTATATTGCATGTTGTGTATGATCTCCGTATATGGAGAATAAGGGTAAACTAGTTACTATATTCTAGGAACGAAATAAGGACAGGAGTCAAGTGAATTCAAGCAGCTTAGAGTTTTAGATTAACTGAGATAGGCTAAGGAACTCCTAGGATAAAGATTTCCGAAACAGGAGAGAAGGAATGGATTACTTGTCAAGTTGGATTATTTCTAGTAAGAAAGAATGTCGTAGGTTGGTCTGGGATGAAAGATAATCCAGTGAAGGACTTGAACCTATAATTGTTGTCTTGAATTAAATTGATGTAGGATAGTCTAGGATGATTGACAATCCAGTGAAGGACTTAGCCTACGCGTAGTGTAAGATAGCCTTAAGTCAAATCGGCCCTGAGTAGTGTATATGATAGATGACCTTCATTCGAAGTACTGAATGAGAATACTTTGGCCAAAGTAGTGGAAGGTACGACATCCACTTAGATGTGAGATAGTCAAGACTACACTGTCAGTTCATTGTGATCCATCATGCTAGTTCGGGATTGTGAAATAGCAAGTTCTAGATGTATAGGACACAGCACTATGCTCAGTTGGGTTGTCGCAGCCGGTTACTTTACCAATCTCTTCGTTCGAAGGGAGGGCCATCTATTGAATGATAGATGTGCGGGGGACCGCATTAACAGTCCGTGGTTGGCGGAAAAGCGCCTGAGTGATGTTTCTCCTCCACCGCAGGCGACGGATACACCAAGATTTGAAAGGAAGGGAACCTGGACCGTCTTACTACTATTTGTGCAAAAGCTTACGAGCTATGTATGTAATTTGTTTTACTTTGTACTCTGATTTATATTTACAATGAAAATGGAATTCATGTGGAAAAATATATTGTAACTTGCATGTATTTATCAATAAAGAAAGGACGAATTTTATTGCAATGTCTTTGTTACTTGTTACTTTTATATGTTTAGGAATGAAATGTTAGAAAAATTTTGTTTACCGGTTTTGGGGTCGTTACATGCCTCAACTTCGTCAACTTCAGCAACTTTCAACCTCAGCAACTTGAAAAATGAAGAAATGAAGAGAGATTGCTGCAATTCCTTCCCAACTCCAACAGCAACTAGCTTTCAGCAGCTCGGATAAATAAAATCTGCAGCAACTTCAGCAACTTCGAAATAAATCCTCCAGCAACTCCGGGAATCTGCAACAACTTCAACCTTCAACTTCAAAATTGCAGCAACACACTCTCAGCTCTTCGAGAATAAAATCCAACCTCACTCTCAGCAACTTCGAAAAAGATTTTGATCTCTCACAAAATTCTTCACTTCAGCAATTCCAAGCTCTTCGAAACGTGTGAAGAAATGAGAGAAATGAAGTTGCTTAAATAACTCTTCGCGAAGAATCCTGCTGAGTAGTGCTGGGGCTATTTTTAGTACCTTCATCAATTCTCCACTCTCTCCATTCGGCATCTTCTAATTCAGGTGCAGTAGTGGGCTAGTCGTCCGTCGGTCATTATGGCAGTTGCCATTAATGAAGATTCTTCCTCTTCAAATTTCAAATTTTCCCCTTAGTCTGCCAGTTAACTCTTGGTGATTTAAACAACTCGCGAGAAAAATCACTTGACTTGATTGAAAATTCCATTTTAAAATCTTCGCAGTGTTTAAATAAATTTGATTCAAAAAATTCGTGGGAGTTGTAAATTCATTTCCAACTTTTAAAATGTCTGTCATTTAAATCTTCCACTTCATAAAATTTGCCTTAGACATTTTAAATTTTCTCTTTAATATATTCAACTCCGGGTGATTTAAAATCACTTGCCTGCTCGAAATAACTCATCCTCTGAGATTTAATTTCCATTAGGAAAATAATCTAGGCAAAACGAATTTCTTCTGAAAATATTAAAATTTCCCTTAGGAAATTAATTTTAAAATTTCCCAACCCATGGGTGCCTTTTGAACGGGTTCATTTAATCTTTACTTGACCCATGAAAAAATATATCAGTTGCTTCCGCCTTGGAAATAAAACTTCGTCACTGTGTCGACTTCATTTAAATGTCTTTGAAAATTTTTCATATTCACCCACTCTTTCCGTTTATTCAATTTTTCGAATTCTCATGCCTTAGGAATTTCTCCACTTCACACACTTAGTAGAAAATTTAAATTCTCGCCCCCCTTAGGCGTATATTTCTTTCTGGTGAAATATTTATTTCACTTAGAAAAACATTCTTCACTTTACACCTCTGGTGCACTTGACCCCTTGGCATTTTATTTAAAAAAAAATATCTCCATGCCTTAGAAAAAAAATTTCTTCCTTCCTTGGGCGTATTTTACTCAGTGATGTTTTATTTTGCTAGCTCTTACCCTTGCCACGCCTTAGAAATATTTTCAATCAAGGGCGCATTTAGCATGAGCCACTTTCATTTTCCACACTTAGAAATTTTTTTAAAAATCTCCACTTCAACTTCTTCAAGGGCGCATTTTGATGGGCTTACTTCCATCTTTGCCTTAGGCGTTTTTCTTCTTAGCATCATCTAGGCTTGGGCGCATTTGACATAGCCTACTTCCATTTGAGGGCGCATTTTAGCCTTCTAGCTTTGATTTCCATGCCTTAGAGAATTTGAAACTCCATCACCCCCTTGGGCGCATTTCATGGGGTTAACTTTCACTTGAGGGCGCATTTGAGGTAGGCAACCTTCATTTTCCATGCCTAGCCTTTCCTCATCTTACTTGGGCGCATTTCACATGGCCCACTTTGACTTGAGGGCGCAAATACATGGGCAAGCTTTCATTTTTCACCATGGGCGCATATTGGGTGTCAAGGTTTTGATTTTCATGCCTTAGATTTTTCTTGGAGGTGGGCGCAAATCACACATGAGCCTTCAAGTTGAGGGTGCAAATTGCCATGTCCACTTTTATTTTTATACTTAGAAAAATTTCGGCCCAACTACTCCTAGCACAAGGGCTCATTTGAGAGGTGAGACTTCTGTTTTTGCCTTAGAATATTTTCTAAGTCACTTCACAAGGTTGGGCGCATTTTCCATGGGCAACTTCCATTTGAACACTTAGAAACTTTTTGACTTGCTTCTTTTACTTCAAGGTGGGCGCATTTGAGAGGGTGAACTTTCATTTTCCTTACTTAGACAAATTTTCACGCCTCTGCCTGATCTTGATCTCACATTCTATTTTTTAGTAAGTCTTTGCTTTTCTGACTTCCATGGCTCCGTTTGGCATGAAAATTTCACCATATGACCCTCTTTGCCTTGTGAACCCGTTTTGCCAGTCCCACATGTCAACCTGCTATTTATAGTAACTTGCTATTTATAGTAAGCCCTCGATTTCTTTGACTTCCTCAATTCCGTTTGACCTGAAACTTGCAACGCCTAATCCTGAGAACTTGAGAGTCGCTCTAACGCCAACCTCGGGTGCAGACCTGCTATTTATAGCCGTGCCCTGACTTACTAAAAATAGTAAGTTCTCCGATTCTGCTCAAATTTTGCCAGCAGGCGCCTTGAAGTATGCTGACATTGGTGGGGTATTTCGTTTTGACTATTTCTGGATTTCACCCCCTATAAAAGTGGAAACCCTAATTTGACTTGCATGTATCCCGAACGGTCTCCGTTTGACTTCGTTCCTTCTGCATGTCGTTCTGCTTGCTGAACTAGAGTGTTAGGCGGCTGCTAGAGTGTACCTGCTAAAAATAGAAACTGTCTGAAAAGTGATTCATCCACTGCCGGATGGTTTTGCATGTTACATTGCCCGTGGGGTCTCAAGAAACCCAGAAAAACCCAGAAAATTGGTCTACATACATGCACTGGCTAAAAATAGTAAGTCCTCGAAATTTGATCTTCTCTGCTTGCATGTCACATTGTTGCGAAGCTCTTGAAAAACCTAGAAGGAATATCCAGACATGCGATGAGGAATCATATGTTTGACCCCTGAAAATGGCTCCTGAAGCCCGAACCGCTAAAAATAGCAAGTTGTCTGATCTGGCTCAAAACTAACGTGCAAGCAGTTTGATGTTACCTGAATGTGGTGGAACTGACAGAATTCCAAAATTTGGATAAAATAGTCCCCGGTTGAGTACTTACTATAAATAGTAAGTTGTCAAAATTTGATAAAAATTCAGTGGGACTTTGCTGGAAACCTTCTGACTGCTGTACTAAGCTTGGATTTCAATTTTACAACTCAGTTTGACCTTTAATAAGCCTGAAGGATGAAAACCCTAATTACACAGACTTAACCAATACTTCAACCTGGGTCAAACGATAGGACATCCCCGGAAGGACCAGAGAGAGAGAGAGACGCAAAGCCAAAAGACCGGAATGGAGCAAAAATTAGGGGGTCCCCATCTGAATGGGGTGATGTGTGAAAAAGGTCACAACAGGTATAAGGGTGAATTAATATTTGTATTTATTGTTGTCTTAACCTTGTTATCTATTTTCTTTGCTAGCCAAACACATTGAAGAGTGCAAGAAAACATAGAGGAGGTTGGTTATACATCGTCGTACAGGCCATACTATGGCTGATGAGTGACTCATGAGCTTTGCTAGGTGGAGCACCTAGTTTCTAGGCATTGTTTCTTCTTGTTTGGGGGCGCTAAGATCTTCTAAATATTCCCCAAGCATTTTGGAACTAAGATTTATGTGTTTTGAGGAGTTGTGATGACGTTGTGTGGTATTGTACCTATTGTACCAGCATATTATCAAACCTGCACGTCTAATTTCAATAACCAATCTGATATATACTTCTAGTTTGCTTTGGTGAAGTTTGGGTTGGTTTTGAGGTGGTGTTTCTGCCTATGCTTGATTTGAGGTGTGTCAGTCACAATTTTGTTATGGGTGATTTCCTTTTTGTTCAAACCTATCAATGTGTTTCAGTTGATATCAGACCTGCCCTGACAATGTTAGCAGCAGATAAGAGTGTCATCAGACCTGCAATCTAATTTGTTTCATCTTCCCAAGGTATATTTCATGTTGGGAATTTGAATACCTTTTTATCTTTGCAATTTGGTTCACTTATGAGTTGTTACAGCAGTCATATTTATTATCAGCACTTTATATTAGCTTATTTCACAGTCATACTTCCTATATGGTGTTTGTAATGCATGTGGGCTAACGTTGTAATATCCTAGATGGTAGTACTTCCATTGGTTTCATCCTTGCACTTTAATGTATTTTCTCACACCATTGAATAAGTGGAAGTATTGTAATTGATCACCCCACCAAATAAGTGGAAGTATTGTATTTCCTCACCATTGAATAAGTGGAAGTGCCTATGCTTATTGTGATTGCATACTCTATTGAATAAGCGAAGAAGTATGCTTTCTTTTCAATTCTTGCATATCACACTCCACAAAAGAAGTGAGATTGGCCAGCTTTCCACCTAGTGTGTTTCTTTCTAGGTTGTTGCATTTTAGATAGATGTGTGGTCCTATACACCGTATGCTCTCATTTTTCCCATCTCGGGAACTAGGTGATCAAAAAGTGATAAGGACGTCACATTGTAACTTATTTTCAATTGGACAATTTCAAAAAAAATTAGGGGTGTTTATTACAGTGTTCTACTTGTGCAATCAATTCTTCATTACCTTGTACAATATGAATGTCAGATTTGTTTGTTGTTTTTATCATTATGTGCCTCTAAGCATTCATAGGTCCTATGTACAATGCAACCACATTTAAAACATGTCCTACTAAAGGGTCTTCTCCTTCCTCCACCATAAGATCCTCTTTCTCGTAAAGGAAATGATCCAACTCTTGGTGGCTGACTTTGGTCTTGAAATTCTAAAGTTCTAGCTTCTCCTAAATGCTCATTTTGTCCTATTCCAATATTTGGTAGATTCCTTCCTCTAGTGAATCTACCTCTACCTCTATCTCTATTTTGCTACTTCCACGACAAATACTCAGCCCTTAAGGCATATTGATAAGCCTCATCCACAATACTAACATTGACTATAATTAATTCATCTCGCAGTTGAACTATTAGCTCATTAAGATACCTAGCAGTTACTTTCTCCTAGCACTCTTGCATATATGTTTTGATTAGCAAGCATAAAAAAAATTCTATGTACTCTTGCACATACAACTCTTTTTAACTCAAATTTTGAAATTGCATGAACAACTTCTATTGATGGTTTGAAGGTGGGAATTTTTTCTTAAAATGCTTTACTTATTTCTCATTGACATGACTTCTCCTAATTTGTTGAAGACTATCCTACAACATGGCAGCATGTGACTTCATTTTGGTGACAACAAACTTGACTCTTCTAGAATCATCTTCCTTCAATTTTTTCATATTAAATTATCTCTAAAGCTCCTTCACCCAATCTACAATGAGATCCAAATTTAACTATCCTTTATTGCTTGACACGTTTGGCTTGACCTTGGTCTCCAATCTAGATCCCCAAATGGAGCCCCCTATGCCTAAGACTCTTCTTGGTGTAGTCTAGCATCCAAGACCTCCATTCTCCTCAACAATTTTTCATTTGGATCTCTCCTTGGTCCTCTTCTACCTCTGCTAATCCCATCAATAATGAATCATCTTTGATCCATCTCTTCTTTCCCAACTCTCTCTTGCTGGAAGATGTTGCTCTCTCACTATTAATTTATATTTTTTCTCTCTACCCACCTTTTACAAGTGAAGAACATTCACACACTTAATTTTTCTTAACCTGCATGTGTAGGATGCAAACCCACTTTAATACCAACTAATCCAGTCAAGGTCAGGGGGTTGATTAAACAACAACCTTAACCTTGCAGTCCAATGATCAGACTAAAACAGTGAGTTATAGCTCTTATCTTGAC
Source organism: Sequoiadendron giganteum (assembly GCA_007115665.2). Lineage (NCBI taxonomy): Eukaryota > Viridiplantae > Streptophyta > Pinopsida > Cupressales > Cupressaceae > Sequoiadendron > Sequoiadendron giganteum. Next base: position 84,375,782 of record CM021106.1, on the reverse strand, counting down.
AACAACTTGAGGGAGAACCATTGGACTTAGAATTCATGCAATACAGATTTTTATATGCAAAAAAAATCACAGTATGCTGCTACAACAAAATGCGTTCCCAAACCATTCTTTCCACATATTAAATTGTTTCAATGGATGGCAAATTGATACGGATGTCATATTAGTACCTCATGGCAATCAGAACATTGTTTGAAAATAAATTGGATCTTCCATTAAACAACTTAACCTCCTTCAAGTTCATTTTTTAATCACCAACTAACAAATCCTGTTTTTGGCAAAATAGGCCAAACTTTTGGGCATAGAACATGTCCAAAACCATAGTTTAAAAAAATTATGAATTACTCACCTGACTCACCGAGTACTTGCAGGTTAGTTCAGGCCCATGAATTACTTACTAAATCTCTTGGAAGTGAATTATTGGTGAGTTTCTGGCAATTAGTTGCCCAAAATATCACAATCCTAACTGTAAAATTCAACTATGCTGGAATATATCATTTCACCAAAAGAAAATCAATCTTCAGTATTTTTTCAATCTATTTTTTGAGAATCATATTGGAGCATTTTGCATTTGTTTGTAGGCATTTGGGAGTGAGGACTGAGCAATATCATCGATTTTATCAGCTCTGATTCAGCAGCGTTTGACAGGTATGTAACATATTTCCAATTTTTTTTTGGTTCCATCATTCTAAATATCAAGTGCTAAGGTTTAGTTATTACTAGATTTGATTTTGAGTTTGTTTGTACTAGCTGCTAGGGTTTGTTTGATTTTTCTCTATTTTCTTCATTTTTCGAGGTTTTAATTCCTTTTTTCCTAAAACAAAATAGCATACACAAGTAGGAGAGGTAAAGCAGAGTAGGTAGGGGGTAAACTAAACAGCCACCTTGACCTAGCAGCCTAAAAACTTACCAACAAAATTCATTTATCAATGAAAAAACAGACGATTTTTTCTATTGTATTGAATCATTAAAAATCTGCCTACTAAAGGCTTAGAAAACATGGTGAAAGAAGCAGTGAATGGTCTGTATGTTATTTCAGCTCCAATCCTCAATCTTGCATGCCTTGGTGTTCTCTCTCTGCAAAAACTTTTTTCTTTTTTCTCTGATCTTGGATTTGGTTTCTCCATTCTAAATGTCCCTTTCCCATCTCAAGGGGCCTACCTTTTTGTCCTCACAGAGGCCTTGTTACTTTTCTCCCTTCTTGCTAAAATCTTTCAAATCTATCACATTTTAGGGCATAATTTTTGCATTTCTGCACATGTCCCCCATTCTTGCAGGGGTCTTGGCTTTGTCTTTTGGCCCTAAATTCCCTCATGAACTATTGGATAAGCTATCCTAATCTTTAAACCCCAACCATTCACCTTCCAGAACAGTTTTGGCTTCTTGCTAGGTCATTTTAAACAAGATTCACTTGAGTTTGAAACTCTCATTCAACTCTTTTTGGTTCTAAAAGAATCTCGCTACATCATATTTTGACAAAATCCATGAAATCCACTTGTGTTTTTTCCTTTTGAGGTGACTTGAGAACTTCTAACCATCACCTTGTGCATGCCAAATGTTTGACAAAATGCCCACTAGAAACCTCCTAAGCAACCATTGAAAATTGCTGTGCAACAATTGAAAGATCTCAAATAGCAACTACAATTTGTTGTGCAGCAGCAATACCCTTGCATAGAAATGAAATGTGTTACAAAACTCTTACATGGAATCCCATGCACTACCACTAAAAGGTCTTGTACAACAATAGAATTATTTACATAGAAATAGAAAGCTCTTGCATAGCAACCATCAACTCTTGTGCAACAACAATAAGTTCTTATGCAACAACTATGAACTCTCACACAACAACGGGAAGCTTTTGTGCAGCAAGAAAAAACTATTACACAGAAACTAGAGGTTCATGCATAGCATAAAGACTGCCTTACACCTCACCTGTTCCTCCACTTTGTATCTTTAGAAGCTCACAAAAGTAACATGGTTTATGTGTGTTCATCCCATTTCTTTTTGAGATTGGCCCACTATTCAAAAGAGGCCAAGATTTAAGATGTAAATCCCAATCTGAAATTTTTGTACCTTTTTGAGCTCTAATATCAGCCTAAGACTAAACTAATTTTGTAATGGTAATTTCCAACTTAGAGAGAAATTCCTCTATATTTAGGAATTTGTTTAAGAAGATTCTCTTATATCTCTCTTTCCAAGTATGCCAAATAACTAAGGATGGACTAGAAGGCTCAAATTTTAGAATAGTACAATTTCCTGATTTTATTTTTTCAAATTTCTGATTTAGTTGTATTTTCTGATTTCATTTATATACACTCTTTTATTTTAGGTGTCAAAACCACTGGTTAGAGTTCTACAGTAGGTGGATGGAATAAATACCCCATGGGCTATCTATATGAAACCATGGACAAGGTCAATGAGACAAGTCAATATTTCTATGGTTCGAATAAAATAAATACAATGGTGCATTATTGATTGAAGGTGAAGCCAACAACTCCACCAACATAGGCTTGAATTCTCTACTTGGCTCAGATGATTTCCAGAAAACTCTAACTCCTCATTGTAAATAAAATGGTGATTAGTAGTTGCGTTGCCAAGGCAAAAAAGCAAAAAGCAAAAAGAAGGGGATCCCCATTTGCAATGGGGCGATGTGTGAAATAGGTCACAACATCTAGCACCCACCTGAATAAATGTTCCTGAACATTTCAAAGATAGAATTTTCTTTAAACCCCAAATCTTAAATTAATTCTCACTAACTTACCTATTGGCTAAGGGGACCCAAATCTTTAAACATGTGTATGGTGAGGATGGTCCCTGTTAACTTTAATCAAATCTAATCAAATTATATTCTAAGGGAGAATAAGTAAATCCTAGATCTCAATTTACTTGTATATATTCTAAGTCAGATTTCTAAAGTCTTTATTTCAGATCTTCTCATTGCAGAACATCTATCTATTTCAATGTCTACAATAGAAATCGAAATCATGTTTTATACCTTTAAGGGATGACGCGCCTCAAGGAGAGACGTGTCCTATGAGGGGACGTGTCTCCACAAAGTGGAGACACGTCCGCTCATGGGACGTGTCCCTTGAGTACGCAGGCTCCCTTTACACAACCGATAATTATCGGTGGTAATCATTAAACACTTGCATGCATTTAGCAAGCAGCGATTAGAATAAATGAAGTTCGATCATCTTATGATTTTGAATTTATTTATGCTCAGAAATTCGAATCACTTACTTTCAAGAGTTATACTTTGATAAGTAATTTCGATAATATATAAATGATGATGATGCATAAATACAGTCATCATTTATATCTGACCAAAGCTACTTTAAATCAACACTCCCTCTTAGCTAGGGAAGATAACTCAAAACAAGTAAGAATAGATATCACCTTACACGTGATATCGAAGATATGGTATGTTTCCAAAATTTGTCAAGTCACATGACATTCTTCATAACACATCTTCATTATGGTATGTGCATTGACATCAAGTCATATGATGTCTACCATAACAATTCATGGCATGTCCACGGATATATATATTTATCCACCATGATTATCTCATAAGGATCATAATGATCTTCAATTTGATATCAAGTCTTCATGATATCTATCAAAATGTCCAAGAGATACTATCATGACATGTCCATAGATATCAAGTCACATGATAGTTCAACTCATCATTGTAGAGTCGTCACTTTACAATGTCAAATACAAGTGTCCATTATTAGAAAGATCGTCGCCTTTCAATAATGTACACAGGTGTTTACCTCGCTAATTGTAATTAGCCACAATATCCCTCAAGTACTCCTCAAAATCTCTGGAGTTAAAAAATGGACATTGTATCGCCTTGTCAACCTGTGCTGCCGCTAGTGCTTGCTTCGTTGGATGATAGGGTGTCGTCTCCTGCACCAGGTTTTGCAGTCTATGCCTGTGAGACTCTCCCATGTCAACGAGTCTGCTGTCACGTTGTCCATTTTCCCCTTATCTGCCTTATTTCCAGCCACCTTGGGTCTAAGTATTATTTTCTTCCCCTTGGCACTCGTGCTAGCATCCATTGTTCTCTGCTTACGGGAATGAAAATGATTGACAGTGACTTTTCTAACTACTTCAATCCGTGAACCGCACTTTGGTACAACAATTATTTTTTCCTATTATCGGATGCTGATGCTACCTCTTAGTACGGCCTTCTTTGGATTTGCCTGTACGGTACCTTGTCCCTTTTTTGGCTCGATGGCCGGTACGACAACCTTTTGTTTGGTCCGTATGGACTTGCTCCCCTGCACGTGTACGAATTTTTGTTGACCTTGGCGTACGGATTTTAGCTTGCAGCATACGGACTTATCCTTAACTTGGCGTACGAATTTTAGCTTGCAGCGTACGGTTTCTACCTTGCAGCGTACGGGCTTCTCCTTAACCCGGCGTACAGATTTTAGCTTGCAGTGTACGGACTTCACCTTGCAGCGTACGGACTTCACCTTGCAACGTATGGTTTTTACCTTGCAGCGTACAGATTTTCCCTGTTTCTTGTGTACGGATTTTGTTCTACAATGTACGAACCTCCCTTCACCTTGGCGTACGGATTCCTCCTCCTAGTGTACGGATTTTTCTCTTGAACGTACGGATTTCTCTGTCAATGAATGGAGTACAAATTCCTTTGTCGATGAATGGCGTACGGATTTCTCTAGCACATGCCGTACGAGTTTCCTTCCATAATGGCGTACAGGCTTCTTCTTGTAAATCCGTATGGGCTCTTTATTCCAGATCCGTATGGGCTTTCTTTGGTAGGTCTCCCAGCGGCTTCCTCTCTTCTGTCGTACGGCCTCTCTCTTCAACCCTTGCTGTTTAAAATTTAAAAAAATTGCAATCTTTGCATTATATGAGACTCCTTTAGGTCGTACATTTGTTTGTCTTTTTATGTTTTTTAACACTTTAATATTTTTATTTATTTCACCTGATTCCTTTTTCTCATTTTTCTTTCTTTCCATTAAGCTTCTTCTCCAATTTTTTAATTCTTCTTTTAATTCTGTTGTCTTATTTTCTTTTTCATTTCCTCTCTTCAATTTTTTCTCTTTTAATTTATTTTTTTCTCCTTTTAATATTTTTAATATTTTTCTATTTTCACCATCTTCTCTCTCTTCATCTCCCCCTTTTATTCTCTTTTTATCTCTCTCTTCTTCTCTCTCCTATTTATTTCTTTTTCTTTTCTTTCCTCGTACTCCTTCATCTTCTCTGACTTTTAATTTGGACGCATAATACCATTTACATGTGTGCGGAGATCGTTTATAACATTCCTCTTCACAACACGTCCCTATGTATTGAACATCAAACCATTTATCAAGTAAAGGGGTAGGACCCATACCTCTATAGCTACTGTCGACATACCTTCCTCCGTACTGCCGGTACCATGTAACATCTTCGCCTTCTACTGTGGGAGGTCTGGCTAGATTGGATATTATTTTCCAGAGTCCGTCTTTTGTTGCTATCTTCCTTACCCTCGGCACCTTCCTTCTCTCTCTTCTCATTAGCTGCAGTATTTCTTCTGTATACTCGTCCACATGTGATAGGAACTTGTCCTCTATCATGACCACAATTTTTAGACAAGGGGTCATCTTTTCGAAGTATTCCTCCCATTGTTCATTGTCCCATTCTTCCTTCTCTTCATCATTCTCTTCAAGTTGGGGTTCCCTTGCCGCTTGTTCTTCCTTCTCCTTCTATGCCTCTTCATCTATTTCTTTTGCGAGATACCCCTTCCGTATGCCTTTGTATGGTGCAACGTAACTCCAGTGTCCACCCATTCGTTTCCATAGTGCAGGTGTCCCGAACACTGCATTGGTTAGGTGTATGTTTATCCGTGGTACCGCAATTACTTCCACTTTCTTTTCCACCAGTCTCTCTTCCATTATCTGGTTCCTACCTGATTCCATCCATACTCCCTCTGGTGTGTATTTGGGGCCTCCCAAACCCCAGTCTTGCTCTCTCGGTGCCTCTCTCTACACAGTCCAATCTTCCTTGGTGGCGTAGCCGAGCATATTGATGGCTGTAATGTGTTCCTTCTCTTTTCTCTCCTGATATATCTTTAGCTTAGATCCGTTGATTGCACTCGGTAGGGGTGGTCCATCCAAATTCTCGAGTTTTATCGACCCATTGTCGCATATTTCTTTTATCTTGAACAGTCCTAACCACTGTACTTTGAACTTCCCTGGTTTGATGTCGTTACGGCCGTTATACTTCAAAACTAATTGTCCTGGCCGAAAGTTCATTCGCCGGAGGTGTTTGTTGTGCCAATGCTTCCTTCTCCATTGCATATTTTTCGTGACCCATTATGCCATCACTCTCCGCTCGTCCAGTTTGTTGAGTTCGTACAACCGTTCCTTCAAACTCTCTGTATCTCCTAACCGGTTCTCTATGGCTATTCGTAGTCTGGGTACCATGTATTCCATTGGTACTACTGCTTCCTGGTCATACATCAACTCGAAGGGTGTGTGTCCTGTTGTTACTTTGTATGTCGTACGATATGCCCACAGGACGACTGGTAGCCGCTCTTCCCAATCCGCTTCCTCTACACCACATGACTTGTGGATGATTGCCACTAGTACCTTATTCGTAGACTCTGCTTGGCCATTGGCTCGTGGGTAGTACGGGCTAGATAGGTTGTGAAATATCCAAAACTCCGTTGTGATTAGTCGGATGACGTGATTCACAAAGTGTCCTCTTCGATCACTCATAATTTGGATTGGGATCTCGTACCATGTCACTATTTGTTCGTAGATGAATTTGGCTGTGCTCTGGGCTATGTTATCTGGCAATGCTCGTGCTTCAGCCCACTTTGTGAGATATTCTATCGCCACCACGATGTATCGGCACTGGTGTAGGTGACTCACTTTTAGTGGTCCGATAAAGTCCAATCCCCATCGCTCAAACAACTCCTGAGGCTGGGATGGATAGAGTGGCATAAAATCCCGCTTCAGGGGTTTTCCCACTCTCTGGCAAGTATCACATCCTATCACCCACTCCCGTGTGTCTGTGTGCATTGTTGGCCACCATAGTCCTGCCAGAAGAATTTTCCTCGCCGTGGCATCTAGTCCCATATGCCCTCCAGCCAAACCCTGATGCGCTTCCTTCAGTACCCCTGGTATTTCCTCTTCTATAACACATCTTCGGAGGATCTGGTCGGATCCCATCTTCAATAGCAAGCCATTAATTAGCTGAAATATTTTGCTTTTCAGTACAAGCTTTCTCCTCTCCGTTGGTGCCATTTCCTTGGGGAACGTGGATGTGGACAAGTATTCTCCGATCTTTTCGTACCATGACGGAAGTATTGCAATCTGAAACAGGTGTGCATTGGGGAAATCTTCGTTCACACCTCCTTCCGCAGGTTCGCCCGATCGTATTCTTAACAACTGGTCGGCGATCACGTGACTCTTCCCCGACCGTACTATGATAGTGAATGTGAACTCCTGCAATAATAGCAGCCACCTACTCACTCTGCCTTGGATTATAGGCTTGTTCACCAGATACATTAGGGCTTGATGGTCCACGTAGAAGGTGAATGGCGTTGCTAACAAATAGTGCCTAAATTTCTGTACGGAGTACACCATCCCCAGTGCTTCGCGCTCAATCGTACTATAGTTTTTCTCTGCCTTCGAGAGTAGCCGACTAGCAAAGAATACTGGTTGGTCCAGCCTGTGTGCTCCAACTTGTGTGAGTGTTTCTCCTATGGAAAAGTTTGAGGCATCCACATGTACGTGGAATTCTTTGTCCTAGTCCGGGTACACCAGGATAGGTGAGCTGATTAGCCGGTCCTTTAGTTCCTTGAATGCTTTTTCTTGTTCTTCCATCCATAGGAAAGGTTGTCCCTTCCTTGTCAATAAGTCAAGCGAGTATTATACCTGTGCAAAATTCTTAATGAACCTCCGGTAGTACCCGACATGGCTGAGAAAGGACTTCACTCCCGTAACATTTTCCGGAGCCTCCATATGTACAATGACCCTTATTTTGTCAGGATCAGTCTTTAGCCCAACTTTGCATATAATATGGCCCAGTAACTTTCCCTGTGGTACCATGAACCTGCATTTCTTTGGGTTCAATGTTGCTCGGCATCTTTCCATGCATTGTCCAAGAGCCTTGAGATGTTTTTCCTTGTCACTGAAAATAGACCAGTCGTCTAAGAAAGCCCTGAAATTGCCCACCGACATCTTGTCAAATATGTGTAGAATTATCTTTTGGAACGTGGCCGGTGCGTTACACAACCCGAATGGCATTCGGTGGTACGCGTATACTCCATCTTCTACCACAAAAGTTGTTTTCAACTTGTCTTCTTCGGCAATACAAATTTGGTTATATCCGGAAAACCCGTCCAAGAACGAGTACATTTCATGCCCAGCAACCTCCTCCAAGATGGTGTCAGTGAAGGGAATTGGAAATGGGTCCTTTACTATTACTGCGTTCAAACACCGGAAGTCGACACATATCCGGATTTGCTCCGATTCTTTCTTTAAGGAAATGACAATTGGTGAAACCCACTCGCTCACATTTACTTTGAAAATGATGCCTGCCTCCAACATTTTCTCTATCTCCTCTTGGACCTTCACGGAATAGTTTTTATTCATCCTATACGGTCTCTTTCGTACGGGTTGGGCTCCTGGTACGAGTGGGATCCTATGCATGCACAGCTCCGTTGGTACTCCTTTCAAATCCTTGTATGTCCAGGCGAAGGTGTCCTTGTACTCCATGAATATTTTAAATGTCGCCGCCTTCAGTACGGGGTCCCAGTCATCACCGACGAGGATCTCCCTAGGATTCTCTTGTTCTCCGAGATTCACCCTTTTGAGTGTCGGTTCCTCGTACTTGATGAGTTTATCTTATTCAAGCTTATGGGCTGGTGTCTCATCTAATTCTGCCGTACCTTCCTTATATTTGCCATACTCTGGTGGGAATGTCTCACTAGTGAGGCCCTTTTCTTCGCCTTCTTCTCCTTCCTTGATCTACAGCATGTTTCAATATGGGTGAAAGACTTCATAATCCTCCATTTGCCAGTGGAATAACCCGTTCAGTGAACTGGTTTCATCTTCCGAACAAGTTCCTATTTCCAGTACCCGTTCCTCGTTTGTCTCCATTGTTTTCCTTTCTTCATCGCCATCTGATCGTTCGTCAAAGTCTGAAGACGCCAAGTCCTCACTAACCGCCTGATTCTTCAAATCGATAATATACTTCTTCCCATCGCTCTCGATCGAGAGGGTATTCTTCTTCCAATTATGGTTTGCCTTGGCCGCAATTAGCCATCCCCATCCCAGTAGTGCATCATACGCTTTTCTCTCTAGTGGGATGATGACAAAATTCAATAGGAATTGTTGCGTACCTATCACCACTTTTTGTGCCATCAATGTACCAATTGGTTTGATATTATGTTGATTGGCACCCACCAGTTGGAATGTCGGTGGCCAGAGTGTGGGTTTCCCGAGGCTCTTCCATGTATCCTCAGGTAGTACGTTAACTCCCGATCCTCCGTCGACGATGGTATTAGAGAGTTTCATCCCCAGGATTTCCATCTGTACAACGGTCGGTTTCCTCCCGCCACTTATTGCGAGTAGCATTGGATCCGTGGTTGCTCCTGTTGGTTTTATGGTGTCTTCGCTCGGACCCATTTGAGTATTGTCTGTCATGATATTTGTGAGTGCTACTCTTAGTTGCGGCATGGTTTGCAAAAGGTCTGTTACCTTGACTGGTATAGTTGTATGAAGTACTTGTCGTACGATGTTCTTTTCCAATTCTAACTGCAACGGCGTACTAGCCGCTTTGGTAGTTCTCCATTCATTTGCCATTACTTCTTCTACTTCCACCCTGGCTTCTCGGAGTCGTTCTTTCTCCATACGAGGGTCCGGGTAGTTAGCCTTCTTTGTCTGTGCCCTTGTAAGTGCCAGGACTTCTTCGTTGGCTACCTCCAGTATGTTGATACCTTTCTGCTTGGGACAGTCGGTGTCTTCGTGATCGCCCGGACCGCACCACTTGCACAGCTTCCCTCCGGCGCCTTGGCCACTCTGGCATTCCCTGGCAAAGTGGCCCCATTCGCTACATCTCCGGCATTGGATCATGGGCCAACCTTTGCTGTCATATTGGATTTTGCTTCTCGGTGTGGTGTTTCTCCGATTGTTGTGATAGCCGCCAGGGGATGCGTTGTTATTCTGATGCTTCGATGGTGTGGTCGGAGAGGTAGATTGTTCCCCTTGTGTGAAGAACACTTGCGCACTCAGTGTTTTCAAATTGTACGGGCATTCTTTGACGGAGTGTCCCATAACTTGGCAAATGTCACAGAACATCTTCTTTGGGCAGTTTGCTTTTGTATGGCCTTCCATTTTACATTCCGTACACCATAGTTCGGTTGGTTCCTTAGATCCTTCCTTGTCTGCTTTTAGTTCCTTCATCATCCTTAGCATGTCGCGACGGAGTGCTTGTACAGTTTTTGATTCATCCCCACTTTCCCCCGCGCTTTCTTCATCATCATGCTTCTTCCCTCTAGAGGATGTCTTGTTCTCGCTTTCAATATCCATCGCACGGTTGTATGCTTCAGTGTACGAGGATGGAGGTACTACCTTCATGTTCTTACGTAGCAAGGGAAGCAGCCCTTCGATGAACCATCTCTTCTTTAAACCATCTGTTGGCTATGATTCTAGTTTCCCCAGCAGGTCTTTTAATTTCCGGTTGTAAGTTCATACGCTTTCGTTTTTTCCTTGTTTGGTGTTGTAAATCTCGGCCACAATTTCACTGTCGTCTCTCAACAGTTTGAATTCATCTTGAAATGCCTGCTTCAACACCCTCCATGAAGCTTTTTGTTTTCGGTCCAACTCCGAGTACCAGTCAATGGCACTGTCTCGGAGTGTCGCCAGAAATGATTTCAACCAGTTATCCTGGTCATCTTCTCCACTCGCTATCCAAATTGTCTCGCACATTTTACAGTGTCGTACTGGAACCTCTGACCCTTTCCCCGTAAACTTCGGCAATTTTTGTTGTTCTAAAGTCACCCCCGCTGTCCTCCCTGTGTATTGCACCTGAATGGACTGGTTTCGGTGTGTCACTTGCACTCTCGGCCACGTGCGAGTCAACCTTTCGTCCCCTGTCAGCTTCCTCTACACCTTGGGTTTCCTGGGCTCTGCTTCGATGCTCTCTCTGCCAAGGGGTCTTGGGCTCAGATCTCCTTGTCCTTCGTCCTTCGTCGTCGTCCGATATAGACAACTCCCGAAAGCGTTGGATACTATTCTCAAGTTCACCTATTCTCAAGTTCACCACTCAAGTCTTCCTCATTTTCTTGGTTTTTATGTTTTTCTACGTATGGGGTGACAAGTGGTTCCTCGTCCCTCTCTTCCACAGAGTGCTGATGTGCTTTACTAAATCTCAGTCGCCGGTTTTCTTGCTCTTGTATTCTTAATGATCGCCGAATTCTTTCCTCCTCCGCTTCGTGCCCGAATGGTACTCGGTTCTTGTCCCTGTTCAGTCGTACGAGCATTTACAGGTCTTTCACGCGATCATTGTTGGTTGCCAGGGGTACGTCTCCGACTAGTATCCCTTTCTTCCTCTTCCCGTTTGGTTCGTTCCTCGTACCGCTGCAAGATTTGCTGCCTTCGGCGTTCTTGTTCCTCCTCCGCCCGAAGTTCTTGTAGGATGATGGAATGACGGGCCAACAATCTTGGCATGCAGTGGAGAAGGTGATCAACCTCGTCGTTTACTTCGAGGCGATCCCAAATAACTACCTCAGGGACTTCTCGTCGGAGGGCTTGCCTCCATACGTGGTCTCGTAGGGATATGTTCCAGAGATTTGTCAAATCCTGTGTCAAGTCGTCCTCTCTTTCTTCATTCGTTACTATGGGTTCATCCGCTGGTCGGCCCATTACACTGCCATTACACTGAGTGCTTCCCTGGTTTGCTTAGGCAATGGCACCAAATGTTTACCTCGCAGAGTGTTTATATCAACGTACTACGTACACAGGAAGTAAACTGAACTATATCTAACACATAGATAGAATAACATAATAAGATTGAATCGTGAAACACTTCTATTTATTCCTTGCAAATATCAACATGTACAATCTGACTGTCATAGTATCATTAATTCCATACATAACTCCCTTCCGACTACATAATCCCAGTACATATAGCGTTCGGCGGTGGTTGAGCAACCAACTGTCGTGCCGCTTCATAACCATAACTAATCAGGACTTAGATACATGCCATTAACCATACTTACTTATTCCCGCTACGACTAATGTTTTATTATCTAGGCAACTGGCCGACTACGCTAAGGCCGACTATGCTAAGACTGACTACACTAAGACCGTATGTCGGCTTACAACAGGGGGATAGAGGACCCATAAATTCATGGAGTCACACACATGACAAAAGAGTTTACACATTAAACATCTTTAAATATATTAGTACAACTAAACAATTTGAATCTCAATCACAATATCAATTTACATTTCAACCATACCAAGTTTCTCCTGAAGTGTTCAACTTTAACTCTAGAGAGAGGCTTGGTGAGAATGTCTGTTGTTTGATCATTTGTACTAATATACTCCAACTGGATCACATTCCTTTCTACCATGTCACTTACATAGTGGTAAGGGATCTCAATATGCTTAGATCTATCATGGAATACTAGATTTACTGAAAGCTTGATGCAACTTTGATTGTCACAATGGATAACAGTAGGATTCAAGGGCTCACCAAATAGTCCCACTAGCAGTTTCCGGAGCCATACTGCTTCTCGTGCCCCCATAGAGGTTGCAATATATTCAGCTTCTGTCGAGCTTTGTGCTACTGAAGACTGTTTTCTGCTGATCCAAGAGATCATAGCCGATTCTAAACTGAAGCAACATCCTGATGTGCTTTTCCGATCGGTTACACTTCCAGCCAAATCTGAATCAAAGTATCCATGTAGATCTAGTTGGTCATTTTTGTAAAGAAGACCATATCCAATAGTGCTTTGAAGATATCTCAATATGTGTTTCATAGCCATAAGGTGACTTTCCTTTGGCTCACACATGAACTGGCTTAGAGCATTCACTGCATAGCAAATATCAGGTTTGGTGTTAACCAGGTACATCAATGATCCAATATTTGTCTATATAGAGTGGGATCTGCAAACTTAGATTTTGTTGTTGCTTCTTTTCGTTTGTGTAGGTTAGTTTCCATAGGTGTAGACATGGGTCTACAATCCAACATTCCAAATCTCTTCAGAATATCAATAGTATACTTTCCTTGATTTAGTATGATGCCATCTGATTTTTGCCAGACTTCTAAACCCAGGAAGTAATGTTAAATGCCCAAGTCTTTCATGTCAAATTCTAAAGTTAGATCCTTGTTTCCTTGAGCAATGAGGTGATCTTCTTCTGTTATCAGCAGGTCATCAACATATAAAATAATTATTAGCATATCACCTTTAATTACCTTAAAATAAAGATTTGGGTTTACATCATTCTTGGAAAATCCTAGTCCCAAGAGATAGCTGTCAATTCTTTCATACCAGGCCCTGGGAGCCTGTTTAAGTCCATATAGAGCTTTCTTTAATCTGCATACATGTGAGTCAGGTTTATGTATCACAAAACCTTCAAGCTGCTCTAGATAGACTTCCTCTTCAATGGTCCCATTCAGGAAGGCAATTTTCACATCCATTTGATGGATCTTCTAGCCTTTAGCTGTTGCAATAGCTATCACTGCTCTCACATATGTGTACCAGGCAACAGGTGCAAATGTCTCTTCATAATCAATGCCTTCCTTTTGTGAAAAACCTCTGGCCACAAAGCGTGCCTTGTGTTTTTCTATACTGCCATCAGCAACATATTTGATTTTGAAGAGCCATTTGGAAGAGACAACAGATTTCTCTTTTGGTCTAGGCACTATATCCCATACATCATTTTTCAAAATGGATTGATACTCTTTTGTCATTGCATCCTTCCATACTTAATGTTTGAAGGCTTTTGTAACACTGGCGGGTTCTGAATTGATGATTTCATTCATTAGGGCAACATAGCTTGAGAACCTTTTGGTTCTCTTTCCCTAAAGGTTCCCTTGGGTTCTACATGATTCTCAGCTTCTTTAATCATTTTCCTAGCCCAAAGTGGTCTCTTCTTCTTGTTGTCATTTGGATTCTCCTCTGAAGCAAATTGAAATTCACTTATTGTTTCTTCAGGATACTCCCTCTGAATCTAAGTAGTAGGTTCCACTTCTAAGACTCTAGGGGAATTATGAATTTCTATCTCACTTGAACTCCTTCCCCTTTTGAATGCAAGGTCTTCTTCAAAGATGGCATCTCTTCTTAATTCAATTTGTTTATGCCCGGGTATGAATATCCTGTAGGCTTTGGAGGTTTCACTATATCCCACAAACACCCCTTTCTTTCCAAAAGGTTCTAGTTTGAATCTCTTTTCTTTAGGTACATGAATGTAGACCGGGCAACCAAAGATCCTTAAGTGACTAATTTCAAGTTTTATACCAATGAAAGATTCTTCAGGAGTCTTGTTGTCTAGATGAGAATGTGGACATCTATTTTGGATGTAAACAGTAGTTCTAGAGGCTTCTGCCCAGAATGAGGTTTCTATGTTCTAGTCAAATAACATTGCTTTTGCAGCTTCTACAATAGTTCTATTTTTCCTTTCAGCAACACCATTTTGTTGAGGGTTGTAGGCTACTGTAAACTCCCTCTTAATCCCAGTATTTATGCAAAATTCTTTAAGGATTTCAGAGGTGTATTCCTTCCCATTGTTTGTCCTAAGAATTTTGATTTTCTTCCCGAAGAAATTTTCAGTGAGAGCTTTGAACTCCTTAAACCTTTTAAGGATTTCTATTGACTCTTTACACTTAAGAAAATAAATCTTGGTCTTCCTAGAGTAGTCATCTATAAATATTACATAGTATAGGAAGCCTGCCATGGAGGGTACAAACATGAGTCCACATAAATCAAAGTGAACCAGTTCTAGCACATCTTTGGTTTTACTCAAACTATTATGGAAGGATCCCTTTGTATTCTTTCCTAGGGCACACCCTTTACAAGCTCCTTCATGAGTTTGTTTTAATTTAGGCAATCCTGTTACTAGTTTTTCCACAAAGGGTAGGGCACGAAAATGAAGGTGTCCTAATCTTCGATGCAAATGAAGGTGACCTAATCTTCGATGCCAAATTTCATTTGAATCAAAGGTATCAAGGGTAAGGGCTTGCTTGACTTCAGTGCACAGTTTGTAAAGATAACCTTGTCTTATACCTATGGTTTGAGCTTTCTTTATAGTGGAGTTCTTAGGCCATGCCAGAACTTTCCCATCCATAAAGGTAACCCTATATCCATTGTCTTCAAGAGCAGAGATGGATATTAGATTCCTCTTTATTCCAGGTACGAATAAAACTCCAGTGAGTTGTAGGGGGAGACTAGATTTCAATTTGATGGAGCAAGCTCCAACCCCTTTTACAGGATGTGCAGAATCATCCCCAATAGTTACTTCTTCATCAGTCTCTTCAGTCATAGTGTCTAGGTGTTCTCTAAACCCTGTGATGTGCCTTGAAGAACCACTATCAATTACCCAATTGTTGATATTGTTAGATACTTGACTTGATAAAGCTGAATAGAATACAAATTTCTCAAAGTCATAGTCTGTATTTGTTTTTCCTACTTTAGCAAAAGATGCTTGTTGTTTTGTTCTACCAGGGCACTTCATTGCATAGTGCCCAAATTGATCACATCTGAAGCATTGTATTTGAGAGATGTCTTTCCTCTTCTTGAATGATCCTTTTCCATAGGAATTTCTCTTTCTCTTGAATGATCCTTTCCCATAAGAATTCTTCTTACCCCTTTTATTAGATGTTGTGTTGAGCACATGAATATCCTCATCTATGGGTTTTTGTTTGTTTTCTTTTGTTAAGAGTCTCGTTTCTTCTTGTAAGCAGTCTGTTCTTAGCCTATCAAATTTAGGGAGTTTAGATCTCGCACTTATTCCTTGAACAAATGACTCCCATGAGTTTGGTAGGCCTCCTAACGCTATTAGAGTTAACTCCTTGCTATCAATTTGATATCCAATTGTTGATAGTTGATCTCTTAGTTCAGTGATCCTCAAGAAGTATGCATTAATGGTTTCTCCTTTGTTTATTTGAACATTGTTAAGTTGCCTTTATAATGCAAGGGTCCTACTGGTGTTGTTTATTTCAAAAGTGCTCTCAAGGGATTTGAACATTAGATATGTAGTCTCATGTTTTGACAAAATAGATATTTTATGGTCCCTAACTGCATCTACTAAAATTTTCATGGCTTTCTCATTGTTCTCAGTCCATTGAGTTTTCTCTAGATCATCCTATGGTTCTCTCTTGTTTTCTTTCACAAATGAGTCTAACTTATTTTATTTTAGAATCATCATGATTCTGAATTTCCATGATGTGAAGTTGTTTGCACCTTCAAGACGGTCTTCCAATCTGATCACACTTGACATTATGAAGAATGTGATGTGAATTGATTTCTTTAAAAATACGATTTTTCTAAATAATCTGATTATTTAATTTGATTCGGATTTTCTCAACGTGGCTCTGATACCATGTTAACTTTAATCAAATCTAATCAAATTATATTCGAAGGGAGAATAAGTAAATCCTAGATCTCAATTTACTTGTATGTATTCTAAGTCAGATTTCTAAAGTCTTTATTTCAGATCTTCTCATTGCAAAACATCTATCTATTTCAATGTCTACAATAGAAATTGAAATCATGTTTTATATCTTTAAGGGGTGATGTGCCTCAAGGAGAGACGCGTCCGCTCATGGGACATGTCCCTTGAGTACGCGGGCTCCCTTTACACAACCGATAATTATCGGTGGTAATCATTAAACACTCGTATACATTTAGCAAGCAGCGATTAGAATAAATGAAGTTCGATCATCTTATGATTTTGAATTTATTTATGCTCAGAAATTCGAATCACTTACTTTCAGGAGTTATACTTTGATAAGTAATTTTGATTATATATAAATGATGATGATGCATAAATGCAATCATCATTTATATCTGACCGAAGCTACTTTAAATCAACAGTCCTTAATGATAAAACCTTAAATACATCATACATAAAGAATTACAAATTATTAGAGGGCAGAGGGGAGGTTGTTTTCTTACTTATATGCATAAATAGAAGAGACACTTTGTAGAAGGTAAAAAAACATGTGTAAATTGAGCTTATAATATAATTACGTTAACTTTTAAGTTTCTAAAATCATTACAAATTTATAAATATCTTTGCAAATTTGTGTTGGGAAGATTTTGTTGCAACACTGAATCTTCAACAATCTGTCATCTACATTTTGTTCCAACCCTATAGCACTTTAGTTGTGAGTATAATTGAAGTATTTTTTAGGCCATTTACACAAATAAGTGCAAGATGTTGACTCAAACCACTTTTGACTCTTTTTTGTACGATACGACCTTTAGTTGCATGCAAAGAAAGTAGAGAGGCAAGCCACATAAGATGCTTGACCTCAATTACAGTGATCCATATTCTGATGAGGTTGTTGAGGATGTGTATCTGATGTTTAGTGCTGATGAGATAGCTGATTTGGAGAGGGAGCCAGCCAAATGGGAAGTGAATGTGGCAGCATATGAGAAAGCAGAAGGCAAGCTTAAGGCTCTTGTTGAAGATGATATTGCTTCTCAAAAAAAAGTTGCATCACTACCATTCAGTATGAGGACACCCATGACTACATAGCCATTTAGAAGCTTTAGTCGTAGAATAAATTTACAGATTATGACCATTGAAACTATAATTTATAATTTTTATTTATATTGAAACTTTAAATTGATCTGTATCATTGTATTGGACTTGTTTTTGATCTATAGTGTGTATTGAACTCTATATTTTAATCTATATATGAAGGAAATTAGCAATATGTCCTCCAAATTCAATAATATACATGTTCTTTAAGAATATTGTTACTAATTTATGTGTTTTTTAATTTTTTTAAAAAAATTCAAGATTTTGCTAAGTTCTAATTTTTTAAAAGATTTGGGTCTATCGAGTTATTGCAAGTCTAAGATTTTGAACTATGTCCAAAACCAACTGTGGAAGCCATTTCGCTCTCCTTTGAGGGTTGGATCTTTAGCAAAACAAAAAAACCACATGGACCACGGCTTTACTTTCTACTAAACCTGCTCAGAGCATTTCCGCTGCCCTCCCAACTGCCACCCTCCCTCACCCTCACCCCCCCCCTCCTATCTCCCTCCCCCCCCCCAACCTGCTGACCACAAAAAAAAAGGAGATTTTTGCACCAAAATGCCATTTGAGGATGGAATCAGCTCTAAACAGCCACAAGTGAGATTGATTCTTCTAGTTTCTTCTCCGATTCTCCTTCATCCAGATCATCCTTTCTTTTTTTCTCTTTGCTACCATATCCCATAGCAGCCAAAATGGCACAAATTCAGCTTTATGGTTGTGGCTGAACTTCCTCGTGTGGTTTGACCCTCCTATGGTGAACTGTTAAAACTAAAAACCAATTAAAAACATGAGTTCGGAGATCACGAGAGCAGTAGAGCCCCAGTTGACTCCAGCAAATAATTATAAAAGCTGATTTAATTAATGGACACTATTTTTTGTGACCCAAGATTATCTTGCCACAAAGGATGCTCCTGCATTACAAGCCTTCTAAACATGCTTTAAAAAAATAATAAAAGTTTTAAGATAAAAATGTCTACAATGGTTCTATGTCCTTATTGAAAGAATATGCAAATGTACCTTTTCATTGTTAGTCGGTCTTGCTTCTGTAACTGATCTTCTAGCTTTAGCCTTAATAAGCTGGCTCTTCCCAGCTTGTACTCCTACATCCTGTTTTTGTCTGGATGCTTTGCTACTCCATGACACCTTTGTAGATTCATCCATCAGTGATTTCTCTACCACTTCATTCTCTTGTGCAGATAAATCTGGTTTCACAATGGTTCCTTGAAAATTTCTCTTCAATTGTAACTCACCAAGTCTCATCATTTCCCAGTTGACAGCTCTTTGCCTACAATCCTCTTCTGTCATCGTTTCTTTAGATTCAATTGCCCTTAATAGATTCTCTCCTTTCTCATTCAAGTGTTTCCTTAATGTGCCTTCTTCCTTTTCTCTGAATGTCTCATGTTTTCTTACATCCTCTTTAGAAATTGTGATATTTTTTACATCTTTCTGTGGATTTCTCTTATCCCCTTGCTCATTTCTTTCCAAATATTTTCTCTTCAGCTTAGCTGGTTTTGTGAAACGCAACTCCTCCTGCCTCTGCTGGAGACCCATATTTCCCTCTCTTCCCTGAGCAGTGCTTTTCATTTTTGCTTCCTCTTCTTCAGCCCGCCTTCTAGCCTCTGCAGCTTCTGCAGAAGCTGCTTCTTCCCTTAACCGCTGCCGAGCCCTTTCTGCTTCAATTTTGTGATTTGTTTTTAGTGAGGAAATGGTATGACAATCTGGGTCCTGCAAACACTTGAAATTAATAACAAAGGAATACTTATTTCTTGAGGTAATAACTTGAAGAAAATAATAGAAAAGAGGGTTACCTGAGATAAACTGCTTTCAAAAACCTTTATCTTTTCCTTTACACCACTCTGTTTAAACCCCTTCTTAGTCTGTGAGGATAAAGTGCTCTCAAAAACCTTTATCTTTGCCTTGACACTACTCTGCCTACCACCCCCAATTATAGTGTGTGATGCTAGAGGATTAGGAAAAGAAGTGGACGCAACAAAGTGAACCTTATTATCAATCAGCTGAGGGATATTGGAAGAAACAGATTCTGTAAGGCCTTTTTCTGTTGATGACAATTGACATGGAACTGCTTGCAAAGACGATGCTTCACAAACTCCCTCTGTTTCTTTACCAGATAAGGAACTATTTCCAGTATCTGACTGTGAGAATTTGTAGGAAGAATCAGTTGTGTTGCTTTGTGTCAAGCATATATCTTGAGCAAACCGTTCTGTGTTTTCAGTATCAATCACAATGGCTGAAGTTTGATCCATACATAAATCTTCGGTGCAAAAGTCAGAATCAGAATGACTTGCAGTAACGATTTCTTTGTCAGGGATAGTAATGTCATATGCAGTTGAAGCATGTGGAATTTCGGTTGAATGAATGGATGGATGTAGCTGAAAAGTTTGGTCAAGTTGAGTGCTCTCAGGGAAAAAGCTTGGAAAGGGGATAGTTTTCTCTCCTGTTGCATCACCTGGACTATCTACCAAAGGAGACAATGAAATAGAACCATCCCTTGAAGATTGTGATGGCAGCACATTCAGAAAAGTAGATAAACTTGAGGTACGTTCTTCACTTGAAGTTATTACAGATAGATTATTTGCAGTTCCATCAAATCCTGAAAAAGAATTTGATTCAGAAAGAATGTCAGGAGTTCCACCACGAAATTGAGTATCTAAATTTACAAAACCAGGACTATCTGAAGAATCTGGCAGAGGACAGGATCTTGAAGAAGCTATTGACAATGTTCTGTTTTCTTGACACAATACAGGCCCCGTGGCACAAGTTTCCTGTTCCACATGACTTGTAAAAAAATCTTGAGAAGAAGGTGCCTCAGAAACTACCATGTCTGCAATTATTGATGTTGCATCATTCTTTTCAAATTCAATCTGCCCAGGTCCAATCAAAGAAAACTTATCTGTAAAATTTTGGGCCTCTGAATTTTCCAATTCTGCAAGGCTGTCTTTCACAGGGGGTAACTGAGCAAGCATTATATTTTCATTTGCCAACAGGGTATTTGCTTGCATGACCTCTTCACTCTCATATTTTGGGAATGACATCTTACGTGAAAGCAAAGATGAATCTTTGATTGGTGGAGTGAGCTCTTTAGATGAAGCAGTTGAGGCTGCTTCCTCAAGTTCATTTACAGGCAGATACTGGCAACCATTTTCTTCCAAATTCTGATCAGATATATCCTTTAAATCATGACTTGAAGTCTCTTTGTGAATGACATTTTCAATTGGTGATGATATTGGAGCAAGGGATGCCTGTTCAGTAGTCTCTGTTTTCTTTTCCATCTCATTTGGTAATGATACTTGGGGAACAACTATAGTTGTTACTTGATTCTTCTCATTGTAGCTTTCATCTTCACTAATCACATCCCTAGGTATTGTTTGTGAAATGACCGTGCCAGAAGCCAAAGCACTAGTCCTGTTCTCTTCTGCTGAATTCAGCACCTGGGTAGTAGTAGCATTTTTGTTGCCAGTTCTGTGCTTCTTTGCAAGAGCAGCATCCCTCTACAAGAAAAACAAAAGTACTTTAACATTGCATTACGCAAGGGCATGACATGTTACAGAGTGGCAAAAAAAATATAATGAGAATAGTAAAAATTGCTTACCATGGCCTCAATCCTCATGCGCTCCTCCAATGTTAAAACAAAGCTTATCCTAAGATGAACACACCCACCACCTTTAAGGGGAAATAGTTCTTCCAAGGAGCCCTTCTCAACAATAATTGGGGTTCCAATCTCTGCAGATGAGTTCACATCTTCATGTGATGAGACAAATATTTCAACATATTCTCAATCCCATATATCAAGAAGGAACTCACAAAGTTCTTTACAAACGAACCTGTTTGAGAAATGGCATTGCCCTTGCTATCAAGAACTGCCACCATTAGATTGTCTCGAAGATTCAGTACCGGGCTGCACCAAATTGAGATAATCAGGAAAAGAAACAGAGTACAACATTTTATTTGCAGAAATAGTCACTTACAAAGCAAAATCTGAATTCCATGCTGCTGTTTTTCCTCCATTTACTTCGGAAGGCCTTGTCTGGAATTCTCTTTTGCCAATACTAACTGAACACAAAAGGAAAACCAGTATCATTGCTTTACACTTTACATCCATGATTCACCAAAGCAAATAAAAAGCAGCATCTTATGGGTTACTCAAAAGCTGAACCCACATGTTGGACTGCTAATGAAGCTGTAGGCTCAGCAACAGAAATCTCCAAAGTATATATAGAAAATGAAGAGCATCATACCTTTAATTGACACGTATTTCCCTCCTGTTCAATATTAAACAGAGTGCTATTAGAACCTCGCTAGATAATCCTGATTGTTCATTCTTGCACTATATTTCCCCCAAAATACAAACCAGAACCACCAAGGTTGACGAAAATATTGAAGTATGTTTTCTTGTCTATACGAAATTTGCAAGTCATAGGATTTGACAAATTCAAGCTTGTCAATGGGCAAAATGTTGACTATTCCGAAATCATGAGAACGCATTATACAGGGCACATCGGGCACATCCATCATGAAAACAAACTAGTATCTTTAACTTAGAACTGAAATATTGATTAAATTGGAAAATACTGAAATCAATCTACCAAATGTAAAGGTTGATTGGAGTATTCTCTGTTTCTCACCTGTGGCTTCCGGAGGCAAATCTACTGACTCGAGAACTGCATAAAAGAAGAAATATTACAAAGATTTAGTCCATATGATGGCAAGCAATTCAGATATATGATTCACTGCTACCGCTTAATGTTTTTGTACAGCATTGATATGACCTAACACGAAAAAGGATAGAAGGCAGTAATCGTTTGTCAGCAAGAAATTATAGTCTTGCTCGCATATGGAAGGTAGAATCAAAATCATTCGAGCCGCTTTCTTGGTAAACAAATAAATAAAAACAAGTGAAAATAAATTCCATATGCTTAATCCACCATAAGTTCAAACTTAGTTGAGATAAGTTTAGGCTAAACACCTGATACTCGGATGCTTCCTGGCATTGGATAACTTCCCTCTTTATTTTCCCTGTTTTCGTTTAAGGTCCAATGCAATTAGAAACTAATTTGATTTCTATCTAAGTACAGCCTATCCTGCAGGAGGATATTCAAACAAAATCAATCAATTTCTTGCTCTTTCAAACTATTAGTGATACAGCCCAAGTTGCAGATAGAGGCTTATACACAAAAATAAACAGATTACAGTTGCCCACGTTTTATGTACAGGGTATGGTCACATGTGAAGGGAGAAAAATTGAAACAACTATGACTCCTATTGCCTAAGAGATTTAAGAAGCTAATCTTTACAATTGTGTATAGATTTTAAATAAATAAGGCGCGTAGGTGGAAAGGGGTTGCAACTTTTTCTTTAATGTTGGTTAAAAAAAAAAATTGTTCGGTAGGGGAATTAGTTTCCCTTTGAGACTTCTATAGAGTGTTTCAATTGTGGTTATTCCTGCACCAGCTTGGCAGCTGCAGCCGAAAGGCTAAAGAGATTATTCTTCAATATTTTGCAAAAGCAGGATTCCTTCGCTTTCCACTTCTCTCGTCAACAAAATCTATTATAAACCCACATGCCTAGAAATCCAAAAAAACTCAAATACCATGTCACCCACATGCTCAGATAGAAGCTCTGTAACTGCAAGGCTAAGGTGACTTTGAGCTTTAGGTTAAACTTAACAAAGGCCAGACAGTTTTTTAATTAATTCATTTTAGCAAAAACAACAAGTGAGAAATTTAATTGGGAGAGATGTCAAGCCTAATTCTAATGATAATAAAGAACACAATAGTCGGATATAGCTCAGCTGCACAAGTTTTATTGTTAGACAGATCAGTTGCAAACCATAAATGAACTGTAACTTAATTGAAGTCTGTGTGTAAGGCATTGAATGATTGGTAGGCTGTTAACTTCAGCAGTTTTTCTTGTCCACAATGCACATGTCGGCATTTAAACCGAAAGCATGGAGATTATGAAAAGGGGAGGAATGGACTGTGAGCCATATTTTATTAGACGCCCATTCAAGGGACTTGCACTTTTATTAAGATGACTGGTCAATCTATGCCCAATCTATTAGATTGTCTGCTTTATGTGTTGCTTGTCGTACTGTAAATATCATATGGATTTAAATAATATATAAATTTCGATTTCAATTTGTCATTCTATCTATCTAGATCATGTGGCTCGTAATTCAGGTATAGTTTGCCAGTTTGGCTGTCCTTAATAAGGCGGCTTTTATACTTGTCTGTGTATAATTTCAACCAAGGCCCCACGGCCACTACCCAGAAAGGCTGCTGACATGGAGTTTACTTGCCCAGATGAATACAATAGGTACGACCAGTTAAGATCTTGTCAGCATGTCTTCTCCGATTATAATCTGGCAATGGATTTGTTCTAATTTTTATTTAATTAACATAGTATTTTTTATTTAAAGAAATTCTCACTTTGATATGTTCCAAATTCTTTTTTATAAATTTGATTGAGAATGAAACATTTTTTAAGAAGTGTTTTGAATTTATTTTATTTTTTAGATATTATGGGTAAAAAATATTATGGGAAAGATATATCAAGCATGTCATTATATTAATAAGGAATAATATCAAGGAAATAGATGACATAATGGCAGTCATACAATATCTAAACAGCAACATTTCACTAGTGAGCAAGGGTAAGGAAACACTACAAACATAATTTTGAAACATATAGAACAAAGAGGTCCAACATAACCAGCATCTAGACCACTTACACAACCTGAATAAAGTCAAATGGCTTAAACGTGCAGTACTCAAGAGTTCTGAATAGTGGTCACAATTATATTCATTAACTTGCCAAAATTGTGTTTCAAACTCCCCTTTTTAAAAATTGAACCTAGTTCATTAGATTTCGCAAGATTGTCTGAGATTTTATGTCTAAGTGTCCAATAGATCTTGTACCTTCTTTTTTTTCCTTTTAGAGAAGAGCTAGAAGAAGGTTAAACAACTTGCAAAGGACTAGAAGTAGCACTCCCCACACAAACCCCTTCCAACTTCTAGCACCTCTTATCAACTAACACAATAATATTAGACTTGTTTACTTTTTATGAGAAGGCAACTTATGTTTTACTTGATGAATACATTGTTCCTTAATTTTCTTCCTTCTCCAAGCATTCTTCTTCCTCCTATAGCCCAAACAAACATCAATCAAGTGGCCAACCATACTACACAATTAGCAAACCTTCACCACCTCCCCAGACTCAATCTTCTACTTCTAAAACCCACACTTGGAAGCCAATGAGATTAAAGCTAGAAGCATCATGTCAACCCTAGCATTCCCACAAAATTTCACAATGGGAAAATCATTAACTAGAGATTAAAAAATGTATTTTTAAAGGGTTATCTTCAAGAAGAATTTATGGATCAACCAAAAGATTTCTTGCAACCAAATAAAGAAACTTATTTCTATAAAGTCAAAAATTATCTTTATGGGCAAAAACAAGATCCTTGGGCTTGGCACTCCAAAGCAAATAATTTCTTTCAAAATCTTGGGTTCTCTAATTGCAAAGCTAGCAATGACCTCTTTGCCAAATTTAAAAATACTTAGATTGGTTTAATTGTCCTATATGTGGATGCCTTGCTCATCATAAGCAACCTTACTTATTTATTTCATAAATACAAAAATAAATTAAATATTAACTTTGAAATAACTAATTTAGGTCATCTTCATCAATTTTTAGGCATGTCTATCTTTCAAGATCATCAAACCATTGTATATTATAGGTAAAACATGGTCAAAATATTCTTACTAAATTTAACATGATTAACTACAAACCAACAAGCATTCCTATTAAAGCTAGTATTAAACTTCATTCTCATCCTCCTTGTGAAAAAATTAACTCTACTCTTTATTGTCAATTAATTGGGAGCTTAATTTATCTCACAATATCTTGCCTTAACAGTGTGTATGTAATAGGTGTAGCATCATAGTTCATGCAGAAGCCTTATATTCAATATTAGAAAATGACAAAACATATTTCAAGGTATATTAATTGTTAACTTCAACACTTATTATACTCAAACTAAAAATGCTCAAATTTATGAATATTGTGATGCTAACTGTATGGAGGATTCTATTGACTATTCTATTGACTAAAAGCCTATTTTAAGATGTTTGTTTAAGTTTGGTATAGGTGCAATTAAATGGAATTTAAAAAAAAAAAAACAATTTTAGTCCTCTCTTCTACATAAGGAAAATATAGAAGTGTCTCTAAAGTATCTAAGTAAGTTATTTGGAAAAAACATCTTCTAAATGAAATTCAAAGAAATCCTAATTCTAGTACCACATTCCTTTACTATAAGCAAAGTTGTGTTGTGCTTTCCAAAAATCCTATTCATCATCAAAGGATGAAACATATTGAAATCCAAGCTCAATTTATTCATGAGAAAGTTCTAAATGGAGGCATTTCTCTTGTTTAATATCAAAATAAAGATCAAGTTACAAATAGTTTTACCAAACTTTTATGAAGTACCAAATTCTCCAAATTTAGATCAATGTTTAGCCTTAAGGAGTTGCCACTAAGGGAGATGCATGACAATGACACCTCTTAATGGTTGTCTCATTATTGTATAAGTCCTTCAAGCTATTGTAATTCTTCTTTCTATAATTCTTCCACTTGTAAGTCATTGTATTATATAATACCTACACACACTATGCAATGAACCTAGGGAGGCTAGTTTGAGGAGATCCATGATCCAATAAAAACTTTGTTAGACCTCATTAAAAGCATCATTATTTAAAATACTGGGATTATAAATTATGACAAGATGACTTTCATGCAGTTTAGTATGTATGATCTTCATTTTGACATATATTTGTGTCATGATTTATCTCTGACAAAGAAGGCCTGCATTATTGGGGTACTTAATTTTCTCTCTTATAGAAATTAATAGATTATACCCCCTATTAACATTAAGGGGGAGAGTTAGAACATAATGTTATTAGGAATTATACCATTATAAAATTCATATTATTCTAAGATAAAGTTATATTACCTTATGTTTTTTTGTATGTTTTATAAAACATAACTTATAAAATATCATTTAAGAATTGATAATCTAATAATTGTTATGTTATTAAAATTAATTGTGAATAGTAGTTGTTGAATAGTTGTGATTTTTTAATATGGTATCTAAACATGGCTATAATGGGAACATTCTTGGTCATCACGATCAAGGAATTAAGGTTCATGTCGAGGCAAATCCACATCTCCTTTCTACTAGTCTTAGTTATTATCATCCATGTCTAACTAAACCCTCCTCCCACAAGTTAGGTATCTATGATTTCTCTCTCCCATAGATTTATCATCTCTTCAACATCTTGAGTTTATCCTTGATCCCACTGCTTCAACTTCACCTTCTTCATATGTCTTCTCTAGTAATTAATCAATATACAATTGTATGAGTGTTTATGATGATGGGGATCTTTTTCATAATGACCATGGATATTCTTATAATTTGAATTCACAAGATTGATATGGAGAATATATTATGGTCATTTCTAATATAGTTCTTATCCCTGAGCTCCATGACATTATTGTGCCATCCTTTTATTGAGTACCATAGTATATTATATTGGGTGATACCATGAATGCCCCTATAAATGCCTCTAATTTCGATAAAGCACTCAATAGTAATGAGTGTCTTTCTCCTCTAAAATGTTCCTCATTCTATACATTTTCATGACATTCCCAACATATTTTCTTTAAAAAATGAAGAAGCGACTAACATGGATGATTTTTTGTAGTCCACAACAATATTCTTCATCAAAATGCTAAACTTATTTGACAAAAAAAATTGTAAGATGCATCCTAAGGTAACAAAATATTCTCAAAGATTTTTGTATTCACACTATTGACTATTCTCCTTAGATTTATAATATTGTAGTCATTGCTAAATTGAATAGTCATGTATGCATCTATACCAACTTCCATTATCTAAGTGATGAATCCTCTAAGGATGTATTTACTCTCCCAAAAATTGATATGATTGTTGGACCAATCACTAGCCATGCCCTTCTTTCATTTGTGGATATTTTTTATTTACAATAATTCTTATCAATTCCCTAGGTTAGTTTGAAACTACCTTCATCCCTCTTTGGTTACCTTCTTCTATGTGGTCATATCATTTGTTTGAATAATGTTTTTGATTAAGGCAAAAACAGGTTTTGAAGGGACCCCGAAACCCTTTACAAGCAGATTTTGAATGGATATGGAACCCAAAACCAGGAGGTTGTCAAAACAAAATACATGAAGGCACAGACAACCAAGGATAAAAAGGAAATCAAACAGCCAGCAACCGGCCAAAAACCAGCCCCCCAAACAAGAACCATTAAGATTTACATTTAGAATTGCTCTTATGAGAGTGGAGAGTCATGTCAAAAGAAGGTTTAGAGGACTTATCTTTTTTGCATTTTACAATGATCTAGCCCTCTTCCACTTGCGCTACCTTATCAAGCCAAGTCAACGCACAATTATCCTGAAGAGGAAGCCAACAGCCGCTATCTTAAAGATTTTATTTGTATTCCTCTCAACAGGCATGGCCAAATCAGGAGAGCCACCCGAAATGAAAATCGGAGCACTGTCACTAGAAGTGGCAGCCAAAGGCCCACTCTCAATCTCAGAAGGGGTCACATCATTGTTGTCTTGCAAAGCATCAACAATCCTACCATTAGAGACAGCCCGAGAGGAAACCTCATGGCCCTGTGATTCCTGAGCAGCAACCTCGGAGAAGCTCCTTGGTTGCTCAACCTTCTTCACAATCGTGTAGTGTTGCGGGGAAGCATCTTTCCACCATGTAGCCTTCATGGCTTTTTTCTCAAAACCACATTGAGTAGCAGCATGACCTATTTTGAAACATCTTCTTCAACGAAAGGGAATCCCCTCATAGTCCAAAGCTTGGACCCAAGAACTCTTAGAAGTTTTAAGTATAATTTTGGTCGACAATCCTTTTGAAATATCCATTTCAACCAAAATGCGGGCAAAGGTAGAGTGAAACATATCAAAAGATGCATCATCCACCAGAAAAAAATCACCAAGAGCCTCACCCACTTCCTCCAAAAGGGAGTCAGTCCATAAATGGAGTGGAAGATTAGGAAGCCGAACCCAAATCAGGATTTTATTGAAGGTTTCAGAAGAAGGGTTGAAATCAGCATGCCAAGGCTTGATCATCAATAGAAATTTCTCCTCCCAGCTAAAAACGTGATTACGTAATATTTTGTTTCTATCCATATCAATGTCAAATTTAGCAACAAAAAACCCCTTGGCCATGGGGAAAATATGAACTTGCCAGTTATTAAAGGCTCCCATTCATTTGAGATCCCGGAGTGCAGCTGAGGGAGAGAGGGCCAAAAACCCTTAAACTGGCAGATCACCCCATGGGAGGAAAAGGCAGAAGCATTAAAATCAATTTCCTCTTTCATCTTAGCAGTCAAGTCAACAGAGAAAGCATTAGCCACAGGAATAAAACCATCAGACGGTGGTCTCCCAGGTCGAGATCTTTGTGCCGAAGTATTCTGCAAGCAGTCAACTCTTTCCTTGCCATTACTGCAACACCCACGACGTTGGCCATTAATTCGACCACCTATGGATCCCAACAAACCTCGAACCATCGCCTCCAGATCTGCAATGACCCCACCATGTTTACCCCTACCACCAACACAGGAAGACCTCCCATCGCTAGCAAAGCCCGCACCAAAAGCCATCTGAGAGATATAATGTTGGTACTACCTAAAAAGGGATATAAATCTCATTTTCCATGATCTTATGCTTGAGATTCTAGAGGATTATGTGGATGACATTTTACCTAAATCTTCTCTTTGTCAATACCATGTACATAATCTTTGTATCATTTATATTTTTTATTTTTACCAACAATCAT
This sequence comes from Sequoiadendron giganteum, assembly GCA_007115665.2. Lineage (NCBI taxonomy): Eukaryota > Viridiplantae > Streptophyta > Pinopsida > Cupressales > Cupressaceae > Sequoiadendron > Sequoiadendron giganteum. Next base: position 84,346,132 of record CM021106.1, on the reverse strand, counting down.
ATCTCATGTATATTGCAATAATCTTATTGGTTTTATTATCTCTTATAATGGAATTGAAGTGAACACCAAGAAGATTGTTTCTATTGTTAACATTTTTCATCTCCATAATATATCTTAGATTTGTAGTTTTCATGGTTATATTTAGTTCATTATTCACTTTATAGCTAAATTGGTTAACAACAAGATTTTGTTTATTTGCCTTCTCAAGAAAGATTTCACTTTTTCTTGGAGTAAGGAATACTAGGAAGCCTTTAATGTTATAGAATTATATCATACTAATTTTCCTATTCTTATGGCTACTGTTCTTAGACAACCTCTTATTCTTTATGCATCAATTGTTGATCACAGTTATGTTTCTTTTAAATAAGATGTTCTTTATTATGTTAGCCAGACTTTGATTGACTATGAGATGCATTACATAACTATTGAAAATAGTGTTTAGCTATTGTGTTCACTTCTCAAAATCTTTGATGTTATTTTCTTCATTTTGAGACAAATAATTATTAAATATGATCCTCTTAAGCATCTTTTATCTAATATGGATTTTTCTAGGTATGCATCTAGGTGGACCATACTTTTTATTGAATTTTATATTAAATTTGTTTTTGATTAAGGTAAAAAAAAGTTTTGAAGGGACCCCGAAACCCTTTACAAACAGATTTTGAATGTGTTACACCCAAAATGAAATTTTTGGCATTCTGCTTAAATTGAGCTAAACAATGTAAAAATGCCATCGAAAGTATGTTTTAGGTTAAACCAAACATGAAGTCTTTGTGGGTTTCTGTCAAGGAACCTATGGTTAAAATTCTAAAAATATGAAAATTAGGGTTTTACGCCCCTATTTTTAAGGAAACCCTTAAAAATAGAACCTTCCCGAAAAAGATTGAAAATAATTCTGATAGGGTTAATTACCTTCACGATCACACTGATCAATTCAGAATTATCAAAAGACATGTTTTACTCTGGTGGGTCTATTCTTGTTTTTCAGGAACAAAGTTAGGAGCTCTGCAGCCATTAATGGTAGATTGGCCAGTACCGAGTGTTGAAAGCTAAACCTCAAAAGCTCCAATGAAGAAGCCATGGCAGAAAAGGTCAAAAAGATGTTATAGCGAGGGAGTTTCTCAAAATGAAAAAGGCCAAAATTTGGCTAACTCTTGAAGGTGCACGTTTTGCTGCCAAGGCAAAACACAGTCTAAAGGTGAAAAAGGCGCCCCTCTTGAAGAAAGGCACCCTTGGATCTCAGAGGAAAAATCAATTCACTTTACATCCTCAACTCAGACATCCTCTTCACTTTCATGTTGGCTAGACAACGAAACAATCAACAAAATCATCTAATTCAGGGATCATTGACCAATCATCAACAAAGTATGGAAGATCCATAAGCAATGAAGATGCCAAATCAGAGAGCTTCATAGTAAAAGCACCCCTACTAGCCAAGGGCGCCCCTCAATTACAGGCACCAGATGAAACCATCAGCGACTGCTCCATACATGACATCTTTTCAGCTTCCTCCCAGCTACGTGATCAATTTGACAACAAGTTCACTGGACACACCAAACAATCACACGTTGAGATCAAGCAGAAAAAGCCAGAATTGGAGACTGAAAGGACAAGCTAGAAATTGGCTAAGGATAGAGGAAACGCGCCCCTCTTGGAGAAAGGCACCCTTCCTTTTGGAGGAGTAAATGCAATCTGATTGCTTACTACTCTCCATAACAACCTTCTCAGCTACGATCAATCTCAACAATGAGACTGTCAATGAAAGGATCCGACAATTGAATCATCTAATGATAGAGATCAAGGCAGGGAGTATTCAGAGTAGAAAAAACCAGTCGACAAGCTAAAAGGCGCCCTTGATTTTAAAGGACATAAACTCACTATCATCAACTAAGAAGTTAGTCATCCAGTGCAGGACCGAGCTGGTTACCCGATGCATCATCAAGCAGATTCGTTTGACTCATCCATCAACGAGAACATCAAATCAAAGCACAGAGGGTCTGAAAAGGCCAAAACAAAGAACAGTCAATGAAAATTGACTAAGGCACAACCAAAAGGCGCCCCTCTTGAAGAAAGGCGCCCTTCATTCTAGAGGCTCAAACTTAGTTTTCTGAGTTAATCTCTCCCAGGCATATCTCATCAAGATGATCCCATCTCGACAACGAATCTATCAGCAACTACCAAAGATCAATTGAGCAACTAGGATCGAAGTCAAACGGAGGCACTTTAGCCTGCAAAATGATCAAAACTCCAAAAGGGATGCCTAAGAAAGTCAAAAGGAAATGTTGACTTGAGTTAACAAATTTTGGAGGCAAAAAGAGGCCAAACACTCCACAATCAGTGGAAATCACCTTTTTGAACTCCAAATCAGGTTCAATCATGAGTTGGATGCCCAATTGATGCTTGCAACTCCAAATTGACATATCAAAGCATCTAGGAATCCATTATTCATTATTTCTTTGTAGGTTGAGGAGCTCAAGAACGAATATTTTTCTTCTGCAACATCTTTGAAGATTTGACAGAGGGGTTTTCACCATTCTTCATATTTTTGAAGATCTGTTGCACAGAGGGACTATTTATCAGAGTTTGCATCAAAAGGCATAATTCTTCCAGATTGACAACCGATAACTTCCAATCCACCTTCTGTCTACTTCCTCTATTTCTGTCTAAAATTCTTGCATGTCCGAGAAAACGGCAGATAATCACAGATCTGGCCAACTGGGTATGATCAGCACAACTTTTTCAACAAAACCCACATGTTGGATTTTTCCAGAAAAAGTAGCCCTGCTGCCCCTATTTTTAGGGTTTTCGGAAAAAGTCATAATTTTGAAAAATAGACAAACTGGGTTTGTTCAACTCTGAAGCACGAACAAAACCCATGTGTTGGATTTTTCTGAGAAAAATCACTTCCTGGTGCCTCGCTACCTTTGCCACCAAAGGGCTCTTGCATGTTATAGAAAAACACGTTTTTTCAAATTTCTGACAATCTGGGTTTGTTTAGAGAATTATTCTCAACAAAACCCATGTCTCTGATTTTTTCGTAAAAATTACCCTTGATGGAGCTATTTTTAGCAGTTCCATAAAAAGTTGTCCAAATAGCATCGTGTGCACATCCAATCTTCAAGGTTTTCATAACGCGGTTCTCCTAAGACGAATACAAGACCAAAATGGTCTAACTCCATGATTTTCTGAAAACGACTGCCACCGATCTACGTCGGGCACACCCAGAGGTCAATCTAGACAGATTGACAAGCATAGACACAAGTCCACATGTTCCATAATGGTTTCACCTCGTATATCTGATTGCCTTCCAAGGCCAGTTTAGAGGATTGTAACCATTGGAATTTTACACATACAGCAAGTTCATGTGCATTTCTCACAGTTGGAATGATCATGGTCAAACTTCGCGGTTTCATCATACAACACTCTTCCATTGAGAAAGATCAAGGAAAATGTCAAAGTTGCAAAAGAACGCGGAAGGTAGTCATTCCCAACATAGAGCCGCCATCGGTTAATACTACACTACTTTCCACGTCAAAGTGGAAACACAGATAAAAAGAAAAGGAGTAACCCTCCTAAGGGAAGCAGAATGAAGGAGATACATACATCAAGTTGCTAACAAGCGGTATGTTAACGATTCACAGGCATGTAACGGTCTCTGTATGAAGAAGTCAATGAATGAAAAAAAGCACCGTTGACCAATGGTAATGAGGTGTCAAAAACCTCAAGAAGGACGTCCTACCCTCCAAAGTAGCGATAAATATGACTGAAGTCAACTTGATGCCCCTTTCCAAGTTGACTCCAGATCTCCACAAATCATGCATGTCAGATCCCACTGATCTAGGATGTCTAGTTGAGTCCCACGATTTGTGGATCTCAGATCTCCTTTAAAGGTGGATGTCTATTTGGAGACACATTTGTAATTGTAAGTTCACTTTTAGTTAGGTGTCATTCAACTGAGGTAGACTCCCAGTTTGACTTTTGTCTAGTTTCAGTTAACTCAAGTAGATTTCCAATTAACTGCTTGCTCACCTACTTTTAGACATAGGAATAAATCTTGTTGATTGGCAAGAACTGATTGTTAACTCACGGAGATTTTAGGGTTGCCTACTCCTTTGAGTTTCTATAAATAAGAGCCTTGGGCTCATTATTTGTTTAACCTTTATTTGCTAAGCAAAATTGTTGTGCCATTGTTGCCAGAGTTTGCTTGTTTATATCTGTTCACTCTTGGATGAGAGTTCGTTGGTTGATCGTAATTGTGCATGATTTCGTGCCTTTGCTTTCCTGACCTTTGTAATTCTTTGGAAAAAGCTTGAAGAAATAAATCAGACGACGCATGCTTGTTTGATCTAAATACTTGAGTCTTTTCAAAGTCTTGTTCTAAATAGTGCATTGTTTCAATCTCCTCCTTAGACAAGTGTCGTCGCCTCCTTGGATATTTTGTCATCGATCATTATCGTTTGATGTTGTTTAATGATTTGTCTTGCAGCCTACACTTTGGACAGGTGTCGTCACCTCCTCGGGAATCCTGTTAGACAGGCCATTGTTCCTTGTTGTTTCCAGTGAGTTATTTCCAAGCCTACACCTCGGACAGGGGTTTCTCCTCCTTGGCAAGTCTCAAATCCAGTTTACCGTAAGAGAGTGTTTACTTCTATCGAGCCCTATCTTGGTATATATCTGAGAGTTCATAGCTTCGACCATATTCCATTGAGATGGAGGATTCAAGTGATCCAACCAATCCATTTCGCTCCTACGCCCTCATGATCTATTTATCTTGAGGAGGTAGGATAGTCTAGAAGCTAGTTAGTTGTAGTTAAGATCTACAGAAACTAGAGAAAAAGCCTAGCTACGACGCATTGTGTTTATGCACCCTTGTGTCCTGCTGCTGAGTAAAAAAGATAGGAACCTTAGTACACCCCTTTTTTACAGTAGAAAATCAACAAATAGAGATCTTCCTCTCTATAATCCGAAGATCATGTACTAACACACTTGCAACAGTTGTATGTTTCCAATAAGCACTCTAGAGGTGCTAATTGAAACACCAACAGAATGGATCTAGAACCCTCAACCAGACATTTGTCAAAACATTAAGACATGAAAGCACATACAACCAAGGAAAAAAAAGGCAACCAAGGCCAAAGAACCACAACCAACTACAAAGCCACAAAATAGCCAGTAGCCAGCCAAAAACCAGCCCCCAAATAAGAACCATCAAGATTTACATTTAGAATTACTCTTGTGGGAGTGGAGAGTCAAATCAAAAGGAGGCTTAGAGTAATTTTCTTTCTTTCCCTTTACAATTATCCAACCCTCTTCCACTTGCGCTAGCTTATCAAGCCAAGCCAGTGCACCATTATCCTAAAGAAGAATGCCTACAACCACTGACTTAGAGATTTGATATGTATTCCTCCCTGCAGGCATGGCCAAATCAGGAGAGCCACCCGAATTGATAGCCGGAGCACTATCACTAGAAGTGGCAGCCATAATTTATTTCTTAGAAGGTAATTAAGGATAAATATCTAGATTATTGCATTAACATTCATCATCCTTCCTATTCTCCTATCTTTGATATCTTTCTTTATAAACATTCTCTTGTTGTTAATATTGATCATCATTGGGATATTCTCTTTAATGAATCTTGGTGCAAGATAGGTTTAGAGGCAAGTGTCTTCCTTTTCCTCATTGTTGTGACCATGTTCTCATTTCTTTCTATCTTAACTTTATATGTACTAATTACATCACTAAGTATCTTGCTCTCATTGTAGGGTTGCATGATTCTCTCTAGAAATTACCTTTATTAATATCTATGGTGATTCATAATTTTTATATGATAAGTTTTGGGTCATTGTCAAGTTAGGGAGGGAAAATCTCTTTATTGTGATCTCACCTTAGCTCGACTTGATCATTTCTCCTCCTATACTATTTATTATCTTCCTAGGAAGGATAATTTTCATGTTGACGGTATGTATAATGTTGGATCTCTCATGCCCATGGTCGATTCCACTAATAACTTTCAATTTCTCATTAATACTCCCACTTCTCTTTCCATTGATGATAGTTCCACTTCTTCCTCTAACTTTTCTTCTTTCCATGCAACTGAATCAAGTGAATGATACTCTAATATCTATGCTTATCTTGACTAGGGTACCTTTCTCTCTAACTCTTATAATAACTTTTTAATTTGTATATATAAAAGCACCATTCAATATATTCTCCTCTCTATCATCTTGTATCACCACAAGTACAATGGCATTCTTCTCCATTGCATAACTAAGGAAAGAAATTCATTGCTCTTCAAGTGGAACATTTTGGTATTTTTGTAGTTTAATTTAGTGGTAATATTTTTAATTTTTTTGTGTCTAGGGTACGATTTGAAAAATTTGGAGAAATACTTCCAAGACTTTATCAATAAATACCCATAATATAAACAACATAATAATCTTATTAGTTTTCATGCATAGGAACTTCAAACTCTTACCTCTCACTAACCCTTCTCTATTTGGTTATGTTATTACTTTAGGTTCATGCACCCTTTTGGAAGGTATGAACATCCTAGACACTAGATAGGTGAAGGGGAAAGTTCTCACAAGAAGGAAATAGGCTACAAATCCCTAGTCATTGACAAGTGGGGGGACAAATTTTCTTGGGTGTGCAAATAAGATCCACAACACCACCTTCCAAAACTCAGAAAAAACATATTTTCCTATGGATTCTCTTTGAAAACATCTAGTAATATGGAAACTTATGTGCTTACAATTTTCATGAATTTACATGAGAATCTCTACATAAGGCTAACTTCCTCTTCTAATATATAACTAATTTAATGTTAATATAACTTGTAGAAAATAAATTACTCTAATAACTAATCTAAAGTGTTCTAACATGATGGGTAAAAGGTTTGGATGTAGGATAAGGGTTAGATAGTGGATAAGGATGCATAGAAATGAAACATGTTAAATGGCTAGTGACTAGTTAGCCCTCTCTTTAGCATCAACCAATTATATATTATGAAACATTGATGTTCACAATCAATGCTATTTTAACTAACTTTCATGTGATTGTTTAATGCATAAAACTCTTAACAAACATTGTCATGGCCCATAGATTTTAGATAAGCCTAGAAATTTCACATCCAATTAAGGATCATAAATAAATAAACACAAATACATTCACAATATAAAACTAATCCAAAGCCAATAAAATCACTTTTATTCATTAAGAGCCAAGATATATAGAGGGATTAAACCCATATTTATTAAAACCATGAGATATCCACATCAAGAGAACCTAGGAAAATATATAAAGAATAAATAGGGAGAGAGGGGAGTGGTATATTTATAAGGACCGTGAAATATAGTTGATGATCTACTAGAGATTCCAAATATACACATCATTTAGTGCCTTATCTATTCCTTTTAAAACTATGATGGGTTTTTTAGTCGGTTGCACCATAATGATCATCATGAAAAATGAGCCCATAAAATTAGGTATTGAAAGGATATCAAATATCCAAAGAGTTGTTTTAATTATAGGCCACTAAATCCATTAGAAATATGCTAGACATAAGATAGGGGAGACCACTTAGGTTTAGAATCGTTGATTTGGATCACTAAAAGAGATCAATGCAATTAAAATTGTGCTAACATCATGAAGATTTTGAAAATTTCTATGGACAAAGACTTCTCACTAAAATAAATGGAGACACATTTGGAATAATACAAAGAGAGGTTATGAAGAAACCAATAACATTAAAGATGTGAGCGAAGATCAAATATTGGTGGGAGGGAAAAGTACCACCATGGAAAAGACCATTAGATTTTTTTCTCAAGTAAAATGACAAAACAAGGTGGGGCCCATGTGAACATAAGATTTGAAAGAAAGAGATATTTTACACCATTGGATTTGATGATGAATGAAATATATTTTTTGTTGAGTCAACATAATCATTCAAAACTATTTACCATAAAAATAAAACATGTCATTGAACTTAAGGAAAGAAAAATATGGAAGACTTAAGGTAAAATAATTTCTTTGACGCTTATCTTTTGGAACATGAACAAAGAGCTCCATGATCACTATGAAGATCTACCAAATCTCATAAAGATAATTTTTTGGTGTAAGCAATAATTCAGCAATTAAAATGAAATCAAATGTAAAGCAATATAATTCTATTACAAACTTTTAGATATAGCTCATAAAATAGATCAAAGCAACACAGTACCATCAAAATAAATTCAAAATGTTATCAATGATTCTATTGTGATTTTATTTTCTTTTTAAATAGTTGATATATGGATGCTCTTTTTCTTGAAGATCACCAATCTCACAACATGTACTTAGCTCAAGTGATGATGGATATGAAATGAGTGAAGGAGTGCCTGAATTTATAAATTTTTAGAAGGGGGAACGGATGGCCAAGATCTAATGGTGAGACCAACAATGGAGAATGGTTGGGAGGATTTTCCTAGAATTAAGGAGAGCATGGAGGGTGGATATGGAGGTTTTTAGATTGTGGATGGATAGGACGAGCTTACTAAATTTAGCAAGTGGTTTTTACCATGAGGGAAATAAGGGACATGTGCATTTAGGAGGGCTATATTCTTGGGTTTTGTGGAGAGAATAATGGAACCATAAGGACAATTGTTCTTAGGTGCCCTTTATTCTTGGAATGTGTTGAGGGAGTACATACATAATTAAATAATATTATTATTTAATTATTTTAGCCATGCATGAGATGGAAAATAGGTGGAATAGGTAATTATTTGTGTATTTATTGTAAGGTGAGATGTAAAAGTGGATAAATAATATGATTATTTAATTAGGTGAGAAAAATTAGGTGAAGGGGACTTCGTCTATGTGATGGATTTGGTCGATTAGGACTAGGTACAGTAGGGAAATATTTAGTTGTGTACATTTGGAAAGGGGAGAAAATGGACATCCATTGAAAAGGCAATAATGAATATCCAAATTATAATAGATCATCTTAGAGAAAACACAAAAGGTTGTACCTAATAACACACTACATTTCTAGTCAGTAATGATGAAACCATACTTGGAAGATGGAGATCCCCAAAAACATATCCATTATGCTTAGATTTACACCATTCTAAATGAGTTTGTACTTTCTTTTCCTAGAGGGAAAGTGTAAGAGGAAGGGCTCAAGAGATAGTGACATTCAAATTCCACACCATCAAATTCTCCATTCATAATGATATGGATTTTATTTTCTATTTTGAGTGATAGAAAACTTTTGTTGGGTGGAAAATTATCTTTTGAGAAGGTTCCATTAGATAAGAACAACCATTTTTAGCTTGTATGATTATTTATGGAGACAATCACCATACAAGAAAGGGGAAAATAGAAAAAAATATAAAACCCATTGATGCTAGCTAAAAAAAGGTAATCAAGATTATATCCCCCCTCTAATATTTACAATATTCTACTTCTTGTGATTGTTAGGGGTGGAAGTTTATGAGATAGCCACTTACTATGTACTTGGGCTTTACAAAATCCAACAATGGTTAAAGGAAACTACTAGGGTTGGGTGAATATCTCTAGGCTCAAGGTGGAGTGATTATTTTTTAGTATTGGGTGTGTTTTACACCTTGCAAATCATTGTACCAATATGAGATATTATTGTAATTTTAGAATTAGCTAGGCATGAGAATTTTTTTATATTATTCATAGATGAACCCTCATTGAAAAGGGTGGAACCCTCTAGGGAATTATTATGTGAGTAATAAATAATCTATATCATGTAAGAATATCTATGACATTGTAAGATGAATACAAGAATCTAAGACGCGTGTAAGGCCATATAAGAAGGGGGTTAAATAATGGATTTGTAAGAGCATATTTTATTAGCTAATAATAGTCATATGTAAGAGTGTATGAAGTAATTAGTGATCCATGGTAACCTAAGAGTTATGACACATTTGGTCATGGAGGTCAACAATAGCTTGAAAAGGAATTATATTTTATTTTGGAGAGAATACTCTTAATGTGGGGTGTGAAAATTTTCATTATGGTATTTGGGTGGGATTTTTAAGCCCATGGTATTTTACTATGGTGGTTACATGGGCCCCTGTAAGCCTATATATTTAGGGCTTGAATGATGGTTATAGTGTTCTATTTTTGAAAACATGAGAACCTATGAATGAAATTAAAATAATGAATGCATTCATTAATAAGTGGAATAAATAGGTTTTTGTTTCAAATAAAATATCATAACTATCCACTTTCTGTGTTATTTATAAAATAAGGTATTCATTTAAACAAGTATTGTTGTCATAGTGAAAAATAATATTCTTATGTATATAGCTATTGGGGTAGCAATGTATATGCATTGAAGTATTTCATATTAATAGTTTGTTCTATCACAAATACAAAAGGTGAGCACAATAAATACCTTGTATTTTCCCATGAAATGTGAAGGATTGTCAAAAAAATTGATCATTTAAAGTTGAACATGAGTTGGATTTTAAATAATAATGTGTTGTTTAAATATAACAACAAATAGATTTTATTTTCAACTATTGGTCCATTTGTGTTGGATATAAATTTTAGAGATAACAAGATTAATGGTTACAAAAAGATATTGTGACCATTTAGGTTGCATAAAAGTTATATTTTAAATAAAAATATGATATTGTGCTAATAAAAAATGATATTGTTTTGTTCAACTATTAAGGATACTATGATTAAGTTTTGGTTGAATATTTAAAATATTAATTTTAGGACACTACTCACTAAAGGCGTTAATGTGGCAAGTTGTGTGATGAGTCACACCTCCAAATCTTAGTTATGGGGGAGAGAAGTTAGTTGTTGGGCAAGGTCCAATTGTTGGGATAATACTTGTGGTTATATTATTTAATCTTGCAACATATTTATACTATATATTGTCAATAATTAGTCCACATGTAAATCAAAAAATAATCAAATGTTGGTCAAGGTGGACCCATACTTGAACACATGAGCCTATGAATGATATAAAAAATCATAAATGTATTCATTAACAAGTGAAATAAAAAAAAAAAATTGTTTCAAATAAAATATCATAACTATCCACTATAAGTGTGTCATTTATAAAATAAGGTGCTCATTTAAACAAGTATTGTTGTCCAAGTGAAAATACTATTCTTATGTGTACAACTATTGGGGTAACAATGTATATGCATTGGAGTATTTCATATTAATAGTTTCTCATATCACAAATATAAAAAGGTGAGTGAATAGGAGAGAGGGGCCAGTAGTCGTGTAGGCAATGGTGATTATAATGCTCAGTCTTACCACATATGTGATTCAAATCTTCAAGGAGTCAAATAGCTCATCAATTTGATTCTAAACTGAAGACTCACCCACTTTACTCACCGCACCCCTCACCCTAACATTAGTCAAATTGAGCTCATGGAACACCCATTTATGAACAAAGAAATGGACCCTTCCTTAGCCATCCCCAAAACATCAAACAAATCTTCATGATCAAAGTGTAGACAGGGAAAATGTACCAACACACTTGATCCTGATCATTAGCATCGTCTTGAATCGTCTTCTTAAGCTTGTCATCACATTTCATCCCTTAATTGAATAAATCATTATTCATCTAATTAAGTCATTTTCTCATGTTAATTAAATTAATCAATCTGATTTAATTAACCCTATGTCTCTATTTAATTAAATATTTCATCTTATTTGATTAAATCTCTAAAGTCATTAAATTAAATAAATTAAACCTTGTTTGATTTAATCTAACATCATCATCCCTCTTTAATTAAATAAATCAAATCCTTTATTTAATTAAATCTAAATCACATTCTCATCCTTTTGATTTAAATCAACCCATAAATCTAAATCAAATAGCCACATCACCTAATCTCTCATTAAATTAATTAACCTTTGATTAATTTAATCCTAATCTCCAAATTTCTCTAGATTTTTCCACTTGCACGTGAAAATGCATTTTATAGATTTATTAAATCCCTATTTAATTCAACTTGGCATCTTTTGAGAATATTCCTCCAAAATTCAAAAATCCCTCCAAGTTGATTTGTCCTTCCAAGAAGTCATTCATTCCTCTAACATGTCCATGTGCATTGAGCCAAGTGGCATTTAATTCATTTGTTTTCCCTCTTACATGTCATTTCACTATTTTCAAATTCCACCTAATATCATTTATTGTGCACAATCACCAAAATGTGCTCAAGCTTCCCCCATTCACATCTTGACAAGTGGCATTTGGCCATTGGTTGAAGATTAGTCCCATATTCATCCATTTTGCCTCTTCTTCTCTCAATCTCATCTATAAATAAGAGGCTTTTCTCTTCATTTGATCGTCCATAATTTGAGTAAACTCACTATACTCAATTTCATCCTCAAACATATCTATTTTCATCCATTTTATCAAGATCTTAGCTATGTTATGTAGATTTTTCATTATGGAGCTCAATTGAATCTTCATCAAAGTGCATCACTCATCAACATTGCATCATAGGAGTTGGGAAAGGACCATTTCCTACACACAAATTGGCACCAACTCCCCCATGGGATCAAGAGGTTGATTTATATTGAATAGGATTTGATAGCTTTTGTTTATGTTTTTCATCTTATTTCTTGTTCTTTGCAATTTAAATGGATTTCATGGGGAATCTTGATTCTTAATTGCATTTGATCTAATTATGTGTTTGTTTCTTATGTTTGTACAGGTCTAGGATTGGGGTTCACATTTTGGCGCTAGAAGGAGGGCAAAAATCGCAAATCTAATATGTTTTTTTTTTAAATTTTGTTGTTTTTTGACAGTTTTGTTCGTTAATCCTCGTTATAGCGCATCTATGGTATCTTTCGGTGCATATGTGCTCTATTACAACACATCTGTGGTATCTTCCAGCGCATCTGTGCTTTGTTATAGCACATACGCAACATCTTTCGGTGCATTTGTGCTCTGTTACAATGCATTTGTGGTATCTTCCAGCGCATTTGTACTTTGTTATAGCACATACGCAACATATTTTGGTGCATTTGAGCATTTGTTTGGTGCATCTGAACATTCTTTTGGCACATATGAGCATTATTTTGGCGCATTTGACCACTGTTTTAGCGCATAGATCTCTGTTTTAGCGCTTTTATAGTCAGTTTTAAAATGACGATATCTTGGTCATACGAAGGTCTTTTTTGAAGCTTTTTTTTTTAAAATGGGGTAGAATTTCATAAGCTATGCAATGGTGTAAGTGTTTCTTAATTTTAATAGATTTAAAATTTTCAATTTTACATCTACAGTCAAATCACATTATAACTTGGTCTAAGTTTTAGGGTTTTTATGCATAATGATTCATCTAACCTTTATATCTTCTCGTTTCTTGATCTCATCTAACATTTTGAGCATTTTTACAGATTAGGAAATCAAAAAGGGGAGGAGGAAACAAAAGAAAAGCTTCTTATGACATCATTTCTCTATTGTATCAAGTGTCTTTAGACACTCTTGGAAGCAATTATAATTGCAAGTTTAAGGATTTTATCTCTTCAAGATTTTAGGACTCAATAGATTTCAATTTGGGCTCTAAAAAGAACAAGACAAAAGGATTAAAAAGAACCTTAGGCAAATTTACTAGATTTTGTTTAAAGGTTAACAATCAAACAAGCAACTTTCACTTTTCCTTTTGGTGCTTAAAAAAGGAATTCATTATTGCTTTGAAGGATTAAAATGAACATGTGCTTCTATGTTTTGTAATCACCTACCCAAAATAATATCATCTAAAAGACGTGTGCGCTTCTCTCATGCCTCACAACAATCTTGAGAATCAAAAGGCTTTTGGTGATATTAAGTTGTGTAAATGGTTGCCTCCATATTTCATTTGGGATTAAAAAAATTGAACAAGTCTTGTGAGTGTGAGTGGAACATATCGTGTGCGTTCTCTCTTTGTTTCTAAACAAATATTGATTGAACTACGGATGTGTTTACTCACTTTTGTGTTGTCTTAGAGGGTCTGCCTTATGGGAAAAAGTAATCACTCAAGGGAACGACCCAACCGGGAACACCTTAAAGCCAAGCGACTTCCACCTGGGATATAAGTGTGGGTACTTGAAGAAAGGAAAATATCATAAGGATCATTCTGACAAGAAGGGTAGCAATGGTCTCTTGCCGCATGGATGGTCCCCCACGAACGGAATGCCCCCATTAAAACCCCTTGTTTAGAAAGGCCAAAATCCTAAAGTATTTGTTGGTGCAAGAACGGTCGTTCTGAAGCCACCCCACATTCTTACGGCTTTTAGTAAATATGAGAAGTATGCCATGGGAGATTCATGGGTACTAATGCTTGACTGACTCGAGAAGTGTGTGTCATGGAGGGGAGCCAGTGTGGTCAAGCATCTAATCATCCGCTAAGAGTAAGCGTAGCTAGATTTATCCAAGTGGGAACCCAACAAATATTGTTTTTTCATCCTAGGATTGTGAATGTTCTTGGAATTGAAAAACGCTTTGCTTGGATCTAAAACATTTGAAAACAAACATTCAATGTGATCATCAAATTTCAAACCCTTTAGAGGAAGCAAATACCTTTGAAAAAATCCAACTGCTATTGCTTGCCCTAGGGATTTTATCCTTGGAGGTTTCTAATTATTTGGACTTAATCACAATTTGCTCTCACTAAAGTCAACATGAGGAGACTTTTGCCTTGATTTCCTTGATTTACACATAATGGACTTTGTGGGATGAGAAGAAGTTAGGACATTAGACATTTGGTTTGAAAAGCTAATCAAGAGAGTGTTTGTGGTAAAAAGAAATCATTAAGAAAAGTTGAGAACAATTGAACCCCACACATGTGCTTGGTATCTTTTGGTCATATGATTTTCCATGCAAACATTGGTCTTTTGGTTTGAACTACTCAGGGAAAATATTTTATTCAATATCTTGGTCTAGTAAACAAGTCCTTATTAGGTTCATTTAGGATCAAAATCAAACACTTCATCCATCCAAACATTTATCATCCCATCTCACAAACAACTTTTGAACCATTGAAAAAAGCATTCATATTAGACTTTTGGTAAATCCTTCAATCAAAATCAAAATCACTTTGTTTGGCTAAATGTGTGTGGATGAATCCTTCCTCACACATTTAGTTGAATTATCACCTTTGTGGACAAGTTTACCCCAAGATAACATCCAACATTTGGGATTTATAAGTCCATTATCTAAATCAAAATTCAAAAATCCTAAAGTCTAGTATACCTCCAAAGTCCTCAAAAGTTCAAACACCCATATCACTCACCCTCTCATATTTCATCTCATCATTGGCCCTAAACACCTTAGAGGTTCACTTTTGTAACAAGGTCAAAACACAAGAAAAACATGGAATATAAACTTGATTCATACATCATAAGTAATCTAAGTCAACCAAACTATTCAAATCTCGCAATGCCAATTGATTATCGAAACTCACATTTATGCAATCCATATATGGCATCTTTATCTCCTCCAAACCTTGATGATACAAATGTGAGTTTTCCCAGTCTGAATTTTGGACCACCTTTCCCTAATATGGTAGATTTAAATCAAAATCAAAGCTTACAAATCTATCAACCAAACAGTCAATGCATGAGTTTTCTTCCAAACAACATTATCCCATCAAATCCATACATGTCAAATACAAGTTTACCAAACATGAACATTTCAAATCCATACTTGGTAAACTTTAGGATAGATATGTTTGCAAATCATACAAATGTTGTTCAAAATCCAAGCAATATATTGACAACTCCATGTATTGATCCAAGTCAAGGTAACACCATGCAAAATCAAAGTTACCCAAATCAAAGCAATATGTTTCCAAACCAAAACAATGTTCAATTTAATGCCAAATCTAAACATCATCTCAAATCAAAAAATTGTTCAAGATCAATCAATCCCTGATCCCATGTAAACACCACAAGTATACATTCCAAATATTCTTGCTCAACAACCACATCAAGAACAATATCTCTAATGTCAAAAGGTTGGATATCAAGATCAACAACTTCAACAACAAACCCAATCACCACATCTCCAAAATCAATCACCACAAGGTCAATTTAAAGTACGAATCCCACAAGGTAACAAATGAAAATACACACCACTTGGGGAACCGATTGAGTCTGTCTTGCAATGGCTAGTCCAAGAAAATCTCATTAAAATCCCCATTATGAGCATTATCAAGAGCCCCAAGTTAAACCACTAGGGTATAACGAGAAGCACCTTTGTGATTTTCACAAAATAAAGGGACACACAACATCAAATTGTATTCGGCTCAAAAATCTCATCCAAGACCTGATTGATCAAAAGATGATAACTATTGGGGACAATGATCAGGATTCAATCACTAGCAATAGCATTGACAATCTCCCCACCACAATCATTGAAAATGATGATCAAGATCCTTCGACCAATGATCATGTTGAAAATGTCTCTACATCACCCCATGAGTTAGATGACATATCTCAAGAATTTATTCCAAAGCATGATCAACATCTTTCACCAAAGTCTAGCAATGATCCTTTCCAAAAATATGG
Source organism: Sequoiadendron giganteum (assembly GCA_007115665.2). Taxonomy (NCBI): domain Eukaryota; kingdom Viridiplantae; phylum Streptophyta; class Pinopsida; order Cupressales; family Cupressaceae; genus Sequoiadendron; species Sequoiadendron giganteum. The sequence goes on along the minus strand of CM021106.1, from coordinate 84,329,599 downwards.
ACATCCTTTGACTTCATGACATTTGAGAAACTTCCTATGCCTAATGAAGATATCCAAGAACCCTTTATAAGAAATCCATTCTTTGAAATTGACCCATGTCAAGAACTTGATCCAAAGCATGTCGAAAGCAATTCCGAAATCATTCGAGATCAATAATTTGTATCTCTCCTATCTATACAAGATGATCACATCCACATAACACATACTCCATCTACCCATGAGATGCTTTCTTTGGATGGACATGTAGATGATCTTCATTTAGAATAGGATTCCTTTACTCCTGATATTTTTACACAAAAGGAGCAGGTTATTGATTCCTACGGTCAAACTAAGTTGTCAACATCGGGATCAAAGGACATCGTGTATGAAGATATCCAACATTATCCACTCAAGGAAATAGGTTAGACAAAACAGGATATTTCGGAGTCAGCAAAGTAGCAAATTGAAATAACGTCATCTGCAGTGGTCATTTATCAGAGAATACATTATGAACAAGACATCTCAAAATAGGGAGAATCAAAGAACAAAGATGCTACTACCACCATACTGGGGGCAACTTCGTCTCAAGCAAACGTCAACATAGGGGACACGAAGAATCCTAATGGTGAAACCAATGCCAATACTACAACCAGCCACGTCGTGAATTTTCATCCACCCATCACCCCATCCACGAATTGGGACCAACATCAAAAAAAGGTTTTGAATCGAAGCACAAAGAACATTATCAAAGAAAAAGAAGTTAAGAAGCATATCAGACAAATCAAATACATATGGATACCAAAAAATACAAAGAAAGATGATCCCTATCAAACTCCATTAGTCAAAGAAACTATGGGGCAAAATAAAAAAGGGAAAAGTATCCATCAAAGATCTACACAAAGGAAAAAGCGGGCTTCTCAAGCAATGTACAAAGTCTATCAAGCAGTTGGTCCAAATTCCATGCACACTTTCGTATCCACCCATCATTGCTCATCTTCCCAAGTTTGGAGAGTCAAAGGTTCCAAACTATCAACCAATACATCTTTTATTCCTAAACACACTCCACCATCCACGCCTCCACGCATGCTATCCAATTCTCACATTGACCATGTGTTGGAAACGACCCTTCATCATAAGGATTCAAAAGGCACTCTATCGCGATGTGCGCACAAAGACAAAGTTAACTCCAGTATTAACAAAGTAGATAAAGAATCTCAAAAGTTGCATTCAAGTGCACGTATCTTAGCAAAGCAACTTATTCAAGTAGGATATCGATGGAACATTATGACAAAAGCATCTAAATCGACACCACCAGGTGGTTCAGCATGAGCTTCAAATCTTTCACAGAAAAATACAAAAAAATCAAAAAAATGATTTAAAATAGTAAAGAGAAAAAATGTGCTCTAGTGAAAACCACTTTGGTGGCACTTTGGATAGGTACCATGATGAAAACTTGGCAAACAGGCATCATGTGTAGACTTGAGCATCTCATCCCATCCATAATAAATCCAATGTTCCATCCATCTTATCCATAATAAATCCATTCATCCATGAACCATTTATCCAACCCATTGCCATCTATCTACCTTATCTTGATCTTGACAAAATTTTGGTGCACACTTTACACTGGCTTATGGTGAACATCTTGACATGGGTCATTCTCATTGATCCTATCCTACCCAACGTTATCTGAGCCATTGAAGCATTATCCAAATGAGCATCCTCTGTTCGAATACCTTATCTTATTGCAAGATAATCATTGGCATCCTTTGCATGCTTACCATAACCATCTATCCAAGAACCCACCCATGGCCTTTCAAACATTGCTAGACATTGGGGGTGGATATTTACATCTTGCTTTAGGAATAAATCTTGATCTATATCTTCACACTTATGTGGTGATCCGAACATTAGCAAATGTGAAATCAAATTGGTCAAAGAATTTGTGAGCCAAAATCCAAATCACTAGCCCATGGCATATTTTGACAAGACGATGTTCATTATCAAGCTTTATCTTTCGTCAAACATCAATCCAAAAAATCAATATCAGTCGCATCTAACTTGAACTTCAACGTCACATCAAATCATCAAAACAATTTAATTCCAAATCAAGCTTCAAAATCTTGATCAACCAAATCCAATCAATCCATCATCATCTCGAGATATCCTTCCCAATCCTCATGCTGCTTAACACTATCCTTGCATTGTTGTGTATCCTCAACAATGTTATCATCATCAATCTCGAAATCCTTGTGTTGCTTAATACTATCCTTGCATTGTTTTATATCCTCAACAAGGTTATCATCATCAATCCATCAATCTGGTCAATCAAACCTAGCTTGGTTTTCAACAAAATCTCGAAACAGAGCACTGATCTATCATATCCATATCCAAATCGTCAAAATCATGTGAAAATCCAAAAAAATCCAAAACATATCAAAATCCAAAAACATTCAAAAAACACAAAATCAAAACATTTGTAAAAAGTCTCAAAATCCGAAAATAAAAAAAGCCTCAAAATATTTCAGAACATCAAAAACATCCAAATATTTGAAAAAACCCAAAATGGTGCATCCATCTCATCTCGCTTTCACCCATAATAGTCATCATCCATAATAAGTCATCGTTGCTTTCATCCTTTGGTAAAACAATCGGAAGCAAGTCTAGCAGGTTCAAAAGTGAACACTCAATCGTCAAAGTCTCAAGTCTAGATCAGTAAGTCAACAAGTTAATCAACTCAGAGTATCAATAGCTTATCATCCAGTCAATCTCATCATCACCTGATCACAACATGTCCTAGGATGCATCCTTCCTACAATGAACATCAACATCAGGCATCACTGTAGTTCAGTCTTGGCTAGCGGTATGAAGAACATTAGCTTGTTTGTTTACTTTATCTGGCCATTTCCTACACACAAATTGGCACCAACTCCCCCATGGGATCAAGAGTTTGATTTACATTGAATAGGATTTGATAGCTTTTATTTATGTTTTTCATCTCATTTCTTGTTCTTTGCAATTTAAATGGATTTCATGGGGAATCTTGATTTTTACTTGCATTTGATCTAATTATGTGTTTGCTTCTTATGTTTGTGCAGGTCTAGGATTGGGGTTCACACAAAGTTAAAAACATCATTACCCACAACATCATCCTCCTAGGAGGAGCTAACCCTATCTTGGCTAACAAAAGCCTCCTTACCTTTGCCACCAACAACCGACATCTGAATCTTGTGAATAGAGTTAGCAATATCCTCAACAACAGACCTCCTCTTATGCATCTCTATGTTCACACCCAGAGAGTCCAGAGCACCCTGCCCACCCTCCAACTTCATAGGAGAAGTAGCTTGCAACTCCATCACCTGGCTAGCAGACCTAACAACCAATTTCTTACTGTTGCCATCCTTCATATCTTTCTTTCTCTTGGTCCCCAAAACAGGGGATGACAAAGACACATTTTCATCAATTTCAATCCTTTCCTTCAAAATAGAAGAGGGAGCGGTAGGCTTAGTTTTACTCGGCTTACCAATAGCCTCATCATCACTACAGGTCTCATAACCTTGGTTATGGACTGATTCCCCTTTACCAGACTTACCCACAACAAGAGGTTGTGAAATCACTTCTATGGATGCCAGAGAATCTGGGATGTAATCCTCATCATCCTCCGAATAGACTCTTCCTCCAGGACATCCTTCTTCTTTTTCCCTTTAAAACTCCTCGACTCCTCTTCTGAAACAGTTTCATATTCCACAGTCAGCTTCTATTGCTTCCCCTTGGGAGTGAGAGTAGGCGGCTTAGAGACCTCAAAGGCTTTAGCATAATCCAAAATTAACAGGATGAGCCCAACATGCAACACCGGATTCTTAGGGTTCCTTTTGTGATCCTTCAACCCAAATTCCAGAGAAGACAAGAGGTAAAAAGGAAATCTTCTTCTTGTGGCGAAAATGATTTAAAAGGATAAAATGATAAGCATTAACTGCAGAAAACTAACCTTCAAGAGTAATGAACCTCATTAATTCCTCTGCAACATCCCCCAAAAGAACTTTGATTGAGCTACGCCAGTACCCACCACTCTTGGCCGGCTTAAGATCTCGTTCATTTCCTTTGAAAGAAATCTGCATGGCCGCCTTCGATTCTTTCTTATCTCTGTAGACCTTCTTGCCTTCCATAGAGAGACCGGTAACCTTAGCAATAAACTCCTCATTCACATCAAATTCGGTACCTCCCAATTTCAAAACCTTGCTATTCCAACCTTTAACAAACAAATAGTTTTTGTGTTCAACTATTGGTCCATATGTGCTGAATATAAAAGCTAGAGATATCAAAGATTTATGGTTACCAATAGGTATTTGGTCCATTGAGGTTGCATATTAGTTTTATTTTAAATAATAATGTGATATTCTAAAAGCAACAAAAGATATTTTTTTGTTCAACTACTAAGGGTCCCATGATTAAGTTTTGGTCAAATCTTAAAAAGTCAATTTTAGGACACTTCTCAATAGACATGCTAATGTGGCAAGTTGTGTGATGAGTCATACCTGGACAAACCTTAGTTATAGATATATAAGAGGCAGGTTCATATATATAAAAAACAGAGGTCCTACGATAACAACTACATGCTTGCAAGTTAGTTTGCATAACTATTGACCCCTCTTTCCTAGATAGACAAGAGGTCAGCTCACTTTTTAAAAAATGGAGGTCCTATAATATTTTTTACAATTGCTACATACTCGCAAAATCAACCCATACAACTACTAACCCCTCCCCCTATTTCAAATTTCAATTTATAATTCTGATAAACTTTCATGTGATCAACAAATTGATGAGCCTAAAACTAGATATAAATTATCTCATCAATTATAATGAAATCTATTGAACTATCATATTAAGAAATGTTCCTAAATTGCCTTCCATGAAACCATAGCTTTAGGGTATAACATTATTTTGGACCTATTTTTGAACTACAGAAATGACGCACCATAAAATTAGGAAAATAGTTAGCCACAAGAAAATATGGCCACCCTTCTTGTCTTCAAGCTACAAATAAAGTGGAGCCACTGACTCCCAGCAAATTACACCATAACCATTACAGATTAAATCACCATAAAATTAGGGAAACCGGATAGGTATTGGTCTTGAGCCACAAGTTGGAAATATGTATTGGAAAATTCAAAAAGATCATTATAAATTAATGTTAATTATATAAACATTTATGTCTTTTCAGTTAAAAAATTTAACCATTAGAATAAGGTGAATTAATTAAATTAATATGAGATTTTTTAAATTTGATTGTGTGAGTTTTTTATAGATGTTTGGGATCAAACTCCATGATCTATCATCAAGAAAATGAAAACAAAAATTAAAAAATCATAATGATAAATAATTAAGTTTGATCTTTAACATTGATGAAAACATCACATTCAAATCTAAAAACATCTCATACAAATATCATAGAGTGTAAATTTTTTTATATCTGCAACCAATCACACTGTAACTAACCACTGCATCAAATGCTTAATTAGAACCACATCAGCATGAAATCCACTATTTTGACCAAGGCATTTAAAATCATCTTAATATAAATTGGCTAGGGGCTTTTCATGAGAAATTCAAGGGTCCTTACTTTTTTCCCAAAGATTATTTCTTTCAATGGACTAACCATCAATGTAATATTCAATAGAGTTTGAGAAGAGGATGCATTTATGATTAACTCTCCTAACTCTACTTGTTTCTCACATATAATTATTTTGAGGTCTTATTTAATTTTTCACAGGAGAGCCTGCAAAACACACGACTAATTTTTTCATGGCAAAGAAACTAATCCTCCTCTTCTTCACACCATACTTTGAGGCCTTTTTGTGGGCGCTCTGTGAATCAATTGGAGATGATAATGGAGCAAGTAATGCCAATGCCTCTTGGATGCACTCTGTTTTCTCCTCCATCTCGTTTGGTAGTAGTGACGGTTCAGGGACAACTCGAGCTGTTATTAATCTCTTCTTTTCATCATGGCTGTCATGATCATCTTTAATCTTACTATACTTAAGAATGGTATGAGAAATGCTTTTCTTGTCCACTTCTGATGGGATGCTGCTACTTTTCTTTATACTTTTGTGCTCTATCTTTTGACAAGCATCTTGCCTCTGTCAGAAATTATAACAATGAATTGAAACGTCGACATAAAAACATACACAGCTCAATCTAAAAACTTCTTTTGACAAGCATCTTGTTTCTGTCAGAAATTATAATAATGAATTGAAACGTGGACATAAAAACACATACAGTTCAATCCAAAAACTTACAAACAATGAATTGAAAATCAATTTCTCCATGCAAGTGACTGTGATGAAAGAGCATAGGAAGCCTAGTCAGTTCAGTAAAAGTGCTTACCAGGGCTTCAATCCTCATGTGTTCCTCCAATGTCAAAATAAAATTTATCCTCAGATTAATATGGCCTCCACCTTTAAGGGGAAATAGTTCATCCATGCAACCTTTCTCAAGTATAACTAGGATTCCAATTTCTGCAGATTAGTTGGTGTACTGATATGAGAAAAAAGAAGATAAAATTCAACAATGCTGTCAATGCTTTGTAATCAACAAGAAAATCACATATTTTTTCCCAAATGAACCTGTTTGAGAAATTGTATTGTTCATGCTATCAAGAAGTTGGACCATTAGGTTGTCTTGAAGATTGAGTACAGGGCTGCAGCAGAATTCAGATGGTCATACAAGGCAAAGCATTAAGACAGTGAGACTTAAGCCTGAAAATTTGCAGTAGATGCAATCACTCACAATTCCAAACCAGAATTCCACAGTGCTGTTTTATTTCCATGTGGCTCAGAAGGGTCTGTCTGGAATTTTGTGTTACCAATACCAGCTAAATACAGAAGTAAAGTAAAAAGAAAAGCATCAATTTACATTATCAGAGAGAAGAACAAACAATTACAGATTGTCTTGCACTCAAAAGTTGGGGGACACTCGGAGCGCCACCAAAGATGCAGCCTGAACAGCAGAAGTCTTTAAAATGTATTTTATTACAAACATACCTTTAATGGACACATATTTTCCTCCTGTTCAATAAAAAACAAAGCACAATTCAAATGAGACATTTTCCAGATAATCTCAAAGGTTTTAAGGAAAAAACATATCAGGCTTCCTTCCTATATGCAATCTAGGAGTCATGAGATTTCGCAAATTCAAGCTTGTATGTAGGCAAACTACTGAACTTTGACAGAGACAGAAAGGGTGCATGGTGATCTGGTGGATATGAGGAACATGATACAATGAAGAAAAAATAAAACCTCTGTATCCTTCGTTTTATATGCAATCTAGGAGTCATGAGATTTTGCAAATTCAAGCTTGTATGTAGGCAAACTACTGAACTTTGACAGAGATAGAAAGGGTGCATGGTGATCTGGTGGATATGAGGAACATGATACATAGAAGAAAAAATAAAACCTCTGTCTCCTTCATTTTAGAGCTAGACATTTTTCAGAACAGATGATTTGTTCAAAACACAAGGGTGAGAGTCATCTGCATTTAGTTTTTCTCTTTGTTTCAGACTCTATTGTACATAAACTTTGAAAGTGTACCTTTCTACCACCCATCCTTTCTGAATTATATACTGTTATCTTTTTGAATTATATACTATAAAGTTATCTAACACTTTCTCATCAAAAAGAACACAAGGCTGCATTGAAGCATTGTGTCTTTCTCACCTGTTGCCTCTGTTGGCAAGTCTATAAACTTGATAACTGCAAAAAACAAACATACAATACACAGGTTTAGTTTGTATGCCTCTTTAAAACAAACATACAATACACAGGTTTAGTTTGTATGCCTCTTTCTAATAGAAATCCAATTGGGTACAGCCTTATATTTTTTGAGAGCTAAAATAGAAAAGAATACAAAGCAAAATTCATCTCTAAATAATTACTGTTACTTTGAAACCATAAACTGCAAAAATGCAGCAACTTTCAAGACATTTCTAATTCAAGAATTGCAGAATCAAAACCATTCACACTCTTGAGCTTGTGAAAACAAAATCATTCATATTGCCTGAAAAAGATAAATCATGGAAGCAAAATCTGTTTAGCCCATTAAAGATTCAAATCTTTTGTAAGATAAAGGTAATATAAGATGCCTGATACTCGAACTCTTCCTGGCATTAGAATAAAAGTTTCCCCTTTTTCCAGAGAAGCTTTTCAATTACAGACAAATTATTTGCCTGTTCTGCAAGTGCAAGTGGTCTTGCAAAGATTGTTAAGCAAGATCAAATGAATCAAAGCAGGAAGTTGATGAATCCCCATTGGAACAGAGGACCCCAAAACCTCCCATTTTCAAAATTAGCCAAAACAAAATTGTAAGGAAAACAGATCAAGAGAACTTATTCACTTAATGCATATGCATCAAGCCAAAGATAAATTCCTGAATCTGCTTCTCCAAATTAAACAGCAAACACTTTGGCAAAATAAATCCATCACAATCCTGAGAGATTTCAAAAATCTAATACATGTCACAATTGCAAATATAGAAAATACAACCACTTTGTTCCCAATAAAGAGATTTTCCCAAAAAGTTTTCGTCAATGGATTATCTGCAACGAATTTATCGAAAAATTATATATTTTTTCGTTTCCAGCATTTCTAAATATACTGAATCGTGTATATCTTTAATGGATAGTATGTCAACAATATTAAAAATAAATAAAAAAATAAAAAATTGGCAACGTTATGATTTTTTTAATCTTTTGATTTTTAAATTATTTTTATCAATGATTTTTCATGAATTTACAGCTTATTCAGTAAACGTCGGCATGACATCACAGTCTATTAACTTTATTCCTAAAAAAGTTATATATGTAAAAGGAAAACATTTTTCCTTAAATGGGTTAGTCTAGGTTAAGTAAATAAATGTAGTTAATTAATTAGTGGGTTTAAATTTTTCTTTTTAAATTATTTTTATTAAATATTTTTTATTGAATTTATATCTTATTTTGAAAAAGTAGTTATGGCATCACAATTTATTAACTTAATTTTTATTTAAGTAAATTTAAGTTGGAGGTAAACATGTTTTCTAAATGGATTGATTTAGGATAGTTAAATAAATAAAGTTAAATAAGCATAATTAGTCTAGAGATTTTTTAAACATGAAGGCAAAAAATGAAAAAAATAAATAAAAAATAATTGATTACAAAGTAGGTCTACTTGTCTTAAAAAGATTCAATGCATATCAATTCTAGAGAATCAAGAAAATTCATATGGACTAAAACTAGCATACATATATTAAATATTAATATATATATAATACGCCAAGAGTTATCGTTCTAAAACACCTATTTTCATCATTTTTTCTCACTTAATTTTGCTTTTTTTATGTCTCTATGTACTGACCATCCATTAACTATACTCTCAAAACGCTCTTCAACCCTAATCCATTCCAATGGATAGACCAACAGCATATTATGTTCCCAGATTAACATATGCCATCCAAGCTTGCCATTCACATCCAATTGTCCCCACTTGCCATCAAACTTCTGCTCTCTATTATACTTTTCACATATGAAGTTCAGATATTAATAGATAAGTTTTAACCCATATAGGGCAATTCCTTGTTCATGAACCTATAAAACTGTAGATTCTTCTATCTTATGCCACAATTATTTTTTGCATACAAAATACAATCTGTTTTATGCAGTCCTTTTTGGGGAGACTCTATGTTTTTAATTGTTCTCCTTTAATAGATAAGAATTAAGTGGAACAGATCAGTAGGGTAATTCCTTGTTCATGAAACTCTAAATATAGAGGTTATATTTTTTAAGAATATGAACTAATTACCAAAACCAAATTATAGTCAAATATTGAATCTAATTTTGAGACATAAAAAAGAGTTAAAAACAGAGACAACATTTCAACCAAACATAAAAACAAAACTTGAAAACATTAACAGATATATTGCATTCTTCAGTCACCAAGGCCATCCCTGTCATTACAATCTTACTTTCTAGTGACCATATTTAAATGCAATATATCCTTGCAGTAGTACAACATATCATTAAGACCATATTTAAATACAAATATTGAATCTTAAACTTTCATAAGACTTTTATATTTGCACTACCACGGGCATTATATCTGTATAGAGAGTGCAAGGTTCCTGGTTAAAGAGGACAACTTCATAAAAGGGTGACTTAGGGAAACAGTTAAAATAACCTTTAACATCTGGACAATGTAAATAGGCTAACAGATAATGTGATTTTAGAACAGATAATTGAGACCCAAAAGCTCTCTCACTATTTTTTATTTTGTTTAGAAATAATTACTTGCATGTGTTGAATGCTTTGCTAAGAAATTTTAGACCATTCCCTTCAAATATATTACCAACACTGTCTAACTCTATCCACGAGTTCTTTATTGTATTATAACAACTCTCACTTTCTTCTTGTGATTGCAATAATTCAGCAACACAATGTAATTATAGGAATATACAGTAACACAATGTGAAACTACATGAATAATAAACACTATAATATATCTAGACATGATTGCTATAAAACTTACTCTGAAAATTCTTGTGAAAGTATTCTCATAAGTGAAAGGAGGCATTATTTCATCATCAGAGTAAACAAGGGTAGATGAAGCGAGTGCACCAACTATAATATGTGGGTACTTCAAACGTAAGCACATAGCCAGCACTAAAATTCATGCTTAGGAAATATTGATTCTAAATTTTCTCTACCTAAAATTGGCATGCATTTAATGGTTGAATATCTTACTCTTTACTTACTTCCTGAGTATGAAGCACCAAACAAGATTACTGGAGAATTCTCTGTAGACAACTTTGCTTTCACATGGGTTATGATAGTTACATAATCAGCTATTGTTTGTTCGCTTGTTTTTTTAGATTGTAAGAATTGATTGGGTATCCGTCCCCCTATAAACTGTAGTGTGTCCGGTACCACGGGTTTGGGGGATGACTAGACCTCATGACCTCTTGCCTACAACAAGATGTTTTAGCCAATCAAACTAGACCCCTCGCCCCTGCTTGTTCACTTGTTAAATACCCAAATGTGGTGGCATTTATTGCAGGTTCATCCATAATGTTTGGAATAGACTTTCCATTGTAACGATGCTAAAAAGAACACTTAGAGCCAATGCCAAGCTCGTCATCTGTAGCGCCCGAAAGATATTCAATATCCACTTTGGACACAGATGTGCTGTTATAGTTGTCGAAAACGATAGAGGCTAAGCTACAATGTTGCTCGTTGGACATGATCTCATCAACGAGGCTCTTCATTATGTCTGCAACGAGATCAACATCCACACAATCTTCTGCGGGAAGGATGACCTCATCCTTGCACAACTCAGAGAAACCCTCACTCTTAGAACTCCATTCACAGTAAGGGCACTTGGCAAGCTTCATATCATTCATTTCCCCCTCCGCCCTTTCATGCTTGCGGCAATGCTCTTGAGGAGGCTCCATCTATTCTAACAATAGAAAAATTGTATGAGGAATAAAAAATAAATTCAATAGATTTTCTAAAGAATTATGCATTGGATATAATGAAAAACTAAAATCTTCACAATTCAATTGGTTTTAAACCAAGCCTGAAGAAAGGACAAACAAAAAATTTGAATTAAAAACGCGACCAACTCCTTTAGTTCGGCTCCACAACTGTGTCTGACACTTTCGAAGAAGGAAACATAGAGACAGTGAGCATCATGCGGTCGAGATACTCTTCTGTAATCTTCGATATCTACACCGTCCCCATTCTAGGATTGCATCAATGAGCTCTGCGTCATCGCTGTAATGGCCCTTAGCCCCAATCTGGTTGCTGCATTACCCCCCTTGATGCCACAACCATTCTCTCTTGCTTGTCCAAAGAATTTAAAGGTTTTGCGGGAACGAGAGAAGAACGGGAGTGAAACGCCTCAAAAAGAAAACGGTTTGTGAAAGACCGTTCATTAAGGTGTGATTTGTAACTGCTGGAGGGTTTCAACTTTCACTAACTACCTTTACCACTCTCGCCAAACATTGTAATGCCAGCCAAGGCCTCTTCCACTCTCGCCAGCCTCTTCACTCCAGCTGATGCCTATTGATTGCCATTTTAATGTCAAAATAAAGGCAAAGAATAAAAATTTACTCAAGTTTTTCAATCCATTATGGACTGTAGGAAGCCTCTCGGCTTAAATAGACAAGAGAAGGAACCTCCAAACCTCATAGATAAGTCATTAGCATTTGTTTGCTTAAAGATTGTAAATACTCCAATTATTAGAAATAATGTTTGTTTTTTATGTTAGAAAAACTCGACCCATAGGAAAACCATTTTAAAATAGTAATACTAAAGTTAACCATGGTGGAATGAATAGGAAGAACACTAGAAGAATTTTCAAAGCTCCAAGAATCTTGAATCTTGAGAGGCATTGTAATCAACATTCACAAAATCACTAAAGTGTCTGCTCATATCTTAGATAGGGCAATCTTAGTCATTTTCAATATCAACCTTGATGGCATTCCAATTAGAAGTTGATTTAGCCAAAAATTAGTAACTTGATTTCCTTCCCGTCTTGTATGGTTTGACTTAACAACACTGAAACCATGAATGAGGAAGTTGATGTCTTTCTTACATTTATTTAGCTACCACTATATGAAGTGAGAGGACTTCCTTTTTACTAATATGATCAACTAGGATTGGTATCATGCAAAAAATTAAGGGATTTTAGCTTCAAAGAAGTTCATGGCTAATTTACAAGAGGTTGAATTTGAAGTTGATTTACAAGCCTATAACCTAGAAGTATGCTTCAACTTGAGGCTGAATTTGCATTAAATGCACATGTGAACTCGCTTTCTAATTAATATGTTCTACCAATATAGGTTTCAGCCAATAAAAGACAATATATCATCATAAATATTTCTACTCTAAGGTTTATGGTGTTTGGCTTTCCAAAATCTACTCCAATCATGGATGGACTTTTAGAGTCACTATCATCATGCTTTGTCTTTATGTGAACATATGGGAATTTCTTTGGACTTGATTGAACAAAAATAATCAGAGATTGTGTGCTAAACACCACAAACATGTGTCATCTCAATGATATGTCTAGAAGGTATAGATAATCTCTCACACTAGAGAGGTCTATCCTTCCAAGAAATAAGGTGTAACATCCACCACATAATCACTAACAAAATATGAAAATTAATGGGTAAGATAAACATAATCTAGAGTCAAGGAGTCAAACACTTGACTAAACTCTTTTTTTTTCCAAAATATATAAAATAGTCATCATCATAATAATCATTTTTAATTCTAATTTGAAACTTATCACAATCAAATTATTATTTCTGATTACTTATTATTAAATAATTCAATATAATAATCCAATAATTAAATTAAGAAAGTTAAAAGGATGTGACATAAGGGCATGATAAACTTGGCCATGGCTTGCCTATGAATGAGCTAATGAAACCTGCTAACTTTGTATTAAGTGATAATGTAAAATTTAGCCATTAAGATTTGATGGTGTAAGCAACTCTTAATAGGTATGAATGATCTACCCGCTCTAAATATGTTCTTGCATTTATGTTGAGTTTAGGATGGAATTCCTTTGATTGCCTTTGCTAATTGTGGAAAACTAATAGTAAGTATTTCTAAATGTGATATGTTGTTTTACCTTTATATTTGTTGGGTGGATAATGGTAAGGTAAACTTTATGATTGGTATTATATAAAAATGTTAAGTACTCAAAAATAGGTTATTGTTTTGATTAGGGTAAGTTCTTTTGATTGAAACTATAAATTAGAAATGGGTTTTGAAAAGACCTCAAACCTTTTACAAGAAGAATAATAATAGGAACATGGAGCAACAAGAAACCAAGAAATGGGTCAAACGATCTCCAACCAACAAGCTACACAAGGGACAACAAGGACCACCAAATACTTTTGATCGAAGCAAGGAACCATAGGCTGATTGTAGAAAGAAACCAAAACCAACAACAAAACCTAGTAGATAGTCAAGGAAAGTTGAAACCAAACATCACTAAAGGCCTCAAAATATGGGTAGGGTAGTAATGAAAGTTCCAACTATTATTCGAAGGAGGAATCACAACTGAAGGACTCTCAATTACAACTTTGACTTTTATTTTAACTTTGCATGAACCACCAATCTTACCATTGTTGTCTCTCCTAGTAGTTTCCAACACCTTCCCATTATAGTGAGGTTGAGGATGTTCCTTTTCATATGTCATGATCTCATTGGAGTGCACATTTTCATGAATATCTTGGCATATCAAGGAAAAATATCCAACATTGTAAAACTAGTACAACTGAGATGTCTCATATTAAATTTGTTGCTCCCAAACACCTTGGAATACAACTTAACATTGTTGGGAAACTATAAACCAATTTTAACACAAACACAAAATATAACAAAAAGAAAGCTTGTTCTAGATTTTGTGACATTGTCAATGGCAATAAATTGACCAAAAGCATCAATAATACCATGAGTGATACCTTCATCTTAGAACTTCAAAGGGAGCTCAGGGAGATGAACCTAAATAGGAAACATGTTAACCTTGGTAGCATCAAAACCAACATTCATTTTACTAAAAGAAGAAATGCCTTACCAAGAAACCAAGGACCTCCCTAAAAAATTTGGTGCAATCCTCAACTTATTGAAAGGAGAACAAGAGGAAATTGTTCATCAAGGCCATCACACATAGCAAACCAATCAAAAATTTAGACGCTTTACTATGAATAAAATTGATGTTTGGTAGAATAACCAAATAATCTACCAATAAGGGTAGTTTGTAAACCAATTAAGGCTCTCTCCACCCACATATCAAGAACGCTTAGGGAAATAACATGGGGTATCTCAATAGAGGAGCTCGCCCTAACAACACAAACCTATTGAATATGAGAAAGAGGAGAATGAACATGCAACACATCTCCACCAAGGTAAACCCTAGCAAGGACATCCACCCTGCTAACTTGAGCAACAACCTAGGGTAGAAATTCCTTACTCATACCAACATCAAAAATGAAGGATCCAACCACCACCATATAACAAGGTGAAAAGGATTTGAGATCAACACATGGGAAGATAAAATAGGATGTTAAAAATCTGAGATTTGAACTTGGGGCTAACTGATAGCCCCATCACTGTATTCCAATGAATATGTGCCTTGTTAAGTAGGATAACTTAGCTCAACCCCAGCAGGAAAGTAACTAGCCCTAACAATAGATAAAGTAGACAAAATGGGAGGAGAAGAATCAACCATCAACTATGAAAGAAACCCATTTTGTAGCCTAAAATTAAAAGAGAAAGGAGGCTCTTTTATGATTGACACATTTCGAGCAGTGATTTTCAGTGCTCCTACACTTGGAGTTTGGTGAAAAATCTCATGATATTCGAGCGAATGTTTTCACCGCTTTGACAATGGTGGGAAAGGCCCGAGATGTTCAAGCGGTGATATTTCTTGCTCGAACATCTAGAATGATCATTTGGAGAAATACAAAGGTGAGGTTTTGACCTGCTAAAACGAAGATTTTCACCGCTTAGCATTCACAGTATGGGAACTCAAAGGAAAATTGGAAAAAACGTTTAAGGATGGTAAAGAGACGAAACCCAGGGCACATTAGAAAAACGCAAAAAAATGAAAACAAAGACAAACATGTGCAACCTTCTTAATGGAAGAAGAAAATGAAACATAAAAAAATATAACCCTAAACAAAAGAAAAGCACAAATGGCGACAATGAAAGAGAAACTTCAGAGTTTTTAAAAACTAATAGAAAGAGGAAAGAATAAAAACGATGAAGGAGAAGAAGGAATGACAAACTTGGCGAAAACGGAAAAACCCTAGCTCGATGCTTGAAGAAATCTTCAAAATTGGGTTCAGTGTGGTTGGAGATCGCCCAGATGCAGAGGAATGATAAGAAACGAAATGAAATGGAAATAGATTAGCTAAAGCATTTAAAAATCTTTTTAAAAGGTAATTAAATGAATTGAAGTGGCGCATTAATCACGGCATCAAGTTGGAGGGAAAACTAAGAAATATGCACTGGCGGTGAAAATCACCGCCCATGCATAAAAACGACTAAGTAGGCAAAAATGCACAAGTGGTGATTTTCATCCTGTGTGCAACTTTTTGCAAAAGCAAAATGTAGGAGCGTTGAAAATCAGCTCTCCTACACATAAAGTGTAAAAATGACTAAGGCAATATGTAGGAGTGTTGATTTTCAACGCTCCGACATATTTCACTATTTTCACAACTCTCAAAAGTTGGAAGCTGACAAAGATGCTCGTTTCGAAGCTCCTCGAAAGATGAACGGGAGAACACTCAAACAAACTATTTGAGGCTTTGGAACGCACATTGAGGTGGATTGAAATTCACCTCATTTTGCGTGATTGAACATCACGAACCTATGAAACGAACAAGTTTCGTAGGGGGTTATCCATGGATCGAGCGTTGCTAGATTTCATGATAACAAGGCTCGCTACCTATGGACTTTCAGAATAAGGTGCACAACCTTAGGGCAAGATACAAGGGACTTGCAATACTAAGGCACACAACCCCAAGATAGGATATAAATTACAAGGAGGTCTGATGAGATTCACTATTTCAGAGCAAGATACATGAAGATTTAGGAATTAAAACATATGTTGAAACAATACACTCTACTGACTGAGGCGTTAAATCTCATTTCTCTTTTATTTTCATAACTCGCTGCTTTAATTTATCTTCGCACATCACCACCACACCACCACCTTTCTTGCAACAAAAATGTTCTTGTATTTATATCTTTCGTAATATCTCAAAACATAAATTAGATTGGCCTAAAAAGAATACAAACAATAATTTCAACAAGTCGGCCACAAAATCATAATGTGGTCCTATCCAGAAGATAGAGGACCAAAAACAATTTTATTACATTTCCCAAAGTGATTCAAAACAACTCACATGCTAGCGCACATCACCCCAAGTCGACAACAAAGAAACATGTAGCATATTACGAGTCGACCCAAAAACACAACTTCAATTGAATTTACTCAATGTGATTCTCACCAAGATCGGTCAAGACCAAAATCTATCTTAACACAACTTCATATGCTAGTGAAAACCCCAAAGCACACGGCACAAGCAAGATAACAATCCATGTTGGCTAGATATCCACAAATTTCCAAAAAACCAACTCAAAACAATATGTTGTATCAAAGAGATCAACCACTGATGTGTGGATCACAAAGAGATGTTACATGAACATTCAACAACACTTCCAAACACGTCTTTCACATTTTCATGCCACAAACAGCCATCGCAAACCAAACAGAAGCATAACACTTCACCCCAGAAGCACAAAATACACAACCATGAGAGAACATTGGCATATCAACTTGTGGTACACACCATCACATGAAAATTGAACAGAAACACTATACAAGCATTAAGAGCATGCCCACCAAATCACAAGAGTAGAAACGTCAATGTGAAGAAATGTGGATCATTTTCTGCTCCAGTTCAGACAACCAACAAAATTTCCAATACGTTGCAAATACCAAAAACTTCCTTGGCAACACAAGTGACTTGAAAAGATAGGAGTACAACATCCACAAAACACAAACACCAAATCCCAAACCGCAATACCATATGTTCATTAGCAGAGGGATGCAAAGTATTCTCCCAAATAGACTTCAAAGCATTTTCCTAAAACAAAAACTTTCACTAACTTGCAGAGACCAGAACTTCCTTGTAGAAACACATACATTCTTAGGAACAATAAGACTGTTATGTGACTTTTCCCCAAGAGAAGAGAAAATTATAAAACATCCCTTTAAAATTAAAAGGGAGATAGAAAATAAAGGATATTATGATCCTTTTGGTTAAAAAAAAAGATTGATAAGGAATAAGCATAAAAAATCTTTAGAAAAGGGAAGAATAATTATTTATTAAAATAATTATTAAAAAGCAACCTTTATGAAAGGGTACATGATGGTTTGGAAACCACCCCTTAAGGCTTATATAAGCATTTATGTGAGACTTGGAAAGGCATTTGAAAGAATGGAGAACATTCAAGAAAGAAGAAAGTGGTTGGTGAGCTATGGACCAAACGAAGAAGGGGGCACATCTTATGTGTGTGTCCAACCTAGGGTACAGAGGTGCACTCTGGATGGTCCTGGTCAGTGCATGGTTATTTCACGGATGTTGAGCATTGTTTCAAAGGAATCAATACTCTTGTAAAGCAAAAAAGTACACTTATTCCTCCTAGAATGCTCCATAGCAAGAGCCAGTACCACTGACATCTTCCTAGGGTGAGAGTGGTTTTTTCGGGTATCATTATTCAGATAAGTATTAAAACCATTTATTCTAAATTATATTAAAAATAGTAAATATGCTTTTGGTGTTAATGTATATGAATTATATGGATGTGTATTCAATTTATCATGTTAACTATCTATTCTAGAATTTCTTAATAAACTACCATAGATTATCTAAATTGCAGTGATTATTCACATCCATTTTAATAATATTGTAGCTTTAAATTATCTTTATTCTAATAATTAATTTACTAAATCCGTTGCTAACACTTAAATAACTTTGGAGGAAAAATGACATCACATTTGATATCAAAGCTAAAGTTATGTTATACTAATCATTTATACATATTATCCTAGAAGATGTATAGAAGATGATAAGAAACCTCTTTATTCTCAATCAACACACATACAACACCATTTTTATTTGCTATATTTTTTTTATTTTAAAATCAATTCATCGTATATATAAATTATGATTTTTTATTTTTATTAAAATTTAAATATTTTTTATTTATGCCTATTCTAAATGCTTAATGTCTCCACTTATCCTACATATCATTCTCCCATATTCCACAATTTATTTCCTACTTCTCACCCCTACGCTTAATTAGGTAGGGGAGAGGACCCAGTAGTTGTGCACCCTAACTTCACGCTTCTCAAAATCCTACATGGAAATTTCAAATCACTCCAATTTTTTTACTACAGCTTACATGGCAAGTCCTTGCTTATAACTTTCGTTTCAAGGCCACGTCATCAAATATGATAACATCAGTATGCTTTTTGTCAAGGTGTCCAAAAAGGCCCCAAAAAAAAGTGCTACCAATACTTGTGCATTCACATCATGAGTAGTTAAGCGCTAATGTTGCATCACATGATTGGTTGTTTTTTAGATCAAAGGGATACATTTTGTTTAAGCTAAGATACTTATGTCACAACTATTGAACATTATATAAACAACTACTATCACAACTATTGAACATTATATTAACTACTACTATCACAACTATTGAAACATGCTCAACTATTGAATCCTCTCCCCTACTCCATATAGCTTCGTTACTTTTTTTATTCTCGCTTACCTTTCCCATATACCTACGACCATTCACTTTTTTCGACCGACTGTTATCTTAGAAAGGTTGTGTCCTTTCACCCTTTCGACCAAGTCTTATTATTAAATAATACGTCCTTTGAATGATCGACGGGGTTATATATGGATTGTTGCTAGAGTCCCTGAATACCAAGCAACAATTAAAATTAAG
The DNA here is from genome assembly GCA_007115665.2 of Sequoiadendron giganteum. NCBI lineage: Eukaryota > Viridiplantae > Streptophyta > Pinopsida > Cupressales > Cupressaceae > Sequoiadendron > Sequoiadendron giganteum. Next base: position 84,310,056 of record CM021106.1, on the reverse strand, counting down.
CATGACAGAGCTCCCGAATGTTGAAGATAGGAAGACAATGTTGAATATTCTTCCTAACTGTCGCTATCAATTATTGTGGAGAGAAATGGAACACCATCTCTTACTAATCTCAATTTTGGAATTGAAAGTTCTTCTCGAAAGAAAAGGCATGTGATAGAAGTTGATGGCTAGCCTAGCACATAACAGGTGGTTTGGAGTTAATCTGAGCCAATCATTTCAAAGGCTTATGATTTCAACCCTTTTCCAGAAATAAACGGATCCTCCACTGCAAGTCTTACCAATCGATTTCGACGAATACATCAAAGCCTTCTGCAGTGAAGATCAGGCTAATGATAACAATTTTGAGCATACCGAAAATAAATATGGTAAAGATTGGGCAATTAATAACAGTTATAATGATACAAAAAATAGTTAAAAGCTCAGTCGCTTACATTAAGAATAAGAAACAGGATGATTTGCATATACGCGTAGAAGAGTTGAAAGAACCTAGAAACCCACTTACAATGCAAAAAATAATAATAATAATACATTCATCATAAAGTACTGGTTCTTTTAGTTCCATTGGTTGAAGCATCCTTTTGCAGACAACAGGTTATGAGATCTAGTCTCTCCACCATCTCCGTGGTATCGGAGGTGTGTCACGCCAGTGCCACCGATCACGTGAAAAAAATTTACAGGACGCATTGCAGTTACGGATACCTAACCGATTCCTGCAATCTAAAAAAAATACTGATTCTTTTTAAGATAAAGAATAAATTTCTAAACACCAGTAAAAAGAAGTACCCCTTGATACTGAAAACAATAAAATAAAATTATGTCAAACCAATACTAGAACCAATCCTTCCTTAGGTCCATTAGATGAAGAGTCACAACCTTTGTTTAGACTACCATGTAGAGCCTCTATAGGATCTGTACTCCATGCATGAGCTAATCCCGCTTCTTTGGCCTCCATTGCATTGAAGCATCGTCTATAAAAAAATTACAAACTCTTCATTATAGTGTTATGCATTATTCGTATTCGTGTCAAGGATGCAATTGCAGATATTGCAATCCTCGAATTATTCTTATTGAAAAAACTTTGCTTTGTGTCTACCTACGCAACAGATCCGGCTGTTAAAATTGTGTTGAAATCCTGTGAGAAATGACCTGGAAATTTAGACATCAATTTTGCTCATCTCGTTCATTTCCCTATTCCAAGAGACGAAATTCTCATAGAAATTGCAGGTAACAAAATCCATGTCAAATTATTTCTCTTGAATGATGTCCTCTGACTATCAACTTTAACTGCGGTTGGGAAGGAATAGATAGACTCAATAAATTGAAGTTGGTCTTGTTTCCGATGGCTTGACATGTCACTATCTCAACCCATTAGCTTGGGGGTTTCCCTCGAGTTTCCCGATGGACGGTGGTCATTTGCTTTAGTTCTTTGAGGAGCTAATTCAACCTATGCTAACCTAGTTAACTCTCTAAATTATAGTCTAAGGAAAGGAAAGGTCTTTTTATAGTCCATGATATCAAGCGGTTTGTTTTTGGTTCTACAGATGGCTTACAGTATATGAGACTCTTTGTACTCCCAATATGGAGGAGGTACCTAACTCATGCTCTACAATAGAAGGTGTAATAAATAGAGTGTTCTCATATGGCATTGAGTTGAGAGTGTTTGCTATCTTGGTCCCTAGGATCTTGAGTGTTTCGTGAGATTATATTTTATTTTATTTTATTTTTATTCTTATCATTTGAGTCTTATATAAAGAGTATTTGTATACATTAATTTGTTATTGTCATTACTATATTTAAGGAAATAGGTTTTGCTCTTAGTCAAAATTTTATGCTCTTTCAATGCTTGTTTTAGGTTGAGTATACAAGGTTTATGCAAATTATTGGCATTCAAACCACCCTTATATTTATGTAGTTTTTCTTGTCATTATGAAATAACTAAATCTATCCATACAAATCCTAGGGAATGGGAGAAATCATCGCATTGAATTATATAACTTGTCATAATGATGCCATGGGAACCAATTCCACAAATAAGTAAAGTAATGCAAGAATCTTCCATCCACACAATGTTAAGAGAGTTGATAAATTTATAGATCAAATAAGGTCTAAGAAGAATTCTCCATACTTCACACTTTAAATTAAGTACAACATTGTATCGGGAACCAATATAGACACATACTTCCAAAGTGACATTTGGAGATAGTTGTAGACATTTAATAAATCTCAATCCACATCAAGGAGATCAAGTGTCATCTTCTCAATTCCATGGTGTTATAGAGAAATCTAGATACTAGATGTTATACAAAGCAAGTGTTCAAACCAACTATGTTTTTAGACTTGAAACCGTCAGACTACTCTATATCAAGCATTTAAAATAAATATCTAGATTTATTACATTATGGGTTCATAACCCATAGGTCCTTCGATTCACATCCTAAACTTGGAATATTGACATTGCGTTTGAAATGAGTTGGTGAGAATAACACCACGTTGTTATAAGATATGAAACCAAATAGATTGTATTATCATCAAATTTGTGGGCATGTCAATTTTTACAAGGGGAGAAACCACCTCTAATTAAAAATAATAGTAATACTCATTGCTATTTCATGGTGAAAAATGGTTATGTATAGTTATGTCATATATGTGGATTAGATTGACCAAATACGAGTCGCCACATTATATTTTATTGGAATAAGTCCTCTTGAATTATTTGTCCCAAAATAACACAGCCTTAGAATTAACACCTATCCTTACATGTAATATATTTTCTTCCTTTTAGCTTGCAAGTCCTAAATATGGGTTGCAACTTCCTTGAATAATTATGTAATTATTGAAGAAAACAACACATATTCTTTGTAATGAACATTTTGATTAGTGTCTAGTTAAATCCACAATTATTGATTTTGATTGTTTTGTATAAACATACAAGTAAACACCATGATAGCTATATATCATTCTAGAATGGATATTACTTAATATACATAGTGAACCTTTGGGTCATAAGTCATCTTATAAATGGACTCAATTAGACATTTATATTTGAAAATTCTTGACTAATCATGACCTTGTGACATAGATGTAAGGTCATAATGAGTTCCTACCTGTAGTTAGTGGGTGCTTAATGTTGTGATCTATCACATGTTGGAGTTTGTGAATTTAAATAGATCAAACATGACATTTTAAGAATTAAAAAATGCTTTCAATATCTAACTTAGTATTAAAGATTGTGGATTTTATAATATTAATATCATGGCTCATATTTAAAACATAGAAGCTATTGAAATAGTTGTAATATCCTACTTTAGTGACTTCTCCTTCTTTACAAAACCTCTTCATAAGATAAATGATGTAATAGTTCACTTTAAAATTAATTATGGGTAATAGTTCACTTTAAAATTAATTATGGGAATGATAGTTAAGCCTAACTCTTTCCTTTAAAGAGGTTTTTGGTGATCTACCCACTCTTTGCTCATTATACAAACATGTATATACACATTGTTATCATAAGATGTTAAGATGTTCCTACATAATGTTCCATGACAAGCAAGTCTTCAAATATATATAGTCCAATTGTTAAGTAGTATAGATTAATATATTGTTTCCCACTTAATATAGCCTTGAATGAGACTCATCCCATGGAACATGGGCCTTGATGTGTCAAAAATGATAAGGGATGGGCTACCTACATATATCAAGTGCATTATAGTTTTATTCTAGATGGGTGCACTCTGGTTACATTAATGAAGGATGAGTTCTAATGTTTCTCTATGAAGTTTCCTATGCATATTAATAATTTACTATTGTTCTATTTATGTTAAGATTCCTAGAAATATTACCATGTTTTATTCTATTGTACCTTGTTATTGGACTTGATCAACCTAATAACTTTGTGCATATGTTGAAAGATATGAACTCTTTTAGGGGAACTTTTTACTTGTTTTCCATTATACTTGACATATATGAAAAGAAGATACTCATGTAGTCTAAAATGCATGATTATCATCTTAGAATATATTTTGAGTATATATAGGTTATATATAATTCAATATTGATGACTACGTAGTATGGGGTATTATGTCATTCAGTAGGTAAATGTTATGTCAACACATGATAATATTTTGTAAATTTACTGTTGAAGATTCATGTAAGTGATTAAAGATAATGGGTTACATGAGAAAAATAATAATTAATAAGTTTGAAATATATGTGAATAACATATTGAATAGCATTAGTTCTTTGATCATAAATTCTTGATATGTATGTATTTATTGTCATAATTTTGACTAGAAAAATGACTCTCTTATAATTACTTGTTCATTTAAAATACAATTTAAAAAGGGAGAGATCTATGAATTAAAGGATGTAGATAAAGTAAATATCTATATAAAACATTATGAAAAATGTCTCTCTTGTAATTGTACTTGTTAATTTAAAATACAATTTAAAAAGGGAGAGATCTATGAATTAAAGGATGTAGATGAAGTAAATATCTATATAAAACATTATGAAGAATAGAGATAATATCAGTTTCTTCAATTATTGATTATGCGTTTTTGAGTTGTGATGTAGATGCATCTCATGCTACTGAGGACATCAGCTAAATTACAAGGGGAGAAATTTTAAGTGACTTTTTCTTCAAGAGAAGAGAAAATTATAAAATCCCTTTAAAATTAAAAGGGAGATAGAAAATAAAGATATTATGATCATTTTGGTTAAAAAAAGAGATTGATAGAAGATGATGGACGGGATGTGGAGGTGATTGGAAATGGACCAGCACACAGGAGATGCAGATTGGAATGCCCAGTAAAGTCTTGGGCCGCCCACGCAAAGCAAATGCAAAAGGAAGAAAAGGCACGGGGCTCGAGTCGAGAGGACTCAAGCACCATCTTCACTGCTTTGTGTGGTCCCTGGAAGCCAAAGGGAAGGAAGGCAGGGAAATCCTGAAGTTGGTTAGCAAAAAAGTATAGGTTTCTTTTGTTTAAGTTTTATCGAGCAGGGTAGATACAGATAGGTTGGTAGGCCTGCTTTTTGGGAAGTTAAGTAGTAAATTTTGCTTGATGTTGGGTCAATATGGCGTTCTGAAGGTTGAACTTGGGCTGAAAGGCAATCAAAACTCTGTTATTTTTTTGATCAATAATATATGGTGTTGGCCATACCAGCTATTAACTTACCAAAAAAAAAAAAAATTAATAAAGAATATGCACAAAAAATCTTTAAAAAAGGGAAAGAATAATTATTTATTAAAAGGCAACCTTTGTGAAAGGGTGTGATGGTTTGGAAACCACCCCTTAAGGCTTATATAAGCATTTATGTGAGACTTGGAAAGACATTCAAGAATGGAGAACATTCAAGGAAGAAGAAAGAGGTTGGTGAGCTATGGACCGGACAAAGAAAGGGGCACATCTTACGTGTGTGTCCAACCTGGGGTACAAAGGTGCACTCAAGACGGTCTTGGCTAGAGCATGGTTATTTCACAGGTGTTGAGTATTGTTCCAGAGGAACCAACACTCGTGTAGAGAAAAAAAGTACGCTTATTCCTCCTAGATTGCTCCATAACAAGAGCTAGTACCATTGACATCTTCTTAGGGTGAGAGTGCCTTTTCCAAGTATTATTATTCAGATAAGTATTAAAATAATTGATTCTAAATTATATTGAAAATAGTATATATATATAATTTTGGTGTTAATGTATATGAATTATATAGATGTGTATTCAATTTATCATGTTAACTATCTATTCTAGAATTTCTTAATAAACTATCACATATTACCTTTTGCTTGGTTATTCACATTCATTTTAATAATATTATAGCTTTTAAATTATCTTTATTCTAATATTTAATCCACTAAATTAGTTGCTAACACTTAAATAACTTTGGAGGAAAAGTGACATCACAAAGAGAGAGCATACAACATGCTAGAGATCATCAGCAACATCTCTCCACCATCAACGTTACTTCTAATCCTCATTTTAATGCTTCTAATCCTCATCTTAATATCATCATGATATTATATCTTTTGGTAGCAACCATACTCAATAAATCTTTACTTGATATCAACTAAGGCATGACAACCAACCATGAACATCAACAATATCAAAGACATGACATACAACCAATGTCAACCAATCATCATAGAGTATCAACAACATACAACTGAAAGCACCAATGATAGCTCAATGTCAAACAATAATCTCGCAAACATATGCAACAGTCTCCTTATGTTGACAACCAATGCCAACAAACTCACCAAGTGTACAACAATCTCCTCAAGTGTTGACATCAATGACAACCAATACCAACACAAATCAGCCTCAAACACCTACAATTCCACCTTTGGATCCCTTGCAACACTTAGCTTGTTGTTGGTATCTTCATGTATAATCTCTTCCTGCAACTTCAATGTTGAAACCCTTCATCAAATTTTCTTCTTCTCAGCTCTTGGGCATTGGAATTCCTCCTTTCTCCAGAGCTGCAAATTAATAATTGAAATCACTCCAATATGGCCTTTAAAACCTTTGGCAACCCACTACCTATATTCTAGAAAAAGATGCATGTATGAATGTAACTCCCTACTCCATGTAACCTCTCCTGCAACAAGTCTAGTGCCCAATTGATTTTTCTAGCTATACATGGGAATTAAAATTATCTTTTGGGCCATTATTTAATATCCCAAAATTTAAATTTCCCAACTTGGCATTAGGTTTTCAAAATTTAACATTTAGTTGAAGTTGCATATTAAATATGCACTTTACAATTCATCAATTTACAAATTTTGGGCTAATAAAATTAAAAATCAATTACATTAGTTTATCCCTAATTTTATCCCAAAGATAAGATTAGAACATTAAAATACCCAACCAATTGGATAAATATTTTTTCCTATACTCTAGAGTGTTGAACTAGGTGGCTGAAAATTGCTTGCAATAAGCCAAAAATCAAACAAAACAGGCATGAAATTAAATTATTTTTTTTGTAATGCAAGATTGTCATACACCCTTGGATGCTCCTACATCAGTGGATCACTGATGCTTTAGTCACCTCTTTATTATGTTTGGTGTTGATTTTAGGTGGTTCTACAATTCAATTTGTGTGTCACCATAAGATTGTTTATTTACCTTGCTTGTTGGTTACACTTTCATATCACTTTTCCATATTTTAAGAGCTTTGGTAAAGCTTTTGTTGGCTTCAACCACATAAAAGTACACCACTTTTCATCTAATTTATTTCCTTCAAAAGGAAGGCATTGATCACCAATGATGTTGCCAATGTTTAATGATTTAAGCAAAGTTTTGAGATGGACATGTCAATCAATCAAAAAGAGTGCCAATCTTTTACTTAAAACCTTCATAATTTCTCCCAAGTGCTAAGTGTTGATTTGTAAAGGAAATAACATCCTAATTGTGCGCCACTTTTACACGATGCTTTTCCTTACAATTTTAGTGTGTTTTACTTATGTTGAAATTGATTTAAGCGAAGTTTCTTATGGTGTTTGTCAAGATTTTGGTTGGACCTTCTAGTGGCTTTTATACTTCAAAAGTGTTCCTCATATAACTTCAAATCCCTCCAAAATGTTGGGTGTCTTCACTTAATTCTCTACCACCTTTGCAACATGCTTGGTAGAATTTTTAGATGGCATTATCACACTAAATTGTGTCGTTTATCTACCCTTAACACCTTGTTAGATATCACTAAAGGCTTAGGTTTTATTTGCAAAGAGAATTGATGGCTTAGCCACACAAAAAGTGCACCCCACTTAGTTTGGCTACTTGTTACACTAGTAAGGCATGGGCTAGTTGAATGATAGATTTTAAATAGAAGCAAATATAAAGAATCCAAGAACATCTAATTGTAAACAATTTTAAAGTTAAAGCTTTAGTTTCTTGTGAAATTATCCTTCTAAAGATAGGGACTTTCCCTTTCACCACTATGGTCATATTAGTGTGTTGAAATAAACTAAACATAAAGATCAACAAGTGGCCTAAGGTTGCAAGAGATAAAGAGTTGCACAAAAGGAACACGTGGATGAAACATAATCATAATTGGATGAGTTGATGGAACACTAGAATAAAATGAATGACTAAATCTTAACAAAGAGAATAAAATTATTCTCTTTGTTAAGATTTAGTCATTCATTTTATTCTAGTTGATGTATTCTCTTTGTTAAGATTTAGTCATTCATTTTATTCTAGTGTTCCATCAACTCATCCAATTATGATTATGTTTCATCCACGTGTTCCTTTTGTGCAACATTGATGTGGAGGGAAAAAAAAGAGTAGAAAATGACAACACTATATTACTGAGTTTAACCCAACTTACAAACATTGTGAAAAGAAAATACAAGGGTTGAAGTCAAACAAAGGAAAAAGAACATCATTGCTCAACAAAAGACTAACTCCATAGGCTCAAATGTGAGACATGTAGATGGATGCCACCTAAGGGAGGGTGGGAAGAGGGTTTTTTTGGTACCATAGAGGCAATAGAAACAAATGAGCATTTCATCATTGAATGTCCATGGTAAACAAACATACAATCCAAATATGAGAATCCATGTAGAGTCATTTGAAGAAAACATATTAAAAGGATTGGGAGAGTTGCAAGCTCAAATCAACAAGAAGAGCATCCTTCTAAAGGATGTCACCTATGCCATGAATATGGATTTCCCCCCTAGAAATTATATCTTAACAGATTAATAATCTTTTAAAAAATAATTGGAATGGACTATCATATAGTCCTAACAAAGAAACTTTTAGTTTCTCTAATAAATCCATGATTTTCTATGCCCAAAGCATTTGACAAGTGAAATCTAAACTACCAAAAACAACAATTAACATTGCCAAAATTTATTGTAGATTGCGGTCTTTCTCACTTGACCAATCATTTTAATAACCATATACTATTCTCCAAACTAATTACTTGAAGGTAATCTCGTTTAAGTGCATCATACTCATTTTTCATTCGAATATTCTTTTATTATCAGATCAACTTAAAAAACTGCATGGAAAGTTCCTCGTCATCTACTCACAATTATGTTTCTAATTATAAGGTGCTAACCATTTCAAATTTAACAAGATTTTTCTTCGGTTAGTTAAGAAATCTGTTTTTTTCTCTTTTTACCACTTTAAAATAAGGCACTGTAAACCAATAGTGCATTGTTCTCTGCTCCAGTCATTTTAGAGGTAAGATTCAGATATAAAACAAACTCCTTACACTCTGGCTAATTGTCTTCATTAATATTCACTTCGATATATAAATGTAGTGCAGAATGCCATTTAAAATCCCCCATATTGTATCCATTTTCTGATTATCATACAAATCTACAATAAGATTATCTCCACTAATTGCCATACTATCTTTCTATATATATCAGCAGTTTTCTTAGTGGGAAGTGAATTTTGCTGATGATTCAAGAATCTGGCACATCCTTTAACCATTACATTCATTATGGGCATACGAGCACTGTTTATAGACAGCTTCATTAAAAAGGCTAGCTTGACAAGCATCAAATCCAGTATTTTCCTCCGAACTGGTTTTGCATATTGGACTAAATTTCCAGGTGAGAAATATTTCAGAAAAACAACTAATACTAAGAAAATCTCCAGAAGATTTTTTTGAAGAAACAAAACCTTGAAGTCCGCACAAAATATATAAGTCAACTCAATTCCATTTTGTCTACATGTCAGCATCACTCCACTTTGATTCTGACTCCTGAACAGGTCCATGTCCAGTATCTTAACCATCTATTGTTGGCAGATTTTTCTAGCAAGGGATTTGAAAAATATACCAGAGGGCCTTTTTAAGGCGCCTCATCTGATGTCAGGCCTAAACCAATGGGAAAGTTTCCAACTAAATAGAAGTCAAGCTAGGCTATCAATCAAATGAATGTTAAGATGTTACACTCACTGAGCTCCATCACAGTGCTATATTCAGTGATCTCCACCGCTATCTTGGTGTTTCAACATTCATGGCTATGATACAAAAGAGAAATAGCTCACCTCCCTAAAATCTTGTAAAGGCTTGAATATATACAAAGTTGCTAATTTGAGAGGTCATAAGATTTTCCCTAATAGTGTACAATTTTTGACAGAATACAAATCCATAATAAGTTTGCAGCTTAAAATTTTCTATTACAACCTTCCACGGCAATTTTCAGCCCCACAATGGCAAAGGCTTCCTTTCCCTGGAAACAATTTATGATTATAATCATACGCTAGTTCTTCTCCAAAAGCAATCTGATGACAAAAGAAAAGTAAAAGTTATTGCATAAATGGAAGCGTAATGCACAAGCAAAACAAATAAAATGAAAATTGGAACGAAACATACATCCCTGCTGGAATAAAGACCAACATGTGCAAGTTGACAATCCATACTTTCTACAAGCACCTGATAGTTAACTAGGTTTGGAGAACAGCTGGTATACAAAAAAGAATGCATTAGCCTCCAATGTCTGTCTGAAATAGAAAATATACCCTAAAGATGTCCCCTCTCGAAAACAAATTGCCTTCAGAGGCATGATTGTTAAGTAAAAGGTGCATGCTGCAAATCTATAAATTTTAAATGTCAACTCAAAATATTATATGAACACTAGCATTCAATACCTGTGGTTTATAAACCGTGCAACATTTCCATATTTAGTTGCATCAATGACATAAGGACTGGATGCCTCCATAAACTCGAACTCATTTGTATCAATATGGAGACCAATATCATACAGATAACAACCACCTTCTTTGTCATACCTAATGACACCAAAACAAAAAGTCAACACTGAAAATACTATAATTAATGCAGCAGGATTCCTGATTTTCTTGTTCTTCGAAAGATTTATATAAAATAGAGGGCAGTTAACCAGAAAAAGTATACCTCTCCCTTTCTTTATCGGCTTCTTGGCCATTTAACACCTCCCCGATGTATTCACAGATGAATGTCCCACGACATATTGCTTCTGCAGCTCTGACTCCCCATCCCTAAAATAAGAATAGCATAACAGGTTTCAAGTTCATCTTCATTTTGGGTCATCCAAAAGTTTCTCAATGAAAAACGTCTAGCCATTTAAGACTCAAAAAGATCGACCCTTCCGTTTTGTTGTCGGCATTTAAAATATATTTCAGTTAATACAGGAAACATCTAAAATTCAAATTAACTTTTGTGTCACCTTATGCTTTGTTTTGTAGACTTCGAGTTTAACTTGTACTCCCTTTTGTAGAATACGGTTCTGACATTCTTTTTGACAACTACACATTGAGTTGCATTCATATACCAAATAACCTTTCTGGACATGTTCAATACATCAGAATAAATCGTATGTATGATAAGAGAACAGAAATACTTGTGTTTAATCAAAGTAAAGGCATCATGCATGAACAGAAATAAGCCAACGATTACCTGCAAAATAATTCGACCATTCTCATCATAGGGAAATCTACCATTTATTGGTTTACCATAAATGTCTTGTGCATTTTCATTGTCATTCTCAAAAAGATACACATGATCGCATGACCCAGGAGAGCATTGTGGCTGTGTGCAAGTGCATCCAAGTTGAGAGCTCTGTAACATACAAAACTAAAACAGCTCTGGTCAATTTCAATTCGATTGCCTGAGTTATCTAGCCATTTTTTTCCTAAAAAAAGATTTTTTCTCTTTCCTTGTGTATCTTAACATTTAAAAATTTGCTAAAGCTGTTGACAATTAAATTTGACATGAAGAATGCAAACAATAGAAATAATATACAGCATGAATGATACCTTTGCATCAAGTCCCAGTGAAGAATCCAGAAGCCTATCAGTTATATAGGAAAAAGTTTCCCAGGGCCTTGGTGAATCTATATGTTGATCTTTACTATCTATGCCAATCAAGTCTTCATCCATCACACAAGGAATCGGTACTGATTCTTGCCCAAAGCTCAAGTCCTCAAGCAGGACAACAAAATTCCTTCGATTACTGCTTTTTATATCAGAGGCATTTAGCACCAAGTGACTTTCCAAATTTTCCCATTTCTCCTTAGAATGAGTTTGATTTGTAACCATGTCATGATTGTTCACTTGGAATGTAACAGCACTGAGGCATACATCAAGAACAGGAGTTAAGAGAACAGAAGCTTGAGTGTCAACCTTAGGCTTGCATCCTTTAGAACAGATAAAACCTTCCTTATGCCACTCAACTCTGATGTTTTCCTCACTACAAAGCCTAGCAGCCTTAATGTAAAGCCTCTCTGACAAAGTGCCATACTTTTCTTCCAGAGCTGCTTGAAAATTGGCTCTACAGCAAGCTGAACGAGCAACATGAAGAATTTCCAGGTTGTTAGGCAAATGTCTCACCTTTTGCCCTTCTGAAAGCAACATGTTTGCTACAGCTGAAAGGTAAGCTTCAGTAAATCTGTCTTGTCCTTCACTTTGGTTATGTTGCTGGACTTTATTATCAACCCGTAGAGATCTCTGCAGATCATTTCTTTTTATCAACTTCTTCCTGGCTATAGCAGCTGCATGTTTAAATCCTCCAGACGATTTGATTGTTCTAAGATTTGCTTTATTTGCCCTCCACTTGGCTGCAAAACTCTCTTTTCCTTTTTTATGATTAGGTTTGTTTCCTGAGCTGGAATCCATATGCTTAGCTTGATGATGGCGTCCAAGATCTGGGAGAAGACTAAACTTCATACCACAGAACCTACAGGAAAATCTTTTCAAAGGATCACGAGCAAAGGTTCTCTTTTCACCAAATCCTGAATCCTCATCAAAAGTAGATATATTACAGTGATTGCTCTCAATTTTATGTTCAGAGTCAAATTCACAACTACAATCTTGCTTAGAACAACTTGGATTAACAGCATCATGTTTGTCTTGTTCAACCTTCAAAGATTTTGAAGATTCTGTATAAATTACCTGCTCTTTGATACAAACAGATTGGTTGAGTTCCTTGGGGTGAGCAAGCATCACATGCTGCCATAGCTGATCACAGTCCAGAATATGAACACCGCAGGCTATGCAACTATATTCTGTGCATTGCTCAAGTGAAACTCCAATGTGATGTATCTTGACATGCCTCTCGAGGCCCTTCTTGTTAGTAAATGAACTACTACAATTTCCACAAGCATATCCTCTGAAATGTCTTTCAGCTGCCTTCTTATGATTGGTGATGCAATGGTGACTGAGGGTACGCATATCAGAAAACTCCTGAGTACAACCTTGGCACTTTTGGTTTATTGGTTCATTAGCAGAAGAGTGATGAACAGTTTCGGAAACATCCATCTCATCCTGAGCACTCTGCCTTTCTATTCCATTGCCTACCAGTACAACGGAACCAAGGGGCTTCTGTACCTCAGAAATCCCAGGAGAACTTGCAATAGCATCATTTTCACTTTCTTCAAAACCAAAATGCTTTGCCAATTTTTCTTTTTCAGCTGACACCTCCTCTAACCAGGCATTTGCAATTTCCGGATCTTTTGATGCTTCACCAATAATCTTATCCAGACCTTTGACCTCTAAATTCAAATCACAGTCACCTCCTTCAGAAAGTCGTGATTTCATATAATCATCCAAAAGATTCTTTAAGTTAGAACTGTGTGATTCTTCATTTAGTGTATTTTTGAATATGTCATTCAACATTGATTCAGTATATCTATGATGGAGCCCCAATGAACTTGGTAAATGTTTTTCACAATAAGATGAACCCCTCTTAGCCCTGTGAGAACATTGGCCACCATGATTGCGGCAACTTCCAATACAACGGGACCAATTTCCATTCCTGTTGGAGACTTTAGCAGCAGACCTCTCTGGCGGTAAAAAGTTGCTGTCATTGTCCAATTTCTGAGATATGCTTCCAAGTGTTGTTTCCAAGTCTGAAAAAGGTGGAGAACTTTGCTTGTTCTGACTCTCCGTGTGGCAAAGATCTGCTGAAGTCAATACCTTCTCTGATGGGTGTCCCTCAACCAATATCCTATCTTTCTTTTGGCTATTCCCTAAATTGCATGAACTTCTAGTTGCATCTCCATCATCTAAGTTATAACCATCTTGAGGCATATGTTTCTTACAGAAGGAAGTCCCATTCCGAGTTCGGTGAGTACACCTTTTTCCGTGTTTGGTCATGCCCTGACATATCGGAAAACTGAGTTCTGTTTGTACTGTTAAAGATAAAGAGTCATCATGTGCTACTTTATGAACATTATCCGAAGAGCGAAGATTTGAATGTTGGAAACAAAATATGCCTCCAGCAATTGGCGATCGATTGCATTTTCTACCCTTATTTTCCATAAAAGCAGAACAACGTAGATATCCATGATCAGTATATGATGTCTCTATCTCTGCCAGTGATTGATTCTTCAAGTCAACCTCCTCTACTGTGGGTTTTGAATCACCAATAACACGCTGACACTCACCAGTATGAGAAGCAAATGGTGAATAAAACACTTCACCTGAAGCAATAAACTGAGATTCACTTGCATCTTTTCCTTCTGAGGAATTTCCACGACGTATTTCTAATTTTTGGCGCTTCCTACTAGTCTCAACACCATTAGTACCTAATGTATCACTGATTCTTGTGTACTTTTCCCTACTCTCCCTATCAAAATGCCTTTCAAAGGCATATGATGTTGAAGGATTATATATTGAGAACAATTTCATGGACTCCTTTTTCCACGTTTTCCATTCTGCACCTAAAATAGTTTGCTCAGGAGCATTCCAAAGCTTTGCAACCTCATCCCACAAAATTGCATCCTCCAAATCCTGAAACATTTGTATGGATATTGCAATCTTAAACTCAATAGGATAGTTACCATTTCCAATAACAGTGAATGGTACATATTACAGATAACTGATAACAACCTTTAATATACCTTTGTAAGTTTCTCCGTACACTCAGCAGTTTGTGTGTTCTCACATTCTTGCTTCCAAAGATCAAACGTTTCCATCCATGAAGGGCTAATATATATTTCCAATATCATCTGTAAAATGAAGATATTCTGTTAGCAGGGCTAGAACACAACCTAAATAGAGAAAACAAAATGATGTTCTCGGGCTGCTAATGAGCCTATGTACATAAGTTATGCAAGCTATAGACACCCTAAATTGAACATAATAAAAACAACAGGTTAACAACTTACACTGTGAAGCTTTAGTAACATTCTACCCAAATCAGAGTAAACTGTACATTGAGCAGCCTCCTTTGCAAATTCCTTCCAAACATTTACATTACGAGCACTTTCTACCACAGCCTGAACAATGTATGTACAAGATGGAATTATTTTGTAATAAGTCTCTTAGCAGATGCCAAAATATGTTCAAATGTCAAGAACAAAAGGGATAGCCGATAAGAGAACATACAAATATCTAACCTCAACATGAAGTTGATCGCTGGCCTCCAACATATCAATTGCAAGCTTTTGCAACATGTACCGCCGTGGGATACTGAGGTCCTTTACCAGTTCTTGTCCAATCTCATGGGTACCAAATGCAAGAGGTTCGGGTTTCTCCGAAATTGTACATGCAAGCTGTGAATCTGTCCAAAAATGGCTGCGAGAGTTTGGAAAGTAAACTACAATGTATGTTTTTCGTCCATACGTTGGCATAGCTTTCACTGTCGCTGATGGGCAGTCATCCATCGAGCACTGTATTCCTGCTTGCCACTTTCCTCTCCACTACCACCAGCACCAATAATGCAGAGTTCAGCTTACATCGAATTTCATAATATTGCAATGCCACAAGGCACTAACTATGTATACTGTGGCCTATATTAAATAGTATATGCTTTTGTGATATCTAATGCCATAAATATAACATGAATATAAAGAACTTCAACAATCTCATGTTCCTATTTCAACAATGCTTAAACACAACATATTGCCTCTGGAGAAAATAGTGGTGTACCAGTATTGACACAAGTTGGTGAGTACTCATTGACACAGGGATTGGATTACCTAGAAAAAAGGCTAATTCAAGTGACTCAATGAAGATTCAGTGGTCAACATTCTGAATCGCTGAATTTTGGCAAACTCAGCAAATTTGCTTAGTACTCAAACATTAGGAAATCCCAGAGTGTCCAGAGAAATCAAATCCTGGAGAAAGCCAGCAGATCTTAAAACAAGTACAAGGTTTCTAATTCTAGTTAACAAACACAAAAGTGACCCTTGTTTTGTTTGATTTTGACTTACTCCATGTTACAGTTCACACTACAAGGATTTGGGCTATTTGTATTTTAGAACTTTGTGCTGAAAACCTATTTGAATTTAATAACAGAAAAACAGATAGTTCGAAAGTATACGAATCATATATATTTAACAATTATATCATATCCTTTTTTCCTTTTCTTGTCAAGAGGATTGTTCTAAGATCTTGACCGATGGCCCTTGGTTTTTGGGGTTAGACAGTTTAAGTCTTTGAAGCTGGTCACCGGGTTTCAATCCTATGATTGAATCCTTCAAGTTTCCTGTTTGGGTCCGTTTACATGGGCTTCCCTTGGAATTCTGAAATGAAAAGATTTTCATGCTTATTGCTAACTCTTTCGGGCAATACAGTGCTACTGATAAGATCACTAAGTTTAAAAAGCGGTTATTATATGCTAGATTTTGTGTTTGTGGAGAAAAATCTGAAGCTGCCCACTCAAGTTACCTTGTCCTCCAAACTTGGTGTCTGGGTTCAGCAGTTGGACTTTGAAGAATCCCCTGTTATCTGTCTTTCTTGTGGTAAAGTGGGTCATTCTTCCACTACTTGTCACAAGAATAAGAAATATCACTTTGTTTGGAAGAAGAAAGACAATCAGCCAGTTGCTAAGGATGACTCTTTTATTTCTAAGGGGAAGGAGCTGGATAATCAGCGTTCTACTGAGGACTGCCACGAAGTGCTGAAAGCTGATCTTAAAGAGTGCTCTTCTATGAATGCATTGAAGATGGGGGATGGTCCTGTTTGCATGCCTTATTCCGAAAGAGTTAGTTTTGAGGAGAAGGACCCTTGAGTTAAAACAAAGCTCTTTGGAGCACTTTTTTAAACCACCATGATTTTGGTGGGTTGGTAGGTCCGTGAGTCTTGCTGTTTCTTCGGTTGTCTGGTTTTTTTGCTGTTTGTTGATGTTGGTTGGGCTTCATGTTCTATCTTTCTATTGTACAAGGGTCAGGGCTCTTTCAAAACCCCGCTTATCTAATCAAAAACAATTATATTTTCATATCTCTAATAAATTAAATTTAGTAAATAATAAATAATCATACAATTGAGATAATTAATATTAAACAATAAAAAAATTCATAAATTCTCTCATTAAGGCGATAATTGAAAAGAAAAAAGATCATAGGAATACCAAGTTGAATTCTCAGAGTCATCTTAAACTAAATTTTTACGCAGCAACAAGGGGCAATCCAAGTCTTGCAAGTGCCGCACTTGTTTTGCGAGATGACAATTGCAAGTTTGTCGAAGGTGGTTGTTTCTTTTTAGGGAAAATAACTATAATGTCCCTGATTTTGACCTCTTATAAATGCTTGTTATGTTAGTACCTTTTCCATCCTATTGTATTTGGGTATGAGCTCTTGACTTTTGTTGATTTTTCCTTGGAATTGTGTTTATTCCTTGTGTGCCTGTTCATTGAGTTAAGTGATTAAAGAAATATTAATGATTTAGTTAAATGCTATGTTTGGAATATTGTTGATAAATAGATTATTGATATTATCTAACAATACGACTAAGATATGTGTGTTAAGATGTAATGTTTGATGAGAACCAGTAATAGGAAAGGTGAAATTTGGTTTGTGAAATGTGACAAACAGTGTTCCACAAGGGCTTATCCCCACACCCCCAAAATCATCATGTTTCTAGGACGGGGCCATCCTTAGGATGCATAAGTGGGGTAACATCCCCAGGACACTTGGAAAAGTAGGGGGTGTCTTTGGGAAATCTTGCAAAAGCAAGTGACGTCTTTGGGACATCCCTCCCTATTGGTGACAATTGGGAGAAGCTCTAAGGTCCACGAAATGGCTAGGGACTTTGAAACACACTTAAATTGCAAAAAACAATTCACCAGTTTGTTTACAGTCAAGAGATTAATAGTAACGAGATGGATTTGAGGTGGCATTGTCATGTATTCCAACAACTATGCCTGTCTAATCTTGCTTCCTATGGCATTGCTCCATAACCAAACAAATGAATCACCATAATAAATAAATAAAGAATTGGTAAGTCACGTTATTTATCAAAAGAAAGTTGAATTTACAACTAGTTCTAGCTTCTGCCAATGCAATTTATAAGAGGATTTCAAATTCCTCTTCTTACATCACACAAGAAGTGTCAAGACTAGGAATGGGGGAAAATAGGTTTTCATTTCCACTCCTAAGTTCCACCTCCATTTTTTCTTTAGTGCAGCTCGAAATAAATAAATATGCAAATCTACTAGTAGAGAGTGAAAAGAATATTTTATATATTAACAAGAAGTGTCAAGACTAGGAATGGGGGAAAATAGGTTTTCATTTCCACTCCTAAGTTCCACCTCCATTTTTTCTTTAGTGCAGCTCGAAATAAATAAATATGCAAATCTACTAGTAGAGAGTGAAAAGAATATTTTATATATTAACAAAATGATAATTGCTCTACCAAATAAATTTTAGCATCATATATTAATATTATTATTATCAATAGTGGTAAGAATTTCAAATGGCTTCTCCTACCCGTTTAACAAAAAAACCCTGAAGTTGTTGACAGTGTGGGTATAACTTGCCATTTTCTATATACATTTTTAAAAGAAATAACATTTGAATAAATACATAAATCAATATTTTATATATTTTCTAATACCCATTCTCTAAATACACTTTTAAAAGAAATAACATTCAAATAAATACATAAATCAATATTTTCTATATTTTCTATATACCCATTCTCTATATACACTTTTAAAAGAAATAGCATTCAAATAAATACATAAATCAATATTTAGAATATGAAATTTGATACTAAAAATAAAAGCAGAAGTTTATATTCATTATTATCAACACTCAAAACTTACATTTTAAATTAAATGTCAAACAATATTTATCTAAAAAACAACTCTACAAATGGCAACGCCCCAAAAAAACTTAATGGTTTAGGCCCTCTTAATTATGGAATGCTCCAAGAGGAATAGTTCTATCCAAAACATAACATGTATAACATACTTGATAGAGCAACCGCTCAACGCAAAGCCCTAGCCAACACAATCCCAAGCATACCCTATACACTAAGTTGGAAACACCCTATATGCCCCTCTTCAAAGCCCATAGCCCACGAAACCACCTTCTTCCTTGAGTTTTCTCCATGCCCCTCGCCAAGTCTCCAATAAATGATTTACATAACCTTTTAATGGGTGGTTTCCAAACCATCACACTCATTTACATCACAATTAGCATTAAAAATATTTATTTTTCCCATTTTTATCTCATAGGACTATTCTTTCTCAATAATCACTTTTTTCCTATGCTCCCCCAAGTTTCAGGGATGGGGAAGCAAGGGACAGCGAGACGTATTTCTGATACAAGGGTACTTTTGGGCCATTTTTCAGGGGACAAATATTAAAAAATAGGGAAATTTTTAAAAATATAGAGAAATTTCAAATATTCATATCATAACATTGATAAAGCATTCATCGTAAACATTGTAGAAGATTAATACATAACATTAGACTTGAATTGAGATTTCACATGAGAATTGACAACAAATTAAAGAAATTCAAATGCTTTCATTGTCAATGTGCACACATATTATATAAGAATTATAACAAAATGCCCTAAGGCTCCAAGTTTCAACTATAAAATGACAAAAACATAGAAAATATATGGCTCCAAGTTAAATGGGCCTTTTGCATAGGTTTTGAGGACTTCAAAAGGACATTCAAATGGGTTTGAAGTTGTTGGCCTTGCTACACTCCCACTCCCTGAAGAACCCCCAATGGCTACCATACTTCAATAAGTTCTATTTCCAAGTCTACTTATTTCATGCATTTGCACCTCAACCTCCTCACTATCATTCCTAGTACTCTCACTACTGCTCATGATTTTTTTTGGTTAAGAATTGAAAAGAGAGTTTCAAGTTCAAATAGTAAAAAATAAATAAACTCACAATGCCCTTCCTATGTGGTAAAAAAATTGAAAAAATGGAAAACAAATGTAAAATGAAGAACTTACCTCTAATGGAGTAGATTTGATGCCCTAGTCTCCTCGTTCAACTGTTGTTCTCTCCTCTTTCACTTGCTACTCTTCACCTCAAGTTTGCAAATGTCAAAATGAGAATGTTTTTTTTTTCTTTTTGGTTGTTTTTGTAAGTGAAATAGATTTAAGTTTTATTTAAAGGGGTGGGAGGGAGGAGGGGAGAGGTCCTTGTGGGCCCACCCATCCATTTTTTTAATTAAAAATGTGTTTTTTTTAACAAAAAAAGAAAAGTGAAATGTTGTTGAGCCATAGGGAGTGTCTAGTCATCCCCAGCCTTTTTGGGGGCATTTCAAGAATGTCCTTTTTTTGCATTGATCAAGGACGAGAGGAGGGGACGTTTCCAAGGCATCCCCAAGTCCCCAAAACGTTTCAGGTATCGGAATGGGGGTACCAAGGTAGGGGATGCGTCCCCAAGGAGCACTGCTTATTTCTATTACCTTTTTCCAAAGGTAATTAACAAGAAATGACACAATTTAGTTTTTTAACCCCTTTTCAATCCTAAGGGTTTTTACATGACTTTACTTTTATCTATTTTTTAACCACTAAGGTAAATAACATTATTTTTCACTTTGGAGAAAAAGTCCAATAAAAATTCTCCCCCTTTAACTCAGTTGTTATCCTCAATAGCTCAAGGTAGCTCAAGGTGAATCTACAACATACTTCACAAAAACAATCAATCAAATAAGTTGGATGTATCACTATATCACAATGAATCAATTTCACTTTAACTTCATAATTTTGTTTCTCAAATTTTTAGATCTTTTTAATAATATATTTTGGTTTACTTTTAATCACAGTTAAATTCAACAAAAATACTTTCCTAATCAATAACATGATTAGAACTATAAATGCATTTTAAGAAAACTCACATTAAAATAATGGTTTGTTTTGCAATTTTGGAAGTGATGCAAGTTTACATGTTAAATCTTTTGTTGTTTCATTTTCTCAATTGATTCATTCATATACCTTTTTATCTTTAATATAGAATTTAATTCTTCTTCAAAATTAATTTTACAAAAGTATTATCCTATGATTACATAGCACTTAGTGAATGACATACATATATACTATATGGTCACCCACCATTGATTGTATCTACATACTCAAAATGCATTCTAAAATGAGAATCATGTACTATGGACTACATGACTATCCCCTCTTCCTATAATTTTTTTACTTGTAAGATTAGAAATCATGTTCAATCAAAGAAACATTTTGTAGATTATTTGCAATTCCATTCGATTTCAATAACAAAATTTTCCCTCTTCTAGAGTAGACTAAAACAATTTAAGGAATTCATGATCTTAAACCCAAAACAGTTTGTCTAAACATTGACCCTTAACTATAACTTTTAAAGAGGCTATCACAAGAATAATTTAAATCACACAACATATTTGACTTAAGTAGTTGATTATATTCTATCATAATTTGAATAGAAACAAAGACAAAATTACCCCTAGACAGAATTCATATCACTTCACATAATCATTCAAACATCAATTCAATGTAATATAATAGGGTATTTATAATACCTAAACTTGTCCCATAGAGAATTCCAATATACATCACCTTGTCATAGACTTATAGGTAATCAATGATATAACATTCCAAGGATCTCAATCCTACACAATTCTTCACAACACACATAGACAAGGTTATCGAGTTGATCGGTTCCAATAAAAAAGTACAATAAAACAAATATGGTACGAAGAATCCCACAAAACATCTTAAAAAACACTATAACAGTAGCAAACTATTACCACTCACAAAGAAAATCATAGAAAAATATTAGGTCTTATATTTCCTTCTTTTAAGTAACTAAGTTAATTGAATTTCAATTTAATCTTTTGAATTTTTAGAGGTCATCTCTCCCCCTATAAAACTCCACATGCCCATGAGTGAGCCTAAAAGAAACTATTTAATTTCACATTTTATAAAAATATTGTTTTGTTCCAACCAGTTGATTCCAATAGCATCATATTTTTCAAGTTTGCGATGTAAAAAATGATTTTGGAACCTATTGGTTATGGGCCACATAATGTAACCTACATTAGACCTAGATAACAAATATGAGTGACATTTTTTTGCCAATAAGTATAGTATCACTACCTTATTCAACAATTGACTAACTCCACATAGTACAATGAAACTACATGCAACAATCATGCATCATTGTATTTCATTATTCATTTTAACAATAATTTTTATCTATAGATTTCTCCAAGTCACAAAATTCCATATGTTCCAAGTTATTTTATTGGCCGATTTCTTAGGTCTCATTTTAACTAGAGATAGTCACAACTAGTTCCCCAGCCCTAATGTTCCCTACGTATAGTTTTCAATTTGTTTACAAGGTGTAGGTTAGCTGATCAAAATAAATAATTTTACTTCTCAAAATATGATGTAATATCATATATATTCACTATCAATAGGCCTACTAGCTTGGATATACAATTATAGCCATTAACATTAAGTATTTAATGTAATTTCATAAAAAAAATATGTACTTTGTGATTTTGAACCTATGCCTTCCTTACATTGATTAAAAATTTCATGTCACAACCCATTCCTTTTGGGACTATAAAACTTTACAATTAATATTCTAAGTAATTAATAAAACTATTTATTAACTAAATAATTAGATGTAAATAAAAATTGAATATTAAATAATAATTGATTAATTAATAATCATAATATCTAAACACTATCCCATTTATTCATAAATAAAATAAAATAAAATAAAACAAGATTCAAAATAATAAAAAAATATTTGATAAAATTAATATTAGATAGATGATTTTAAGATGTTTTCTCAAATTTTAAATTAGTATTTGCATGTAGTTAATAATAGTGTTTAATGTATCTTGATTTTTTTTTAAATCTTAATTTGGTATTTATCTTCATTCTTATAATAGTGTTTAATTTATCTTGATTTAAAATTGCATTACAGAATAATTTCTTTGATTCTAACATTATTTTGATAACTATTTTTGTAATAAAATAATAAAAAGAAAAGGATAAAATAATATTTAACTAATTGCTTTATTATCTACATTATCCTTATGACTATTTTTAAAACAAAATAAAGATTAAAATAAGATTTTAATAATAAAATAATTAAAACAAAAGAATGGAAGAAAACTATAAATAAGGTGAGAGGAACAAAGGAATGGTCATCAAGAACAAAACAAATTCTAGCAAGGGGAACAGGAGAACAAAATCGATGAATAACGTAATTCCAAGTTAGTAGATCTATCACGGTTTCCTTTCCATTAGTAATTGTAAGTTTAAGTTTATTAATCAAATGTTATTTGAATTGAATCTAAAATCAAACCTAAGTTATTTTCTTCAATTTTTTATTTTTTAAATCTTATTTCCTTGTATTCCAATTTTAAGAATTTTTCTAAATTTGACAAAAAAACAATCTTACTGAAAAAAAAACAAATCTTATATATTTTTTCTTTGTACAATATATTGATTATTTTAAGTTAAAAATACATACGTTTTTAAGAAAAAAGTGATTTATATATATAAACCCTAGCTAATAAAAAAAAAATCTATATATAGAAAAATAAATGAACTTTTATAAGATGTTCTAATAGAAAAATTAAGTAAATAAAATAAAAAGAAAAACTATAAAATAAAATTGAAGATGTCTTGTGACATATAATAAAAAAAATGTATATATATAGAAAAATAAATGAACTTTTATAAGATGTTTCAATAGAAGAATTAAGTAAATAAAATAAAAAGAAAAACTGTAAAATAAAATTGAAGATGTCTTGTGACCTAATAATTAGTTACAAACATTTGAATCTCCTCAACTTCCATGTAGATTTCTTTGACCTACTAAATCTAGGAATCAAACTTTTGCAATATCAAATTGAGTGAGTGAACAGCACATGGTGTCTAAAACATATGCCCATACGTACCCTCCACTATAGAACCAAATGCCTTGCAATTTTTAACGTTGTCAATTATCACTTGGACAATATTTTCAAGACCCACTATTTCAATGGATTCTATGGGGATATTGGCAATGATAGTTGCATCTTTCACTTGCCCCTCACAATCCACTACCTTCAAAAACATCACCCCTTTAGGGGACAATGTAATGACATTGATTGATGGTCTATTTTGCAACATTTCCATCCATTAGAAATGGGCACACCTATTTCGAGCCATTTATCTTTTATTGCTCTCAATGATGCCTCTATTTAAGTTTTCTCTCGAGCCATTTATCTTTTATTGCTCTCAATGATGCCTCTATTTAAGTTTTCTCCTTTGCTAATAAGGTGGTTCACACCTTTTCATACCTAAGACTAATGTAATTAGTAAGTGGATTCGCAATGGTCATCACCATATCCCGCCAATATGGTGACTTAACAAGGTTGAAAGAAAGCCCGTTGCCTATTGCAACAAGCGAAGACCTTTTCCAATATGTTAGTGTTTCTTAGATCAGATTAAACAATGAAAGCACTTAGAAATATTGCAACACATAAGACAATGAACACAACAAAATACCCTGGGAAAACCCTCCTCTTGAGGGAGAAAAACCCAACAAATGAATCTCTTATATAATGTAGCACAAGAGCAGAAATATGCTTACAACTCGGGCCCAACAATGGCCAACAATGAATACAATGAGGTCGCACCTCTCCTAGATGCACAAGATACAAATGAATATGTTCTTCCTTGAAATCGGATCTGCTGCTATGAAGTGCGAATTCTGCTCTTAAGGAAATGCGAACTTGCTTGGTGGATTCGATGATACAATGACAAATAAGACCTTGTATTTATACAAGTGTGGCGCCTCTTCAACATAGGTCAGCTCACATAAAAGAAACATAATAAACATGATAAGGTCGGCCCAAGTAATAACCAAAGTATGCGAGCAAGATAGGGTCGGCCCTCTTCATTCATTAAATATTGTTTGTGATAAATTAAATAGCCGAATGGCTACTCATTTAATTTATGCTATCTTCTTGGAACTCGTGCAAAGGAAGTGCAGCCCTAAGCTGCTATAACATCAACACAATAGGCCTCTTTTATGCAAAGCATTCTCTTCTCGAGAAGATGGTGGTAATGGAATGAAAGGATGTGGACCAACCGATTGTGATAAGCTGCTAGGAGGTTTTTTGCAATTTTATTGGCGAGAGGATGTGCTCTTTCCCATGATCTACTACTTACCATGTCAGCGTCCTCTTGTTCTTTAATATACCCCATTATTTGTTGCTTTGGCAATCCTTTTTTATTCGACCCAAGACAAGTTTTTATTCCCAAGTAGGTAATAACACACAAGTGAGCTTTCACTTTGTACAAGCTCTTATACTCATTTCCGCATTGGCTACAATGCCAACAATAATCCCCACCACTAGGAAGTTCAATCATTGTCATATGTTGCTAAAGAGGTGGCATTGTATCAAATTTAAATGAACTTTCGACATTGGGGGCAACCAAATTAGAACTACTAGCCATTTTGTATGAACATAAAAATTTTAAAATTACAAATTTACAACCCTACAATTGATATTTTTCTTAAAAATGGTATATAACCCCTTATTATAAATAAAAAGTTCAAAACAATATTCAAAAAAAATCTTTTCTTTTTTTCTTAAAAAATTTGAAAAGACTTCAAAAATATTATTCAAAACTTGAAAAAATTAAAGATTCACTCACCTTTGATGGTTAAGTTTTCTTTGTGTTGCTATTTCTCCTCTGTTGGTGTAGGTTTAACTGTCTTCTAGCCCTCAACTTCAAAGAAAATGAAGCAATCTTCAAAACCCAACAAAGAAAATGAAGCAATCTTCAAAACCCAACAATGGCAGCTTGGAGGCAAAAAATATTGTCTTTGTCTTTCGTGTTTGGGAAATGAAAGAAAACAAGTGATATGCCCCCACTTTAGGGTGAATTTATGCTTTTCAAAGATTTTTTTGTTTAAAAAAAGTCAAAAGTGTTTTTTATTTTTTATTTTTGCACTTAGGCACTACATGTCCCCCTAAGTTCAGCCAAGTTCGACACAAGTTTGTCCAAGGTACCACCCAAGAACCTTAAGTACTCAAGTGATACCCTATGCAAACCTTGGGAAGAACCAAACTAAACTCATAGTGGGAGGTGGGGGGAGCAGGGATGAGGGACCCAATAAGATAGTTTATTTGATAAAACTAATATTAGATGGATTATTTTAAGATGTTTTCTCAAATCTTAAAATAATATTTGTATGTGGTTAATATTATAATAATTAGTTTTCTTAATCTAGTACTTATCTCCATTTTATAATAGTTTTTAATTTATCTTGATTTAAAATTGCATTATAAAATGGTTTCTTTTATTCTAAAGATTATCCTAATAAATATCTTTTAATAAAATAATAAAACTAAAAGGATAAAATAACACTTAATTCATTGTTTTGCTGGTATTGGCATAGTGTGATGGTTTATTTGTGGTGTTGTTCTTGTCACCAAGGTTCAAACCCCATTAGGGTGTTATTGTTAAGTGTTTATGTTGGGAATGAAGTTCCCCGTTTGTGACCTCAAAAGCGTTTACCCTTTTTTTCTTTTAAAACATTTAATTCATTATTTTTATTATCTACATTATCCCAATAATTATTTTTAAAACAAAATAAAGATTGAAATAAACTTTAATAATAAAATCATCAATACTTAAAAATGGAAGAAAACTATGAATAAGGGGAGAGGAACAAAGGAATGATCACCAAGAATAGAAAAACAAATTCTAACATGGGGAACGAAAGAACAAAATCAAGGAATAGCATAATTCCAAGTTAGTAAATCTACCACGGTTTACTTTCCATTAGTAATTGTGCATATCAATAGGCTATATTATATGCCAATTTATATACTATATGTATATATACAATAGAATATAAAATACAATAAAATAAGTGCATAATAAATTAAATGTCATAAGATATACATACAACAAAACAAATATATATATTATATCTACATATAAATATACTAGCATATACAATATGTATATTATGAATAACAATAAATATATATAATATGGTGTATATATATAGAATACATAGGAACACATAAACATTATAGATAGAGAATTTGAAATTGAAATAGAACATACAAATTAGTTTAAAATTTCTTACCAATGGTGTATCTTTCTAAGTTATATTAGTGCGTTCCTTGTTAAATGTTTGTACTTATTAAATTATGACTTCGAGATATGGTTGTGGATTTGATGGATATTCAATTCATTTTTAGTAATCAAACATACGTTGATATGTTCTACTTTATTTGTATTGTCAAATAGTTTTTATTTTGTAAACATAGAAATCTATAGTTTGTGTAGTGCATAAGATTATTATGAGAATTTTATTGATTAAATTTAGTTTATATAAAATTTATAAACTAAAACCATATTTTTAAAGTTAAAAGTTAAGTTTATGACTATATCAACTAGTTGGTAGAAATAAAATAATACTAGTTTTAAATAGATTGTAGTACATCATTTTACTAGTTGTCAATTATTAGTTTTTAGCAATTACTTTTTAATTAGCTATCAGTTATTTGAAAATTCTTTATTATTTTTTAGATTTTGTTTTATTATGCAATGCAAATATTTTTTAAATGGAATTCCTTTTTTTTTCTTTCAAACTTTGTTTAAACATTTAAACAAGATATGAAAATTAAAACCACTTATAGTGTTCGGTATTAATGATGCCTCTAGGTCACATTTGAATAATGTTGTCTCAATTGAACTACTACATCTATCACCTAGCATAGTTGCAACATCATCCCTATAAATCGTCAAGAAGTAATAAAGGATATCTTAATAATTTAAATCCAAGTGAATTAAAAATCTTCCTTAGATAAATAAACAAACAATAGTTTAATACTAAGTAAATAAATCAATTAATGATAGTTTGGCATTTAAAAAGTCATTGCTATGAAAATTTCAAGAAATTTTTTAATAAGAGTATGCATTTAAGATATAGTAGTAAACAAGTCCTGGTCTAAATGACTAAGGATTTAATGAATTGATGCTTCCCTTAGTGGGTAGCAATCGAAGAGGAGTTGTCGGGGAAAAGAGGCTCTACTGAGGGTTGCACAATCACTCATAATAGTTCACATTACACTTCGTCAAAAATAAAATTACATATGTATTACACCTTGACCTTGTGGATACAAGTATGTAGGCAATCTGAGTAAACAAAGGAGGTTCTCAATACACAAGTTTTCTAAAACTAAGTAGGTAATTAAATAGCAACCACGGTGCACTTCCCTTAGGGAGGTGTAGTCATCAATGAGAGACTTGAGATATGGGATGTCCCAATGAATCTAAATCTATGACCAAAGCATTATAACAATCTTGTATGGATGAATATCTATCCCATATAAATGGATGCTTATCTTGGATGTACAGAAGAATACCTAAGTATACAATTGAATGAACACATAAATGTATAATTAAGAAAAATTAATGATGGAAAGTTTGTGTACAACTTGAAGGTTGTTACATTTCACCGTATATATTATGCTACAATACATGAGTAAAAATAGTTAAAATAATATATCAATCAACTTGTGCAAAATCTTAGTATTTATATTAATAATATATGAATATAAAAGAATGATTAAACATAATAGTGATATCATAATTAATCCTTATATATATAAACCTAAACTTATAACCACATTGTATAATACTTGTAATAGTGAAATTTAAATACCCAAATCATTTTATTTTAAAATTTAACTATAGTAAATAAAATAATTCTTAAATTTTGATAAAATAATAGGTAAAATAATTGAAATAATCATATAATTAAGATGTATATTAAATAACTCTTCAAAAAAAATAATGCAAATGATGTCCAAAATAAAACAATTCTTAAGTAATAATAAAATTACTTTAATATACTAAACAAAATAGCTCTTTAGTAAAATAAAATAGTTTTAAGTAATTATAATAATTCTATAAGTTTTCTTATTTATTAAAGATATCTCTCAAAATATTTTAAATAAATCTATATTAAAATATATCTAATAAGTTCCCATAAATTAATATATATAATTATATTTATTTACAACTCAATATCATAGTAAATTAAATTTATATTACATAAAGTATAATATGCAATAATGCATATATATTATATTCTTGTCATTAAGAACAAGTTTCCATGGAGTGCATCCCCTAAATTAAATTCCTTGAAATGTATATATATTTTAATATGACCATAATAAACTATATGCACAATATTTCTAAAGAACATATTAAAATATTGTACCAGTCTTAATATTAAATACATTATTGCCATTTTAACATATTATAGATAATAAATATAAACAGAATTAAAAATAAAATTAACCTATGCTTATTTTAAATATCATTTATGATTAATAATACAAGATCATCTAAAGCCATATATACCTTCAATTTTACGATAAAAAGGGGGAAAGCCTTAAAATTACTATTCTTTTGGCTTAAAATATAACTTTTTACCCAATAATTTTAAGTTAACCAAGTGAAATTATAAACCATGTTCATTTATTTCACTTAAGTCCTATTTTCACAACCTATATATATTAACAATACATAAAAATTTCTAATTATATTATTTTAATCATTTCACTCATATTTATTTATATAAAGATATTAAATTTTGGCCAATCTTAGCCCAAGGCAATAATTCTTGTGGTGAAAATATGTCACATTGTTGTTGTGAGACAAGTTTCTTTTTTTTATTTTGTTCACATTGTTGATTTTTGCTGACGAATTTGCCCATGATTTATTTTTAAATAATGTGGCTAGCAAAAATATTATATGCTTAATGATAAACTTTATATTATCTAATGAATGTACATCAACAACTTATATTATATTTTAGACACAAGTTCTGACACATCCAAATTTGAACTTAAAAGTTTATAGAATAAGTCTCCCTTAAGTTAAGACACAAGCATCAACGAAATTTTTAGTAAGTGATGAATGAAGATCAATGGCTTATATTCTATTCTAGGCTCAAGTTCTGACACATCCAAATTTGAACATAAAGTTTCCAAAATAAGTCTCCCTAAAGTTAAGACACAAATCAACGACAATAAATAAAAAATAATATTGTATAATATATTATTCTCGAACATATCTTTTCCATTGTGCCATTGGTTAAGAAATGACACATCAGTAAGAGCAAGTCCCATTTCCACACTATTATAACAAGAAGTCATCAACATATCTAATGATTGTTGCAAGCTCTGAAGATTGCCATTCTAACAACTTGAAGTTGTTGCACTATTGGACAAAAAATTAGTGAGTCAACTCAGCTGCCTCAGTCGCACTGGTGAGCATAGGAAAAAAATTTAAAATTTGTTGAGAATTTGGGAAAGAATACTCTTATACTTTTGGACACGTGTTGCAACACTCCTCTAAGCTATGCCCAAGCTAACACATTTTTCTAATAGTGCCATTGGTCAAAATTGACACATTGGAGGAAGTGGGTCCCAATTTTGATAAAGGAAAAATGGTACAAGTTGATGACATGAAGTTGTTCATTATGACAATAGGGTAGAATAAATCTATGAGAAAGCGAAAGACCAAGTGGGGCATAAATTTCTAAAAGACGCAATAGAACCTTGGCGTTGATATAGGTGGATTGGTCATTTGCTATTGATGTTGGGAGCTCAAAATTGAGTGAAGATGAGGATACTAAAACTAAGTTAAAGGTTTAAATTTAAATACTATGTTATGATATGTTGCTCGTATTAAAGTATTAATTGTAATATCTAATGGTCATCTTAATTTTAATTAGTCGATAGTTTACTTTTAGTTAACTTAGTTAGCTTTTAATAATTTTTGTTTATGCTTTAGTTTGTTTTAACATCTTTCATTTATTTTCTTTACTTTTCTTTAGGTTTATTTAGTTAACGATGGTTTCCTTTTAGAAACATCGTCTCGTAATTCTTTATATAAGGAGTATTCATCTCCTTTGTAAAAAGCAAAATAATGAATATCGATGATCAATTATCATTTCATGGTATCAAAACTTAGGTTCAAACTTTTTTGGCAATTTTTTTAGTACTAAAAATTCGTTGTTTTCCTAATGATTTTTTATAAAATTATTTGATGTTTTTGTTCAAATTTTTTTTTTAAATCGAATGTTAATGGTTAACCTGGAAAATTGAAAAACTATTCTAGAAGATTTTTTGACGGAAAGCTTTTTTTTAGCCTTTTTTTTTTAAAGATAAAAAATCGAGGAATTTTGTGAACCGATTTTTTAGAAATCGAAGGGTTTTTGAAGCCGATTTTTGAAGGGTCTGTTGCAACAGATTTTTTGAAGAAATTCGAGAGTTTTCATCATGCAGATTTGAGGGTTTCTTTTGATCTTGAAGAATATATCTGAAGATTTGAAGAGTTTTTGAAAAACATCTATAAAAAAATTGCTGATTTTTAGAAGTTTTTGAAGGATTTTTTTGAAAAAAAACTTGCTTTTTAGAGTTTTTTTAAGGGATATTTTTGAAGATTTTTTCTGCTTTTGAAGGTTTTTTCTGAAAAAATCTTTGCCTTTTCAAAAGTTTTTGAAGATTTTTTCATTTTCATAATTTTTGAAGGTTTTTCTAAAAAAGTCTTGGTTTTTTCTAGAAAAGTCTTGCTTTTTTAGAAGTTTTTCAACGATTTTTTATGAAAAAATTCTTGCTTTTTCAAAGTTTTTCAAGGTTTTTTCTTAAAAATCTTGTTACTAAGCCTCATTTTAGACTATTTTTTAGAAAAAAACGTGAGTGGTGCCAACTGATTGTCCAAGGAGTTGTGCCAACTTATCACAGACTTTACCTCATTTTTCGAGCTTTTGGAAAACAGGAGGGATGGGTGCTTTGACCAACGTCATGTTGGAAAGTACGTAGAGGTTCAATGGAAAAAGTTATAATACTTGGAAGCAGAGGAAGCTCACAGTTTTTGAGTGCTAGTGTCTAGATTTGATTGTTCTGTGGGAAAGAACCAGTAATCGCAAGGTGGTTATGCTTCTCCAACTATTAGTCATTGATGATATATTTCCAGAAGATCATGGATAAACTTGGTTTATGTTTGTAAGATGACCATTAAGGGAGGGTATTAAAGTATTAATTATAATATTTAATGGTCATCTTAGCTTTAATTAGTCGATAGTTTACTTTTAGTTAACTTAGTTAGCTTTTAGTAACTTATGTTTATGCTTTAGTTTCTTTTAGCATCTTTCAATTATTTACTTTAGTTTTCTTTAAGTTTCTTTAGTTAACGATGGTTTCTTTTTAAAAACATCATCTTGTAATTCTTTATACAATGAGTATTCATCTCCTTCGTAAATAATCGAATATCAATTATCATTTCAACTCGAGCCATCAAAGGTGATATGTTTTATAGATACAATGACATTTTGTTATGTAGTCCAATTGTAAACAATATTTTGTCTATTTTGTAGCCCTGAGTGGTTTTTGTTTGGGCCCTCCATATGAGCAATCTGATTTATGTAATATTTTTATTATCAAATATCAAGGGGTATGGCCCCCTTAGGGTAAGTTCATCTATTAAAAAAAATACACAATAAATATTATTAAATACATATAGAGCAAATTGAAAGAGGTTCTAAAAAATAACTGGATTCACATTGCCTCGAAACTAAATTTGATTTAATTTTAGAATCTAAATTTTACACATTTTTAAATTTCTATTAACGCTTAACATATAATTAATATTTTCATACTATTATTGTGTGATAAGTTTTACAAGCATTCAATTAAATGCATACTAATCAACAATTGTAGCATTTACTGCAAACTACAAATATTTAATGTGTATCTAGAAACCAAAGTTTTCCTTAATTAAGTAATTAAATAATACAAATAATTTGAACACAAATTGATTTAAGTCAAAATTTCAAATGAAAGAATACATAAAAGTATTACAATATCTTGCTCAAAAATAACTCTGCACAATGTTCAATTGGAAATTCATATTATAAAATCAATTTACCAATTTTTGTAATAAGCTCCACTATCCATTCTTTGGAAGTACAATTTGTTGTAACTTATAGTAACTAACAAAACTTTAAATTCAAATTTGGGTTTGTTAGAACTTGGACCCAAAATAGAACTCAAGCCATTGGTCTATGTTCATCAAACAATGTAAAGTTTATCATTTATGAGGAGTCAAAAGAACATATTTTATTTTTATTTAATAATTATACATTTTACTTAGGTTCAATTTATAATATAAGTGCAAATAGATTATTAATGTCACACTTGTTTTTCATGTGCATGCCACTTTACACTTGTTTGAGAATGACAAAAAAACTTATGAAGTTATTGCACATAGTATTGCACCCAGGCAATTGAATCAAGTTTCAATGACTAAGTGTTGGGTCAGCCTACAATACTCTGTCCCACTTTTAGGCCAAGTTGGACATTAATTTCACTTTATGAAACCTATAGCAACTAAACCATCAATAATTTGGAGATGATTGTGAGGATTTGTGTGTAGATTCTAAATATGTGTTTTTTTTTTAAATTAGAAATAAATTATGAATTTTTATGTAACTTTTAATAACTTATTTTTTATAGTAAACAACATTTTAAAAAAGTGGTGTTTATGTCGTCATACATAACCTTTTTTTTGAAAGGATAAAATTATATTTTTAAAATATAGATTTTTAATATCAATATCTAGTGCATGGATTTTTTTCATAATTTTTTATTGCATAGCTTTTTTTAATTAATTTTTTAAATCAAAGTTATTATAATCAAAACATAGGTGCATGTCGCTATGCATAACTTGTTTTGTATGTATTGAAATTAATTTATTTTTTTATGAAACAAGAATATCAATACCTAGTGCACACATATTTTTTAGAAAAAAATTTCTCTATTTTTCTTTTTTTTTGCGTGTGTGAAACAAATACCATGATGCTTAGCGAAAAAACAACATTCACAAGAAATAAAATATAAATATAATAATAAAATTAAAATATTTATAATTATACTTTTTGGAAAACTTATAATAAAAGCTACATACTTACAAAATATAATTTCTAAATGACTTTATTTAATCCCTCAAAAGGTAAAGAAAAAATGTTTTTTTGCCAAGATTTTGATAGGTGCAAAAGAGACTCCATTGTGGATATGTTTTAATACTAGAGGGGTTCTATCCAAGGGGGTTTGATCTAAAGGGGTATTATCTAACCCTCTTCAATTAGAACCCTTTAGATGGAATCACTCAAGGCTTGAATCATTGGTTTTTCTAAAAATATGTGATTTCAGACAAAAATCAAGATGCCCCAAGTTTGCGACCCATTATTGTGGGATGACCCTATTGGCAGTTGAAAGTGACAGGGACACTAAAAGTACTCAATCAATTCCTCTTTTCAAATAAGTGAAAGAAAAAAATCCTACATTTCCTCAAATTTTTCATTACTAATTTACTAAACTTATAAGCCTTCATTTTCAAATTTTTCAATTTTAAAGTTTAGGTTTGAGGGTTTACAATCATGTCTACCACCCCAACAGTGAAAGACAAACTAGCAATAAACAAAATAGACTAGGTTGAACTACTTAAAAACCCTAGGTTTTACTAATAAATACTATGATATTTATTATCATGTAATTATTCATAGATTGACCTAATAACTTAGATATACTATTGATAATAAGGCATTAGCTCAAATACAAATTAACAAACCATTACCAATCAATAGTATCACTACACCATGTTAGAATTGTGAAAAACCACAAAACCATGAGCCACAAGATCAAACAACAAACAAGTGTCTTCCATGCAAGATATCTGCAAACAATATATGCAATATTCCTCAACAAGAAAAAGATACAAAAGTAAGAGACTATCAAAAAGATATGAAATCTCGAGTTAATAATTACAATGAGGGTTGAGTGCTATATAGGAGTAAAACCCTAAAAGCATAAAAGCACTCCTAAGTTCAGCTTAAGTGCATGAGAATAAATTAGACTAATAATCAATTAAAAATTAATTAATTATTAGCTAATGCATGATTACTCTAACACCCCCCACCCCCTTAAGATGAACTTAGGGAGTAGCTAAAAACCCTAAAAAGAGAATGCATGATGAGTCCCAACTAACAAGGCTTGGTGAGGTACCCATGTACAAACAAAACATCTCTCAAAACTGGAGAAAAGGAGAAAACCATTGTGGGAGAAAACTCCTCTCCAAAAGAGAGAAAAGTGAATGAAAGACTAAAGAAGCCTCCAACCAAAACAATGTCCCAAAACAAAGAGGAGCGTGTAAAATGTTGTTGAAGCACGAAGAAGCTATAGATTGATGTCGAAGATGACTGATATGGTGCGAAAACGGAGAACCTCCTCTAAAACAAATGATGATCAGGATTAAGATAACAAGACTATGCATGAATGCCCCAATGGCACTACTCGAATTAGATTGCAAACAAAGGAAAAACATCTGGAAATCGAAGATGCAAGTGTTAAGATCAAGACGACTATACTGCATGAGTGCCCCCAACGACACTACTCAACATGCAATTCAAAAATGCAAGTACCAAATAGTCTAAAGAACACTGATCACGAAAGATACAATAATTTGTGTGAGTTTCCTCAACAACACTACTCGAATTAGATGGCAAACATCTAGAACTTGAAGATACAAACGGCACATGAAACTGTATGAGTGACCAAAACCGACACTACTCAACATGCATGAAAACTGCAAGTCAAAAATACAGGTACTAGTAGTCTCTGATCAAATGAAAATGGAAGGTCGCCTACAAAAACGGGAATGTAAGAATTTCCATATGGTAAATGA
Organism: Sequoiadendron giganteum; assembly: GCA_007115665.2. Lineage (NCBI taxonomy): Eukaryota > Viridiplantae > Streptophyta > Pinopsida > Cupressales > Cupressaceae > Sequoiadendron > Sequoiadendron giganteum. Next base: position 84,274,101 of record CM021106.1, on the reverse strand, counting down.
TCCACCTCACCTCAAATGCATGTAACCAGCCGTTGATGTACATTGCATCCGAAAGTACATAGGAACAAGAACTAGATACGTAGATCACTCCAACACAAAACCAAGAAAGCATTAGCACTAACAGAAGAAACCCCCCCATAATGCTAAAAAGGGAGAGTCAAGACAAGTACACTAAAACTGTGTGAAACCAAGAAGTGCATGTAGGAGAAACAGCCTGCAAATAAAAGGGTGTGCAAACTAAGACACACGCATGAGGCAAGATTCACTAGGATTCATTGTTGTCGTGGAAGGGACACTCACTTGACAAAGGTATGATGGCAAACTAAAGACAAACATCAACCCCCCCCCCCCACTGGTACTTCATATCATAATGTGAATACAAAAGGCATAACAAGATGTGTGAAATCCCCGAAAAGTATACACCAGAATGGCACTTTATGTCAATGTGTCTACAAAAAAAAATGTGCATGAAAAAGATGTCTGCAATGCCCAAATAAGACAAAATATTGAAAATACATATAGAACGACCAAAAACAAGTCATCCCATGCAAACAAAAAGTTTATAGGAGCTACAACGTCCAAGTAATTCATCACATTGTGAAAACACAAAAATTTGAATAAAATGTACCTGGTGAACAATATGGAAAAACTACATGGATGGAAATGAAGAGCTTTGAAAGACAGTTACAACACCACTAGAATCGCGAAAAACAAAGAAACTGGTCAAAAGTTACGAGCTCGAGATTGAAAACAGTACCTCTGACTTCAATAGGTTGTAGAATGCACCAGCAGCAAGAACAAGTGATCAGACCCACACCACTAGAAAGTTGGCGGAATCAACTTTCGGAAAATATCTTGTTGCCAAAAAGCAATATTGTATGCCCAAGTTATGGCTAAAAGAAAAAAAAGACCCCCTTTAAGGCATAAAGGGGTCAAAGAGAGCAAAGTCACCATCTGTACCGCCAACATCATGTTGACGTCAACATGACATCAACGAAATATTCCCAATCGCTGAAAAAAAATATCCGACCCCCTACATGAAAAGTCGACTAACAGAATATTCCTGTAAGGTGCCCTGGAATATGCCAAAAATATTCGTTGTTTTAAAACTCGCCGCCAAAAATCAAAGGATGACATCATCTGTCGACAAAAGTCATAAAAAAAAAAAAGGTCCAAGAAAACTTGCATGGCCACCAAAAAAGGATATAGGTCGCTAGAATAATTTTCCAACTGACAGGTGTAAATGGCCGTTGGCTGGCTTATACAACGATCGTCGACATTTTTAAAAGCCATCGTTCGGCAAGCTATAAAACCGTCACCGCCGTAGAAAGGGCCCGCAAGGCCTACAAAAAGCAAGTACCTTGCGGGTATCGTGATAAATGCAGACAGAATAAAACAAATCCACCTCCCACGTATTTGAAACTTTCTTTTTTTTTCTTAATCTTTCCATATATATTTTTTTTAATTTTCTAAAAATAGAAAATTAAAAGACACTAAACCTTACAAAATTTTCGCCATTTGAAAAAAAAATCGAGTTGTGTGTCGAAGGGGCCATACAGGAGTTGTACGGCCTTAGAAGCAAAAAAAAAAAATCCTCAAAATCTCCCGACATCAAAATAGGGCAAATTTATAGTCAATTCATGGAATTGGCCTCCTAAATCCAACCGTGAGGTCCTTTTCATACCAAAATGCACAGAAAACGCAAATACCCTGCGAGTTTGAGAAAAACACAACTGTTTCAAACCCTTGTAGATTTGACCTCACGAGTCCAAATCAATCCAAACAAAAGGCAAATATAATTTTCTCGACAATTTTGAATCCAACGATGAGATTTTTTTCATGCCAAAACACACCAAAAATTCACCCACCTCCAAAATTTACAAAAAAAACAAAACAAAGGGGATTCCAGAGTTGACCTGTAACCCTTGTAGAAGAAAAAAATCTCATAAATCAAGAAGGGGTTTGTTGAATCGAGGCTCTTATACCATGTTAGAATTGTGAAAAAACACAAAACCACGAGCCACAGGATCAAACAATGAACAAATACACCTTCCACGCAAGAGATCTGCAAACAATATATGTAATATTCTTCAACAAGAAAAAGTTACAGAAGCAAGAGGCTATCAAAAAGATATGAAAGCTCAAGTCAATAATTACAATGAGGGTTGAGTGCTATATAGGAACAAAACCCTAAAAGCATAAAAGCACTCCTAAAGTTAGCTTAGTGCATAGAATAAATTAGACTAATAATCAATTAAAGATTAATTAATTATTAGCTAATGCATGATTACTCTAACACACCATAGGTGGTTGGATTGGGATGCATGATGTTCCCCAAGGTTTTCCTTTGCCCAAAATTTATCATGGTCTATGCCCAAAATTATCATGAAAATTGAAGAGCAATTGTTCACAAAAATTGAGAAGAAAAAATCTTGTCCATTACCATAAAATAAGTTGGCCACAAGTTGGGGATGTGATTTTTGGATCAATTTGCATTAACCTACAAAAAATTGCTCATAATTATGAAGTAATGGCTCCAAGTTCCAAAAAATCATGGGTTAAGGATACTATTTTTATGCTAATATTTTGCCTTAGATTGGATAGGAATAAGCATGTGGATGTAACCATCCTTGAATGATATACAATATCCATTATATTATTCCACCTTCTAGTTACAAATTTATCAAACACATTGCAAAATTTATGCATAAACATTTTTTAATAATTAAAGGAGGTCCCACTTTCAACACTACCACCTTTAGGTTCACAACCTACTTGTGCCATTTATTACTAGGGTAGCTTAGAGAAACATTTTTTACCAACAAGGTCCAGATTAAGATCTAATCAAATGATCAACAAGTGAGGTCGCTTCCACTATTGAATGGACTCAAACAATAGGATGTATCATAATGGAAGGAGCTTCAATTATTTTGTGAACTACTTTTTGGCTCCTTATTATAATGCAATTACAAATACAACAATTCCTAGACTACCTGTCTTGTAGAAATTACATTCCACTGAGAACAAAAATACAATTAGATGACTAATTGAAATTGCATTCAACTAAGAATAGAAATACAATTAGCTGACTAATACTTCATGGAAGAATATCTTGTGCTAAGATTTTGTGGATCAAGAATAAAGCCCCATAAACCTTCAATACATGTGATAGAGAAGGCTTTTGCACTAGAATATATACAATAGTTGGGCAGTATAGATCAACTATACTTTGTTAGAGAAGGATTTTGCACCGGAATATATCTTTCCTTAACTTTTGCATGTGGAGGATTCACATTGGAGAGAAAAGCATTCACTTTGGCACATGACATTTTACAAATTTTTAGATTTGATTTTAACTCTCATTAGTGGGATGACCCATGTGAGGTGATTAAAGCAAGGGTTGTGGCCAATAAGAATGTTGCACCTAGAGTTCAACATGAAAGTAAACCCCAGCTAGAAAGATTGAAAAACAAAATTTCTTGAGATGAGGTCAAAAAATAATGGAAGAAATTGCTTTTGAGGAAGGTATTAACGTTGAACAACTATTAGCAAAAGTAACAACATTGCATTCACAAAGATAGTCACAGTCAAAGATTCCAATCAATAGACACGATAATTTGTACCAAGCTACTAAAAAATCTAGTTTAAAAAAATCCCTAGGTCTCTTAAAAATTTCTCACACAGAGACTGAGTGGACACAATAAAAAAAAAATGTTTTTTCGCCTATGAGTTGATGAACTAAAAACTATTATAAATTTGAGTAGATCTCAAAAGATGAAGAGTTTGAGTAGATCTCAAATGATGAAGAGATTGGCAAATTGTGAAATAGAGAGCATTCCTTTGAAGCAATTGATACTCAACTCGATACTGACAAGGAAGAGCAACCCTTGGACAATGATTTTTTTTCATGGTGAATAGTTCATATCCGCAATTTTGAATTTAGCAAATCTATTGCAACCAACGAGAGGCCAAAACGCCCAAATTTTACGAAATATTGATCAAATGCATTTCAATTCACCATTAATTTATTTTATGAGGCATGTGTTACTAATATTTTCGTTGTAGTAGACTTCATGTTTATAATGGTGATTCGCCTGGAATTTTGAAGACGTGTATTAATTTACCCACATATTCACCTATACATTAAAATTTCACCCTATATGAAGACCCATTTCGCTAATGCCATTATAACTTCATGCTAATCCTAGGGCCATAATCACCTTGAAAACTACAATGTATGTGTTTTATTGAGGTTCGATTCATCTAGCATTTATATGCACCGTTTTATAATCGCACAAGATTCGCCAAATTATTATTATACCATTTAAAAATCCTGTGGAATTTGCCAAATATGGATTGATATAAATACAATTGAAACTCTGATTAATCTTTTACACATTTTGTTCAGCTTTGAGCTCTCGTTTCGAATCATAGGCAAGTTACAACTACAAGCATTAGTGAGTCAATGAAAACCTAAAGATAAGTGATCATTTTTTTATAGTGTTATAATATTCTTTATCTCTTTGTCATTTTAATTTCATTCTTACATATAATATTGAGTAGGAGACATTTAGGGCCCAAGGATCTATATTTCATGATTCTTTTTTAAACAAAAAAACATTATTTTGTAGCTTTTATTTCATAAGAGATGTCAAACAGGAACAAGTTTCTTGAAAGTGGTGAAGAGAGATCATCAAAACACACAAACATAATGTCACACTTTAGCAATGTTTGCAGTCCATCAACTGGAGCTACAACATCAACACTTGTACCATATGTTAAGGAACAAGGCAACACCTCAAAAGAAAATCCAAATGAGTTAGTTGACTCAAATGACAATGCTGAAAATGATGTTCTAAGAAATACCCAAGGTACCGAGAAATATAATATGAATAAATCAACTTCAACAAGTGATAAGGAAGATATAGATCCTACACAAAAAGGAAAACAAAGACCAAATCAAAAACAGGGCATGAGTGGGATATGATAAGGAATTTTCAAATTGAATGGGTGTCAAAGTATCCATTCATTGAATCAATGGAGAATGTAAACAAAGATGAACCTCCAACAAAATGCAAGTGTAAGATTTGGAGTTGGAAATATCGTATGGACAAGAAGTTGCAGCTAAAACTTGACACTATAGAAAATCATATTGGTGAAGTTTATGAAAAACAAATCATAGAGGAAAAGGAAAAATCGATGATAAGATGAAAAACAAATGAAGAATGTTTTTATGTTAAGCATGCACTTGAATATGATGTGCATATGCAAAGGAAGACGGAACTTACTACATGTGGAAGTTCAATTGAAATTCAATTTGGAAAGATGATGGAAGAAACACAAATGGCAAAAACTAGCCATTTGAATGTTGTTTTTTATATTTTGATCAAGGGTGTCCATAGTTTATTATCTTTTATGGGCGTTCCTAACTTTCTTAAAACACATTAGTCAATAAATCGTGGAAAAACAAAAATTTACAAGAAAAAATAAAAGAGAACCTTTATTGCATTATCTTTTGGTGAAGTTACATTATTTGTCTATTATTGATACGCATTTATATTTCATTTAATAAATTAATTTATTATATTTCAATGTTTCATTTTATAATCTAAATTTTAAACATTGTTAATTTTATTTTAGAGTCTAAATTTTACACATTTTTCAATTTCTATATTTCTATTAACAATAACAAATATGAAAATACACAATAATAATATGTTAATTGTTAAAAGAAATTAAAAAATGCGTAAAATTTAAAATAAAATCAAGTTTAAAAAACAATGCTTAAAATTTAGAATTTAAAATGGAACATTGAAAAATAATAAATTAATTTATTAATTTTTACATGGAAACTATAAATATGTATCAGTGATGAACAAATAACATATCATCAACAATTTGAAATATGAAATACAATAGAAATATTTAGTAAATGTTAAATCTTTTATAGCTGCCAAATCATCTATTTGCTCTAACCATGAGATTAAGAGCCATTCTAACCCTTGTCTATGTTTTCTTTTGTTTGTATACGTCCACTTAAATGCATCTCATCACTACCATTACCTGTGTTATTCATTGTCATTTGTGTTATATTGTTTGAAGTGTTGCAAAACCCTCTTCTTTCACATATGGACCTAAAGATTTTCAATGCCCTTTCAAAAGTAGAACTTTTGATATTTATTATATCTAGATGTATACATTTTCAAGTAATTCTCTAAATTCTTGTCAAATTTGTTTTTTATCTTTGATTTCAAGACCCTCAATGCATTAAAAATTTGTCTATCCTCCACCGACCTCAATATCATGGTTTGACATAGATCAACAAGTTTGAAATATTCCAATATTGAATCATGCAATATTTCACTCTAACTTAAGATTGTCCAAAGTTTTATTATCAATTCATTTTAGATGGGACTCTACATGAGTTTACATTGTTCCATCATTGATGTTGCAAAATAAACTAATTTCTCTGTAAACTTAGATTATTTATTGTTCCATTGAATTCTAAACTTTTGAAAATTTGATTGGCCAAAGTATTTATCTTGTTATGAAAATCAAATGGTTGACAAATGATCCAATATTGAGGATACACAACTCACATGAATTCAAACAATTCATCTTGAGAGAATCACTCTCTAATCTCTAGAAAAAACACAATATTCTTCAAAATAGAACTTACAAATTTAACAATCTTGTCCAGAACTTATCTTGTAATAAGTTGTTATATAGCAATTCGTCTAGCCTTAGAAAAATAGTGTATTAATATTTCATATTCCCATACAAAAACACATAACTCCCCACTCGCATTAAATGGTAAAAAATTAACAATGTTGTTAATTTTTGTCATCAAGTGCCAACTATTGAATTTTAGACATGAATATCTACTATTAATAGATATAGATTATCACATGAATTCAAATAATTCATCTCGAGAGAATCGCTCTCTAATCTTTAAAAAAAAACACAATATTCTTCAAAATAGTACTTACAAATTTAACAACCTTGTCCAGAACTTATCTTGTAATAAGTTGTTATATAGCAATTCGTCTAACCTTAGAAAAATAGTGTATTAATATTTCATATTCCCATACAAAAACACCTAACTCCCCACTTGCATTAAATTGTAAAAAATTAACAATATTGTTAATTTTTGTCATCAAGTGCTAACTATTGAATTTTAGACATGAATATCTACTATTAATAGATATATACTATCAAAACTTGTCAAACATATCATTTTACATAGTTTTGTATATTCTTAAATAGACACACCAAAAAAAATTTATAAGAATGGTCATTTCCTCCAACATAAAAAGAAGACCAAATAAAGTTCAAGTGCTTTTATAGCATTTAACCTATATAAAAGGTTAGGAGCTTTATATACTATGAGGCGATGTCCATAAATTATTCCAATCAATGACTAATATTCTATAATAACTTTTTGTGTTAGCTTAGGCAAACAGATCCATCTAGTATCAGCATCCTTAAGAATTTTGTTTCCTATACTTATCCCCTCAGCAAAATGAAAAAATTCTACAAATTATACGGGACTTTAATAGAAGTATGAGTAGAACTCGCTAATAAAAAGAACATTTTGATACTGCAAAAAACTTGCTCACAATTTTAAATGTAAATTCATTTTGTAGGACATGTAGTGAATAGCAATCACGTATGGCGAACAAGAAGCTTGTAACTTTACGCAAAGGTCATTACCACGACCTTGCATTACATCACACGTCTTTACACAAATCAAATTTTTGGCAATTGTGTAGTCATCCATATCTTTAATTTCATTCAAAGATTTCTTAACTAATTAAAATAGATTTTGTGATGTTGCATTCTCCTTCATTTCCTTCATTTTATAAACAAAGTAGATGACATTGGCTGACATGTTTTTTATAATATACACACATGCATACATACCCAAGAAGTATTATCTATTATTGTAACTTCATCTAAAGATAATGCAATAAAAGTTTACTCTATTATTTTTCTTATACATCTTGTATTTCCACCTTAGCAAGACATGTCCATTCCCATCCATTGTTTATTGACCAATATGTGTTAGGAAAGTTAAGAATGCCTACAAAAGACAATAAACTATTATATTTTAGGTAATTTGTTATAAGAAGCCCTCTAATTAATATATGAAAAGCAACACTTAGATTAACAATATTTGTTAATTGTGTTTCTCTCATCATCTTTCCAAATTGAACTTCAATTCAACCTCCACATGCAACAAGCTTTGTTTTCTTTCCATATGCACATCATATTCCAAGGCATGCTTAACATGACATTTTGTTTGCTTTTCATCTTATTATCGATATGTTCTTTCCATCTATGATTATTTTTCATAAACTTTACCGACATGTTTTTCTATGATGTCAACTTTTAGTTGCAACTTCTTGTCCCTACAATACTTTCAACTACAAATCTTGCACTTGCATCATATGAGAGATTCATCTTTGTTTACATTCTCCACCAATTCAATGAATGGGTACTTTGACACCCAATCAATTTTTTTTAAATGTCATATTCCACTCACCTCGTTTTCTATTTGGCTTTTTTTCCCCATGCAGGATCTACATTTTTATTGTTCCTTGTTGAAGTTGATTTATTAATATTATCACTCTCGCTACCTCAAGACTCCTATGAGTGTGGAACATCATTTGGGGCATGGTCATCCAACTTCCTCTAAGGTAATACCATGTTTATTACTAGATGGTACAAATCTTGATGTTGTATCTTAATCTTCATCTGATGGATGAAAAACATTGCCAAAGTACAAGATTATGTTTTTGCATTTTGATGATATCTTTTTACAACTTTCAAGAAAATTGTTCCTACTTGACATCTCTCATAAATTAAAAGTTACAAAAAATGTCCTTTTGTTTAAGCTCACACTTCACTATCAAAGACTCAACACTAACATTTTTTTGTATCATTTGTATTAAGTAACAATGAACCTAAATAGTAAATAGGCAAAATCAATAAGAAAGAATCATAGAATATAAATCTTTGGGGTTTATATGTCTCCCTACTCAATATCATCTTAACAATGAAACCAAATTGCCAAAGAGATAAATAAACATGAGGAATCTTAAATTATAAAATAATAAAGAAATTATTGTTTGCCTTTCACTGACTTGCAAATGCCTATAGTTGTAACTTGTTTATGATTTGAATTGAGAGCAAAAGTGAGAACAATATGTGTAAAAGATTAATTCAAAGTTTCAATTGTATTTATGTGAATTCATATTTGGTGGAATACAAATTTGGCAAATCCCCACTTGGTTGTAAAACAGTGGAGTACAAATTTGACAAATTGCACGTGATTGTCAAACAAACAATATAAATGTTAGGCTAATTGGACCATGATCAAAAATATATGTTGTAGTTGTCAAGGTAATTATGGCCCTATGATTAGCATGTCGTTATATTGGTATTGGCAAAATTGGTCCATATACCAATGAACTTTTAATACTATTGGCGAATATGTCAATAAATTAAAACATGCCTCCAAAATTCCAAATGACTCCCCATTACAAGCACGTAGGTTACAATGGCCAAAAATATTTAATTATAAATGCCTTCGTAAATAAATTGGTAGCAAATTAACATGTATTTGACCAATAATTCATAAAATCTTGGCAATTTGGGCCCCCAACAATTGCAATATATTCAGAAAATTGGAATTAGCAAAAATGAACTATTTGTCAATTAGTGAAGATTCGCCACTAAAAAAATCCCCACTGGACACCCCTTGTATGCCCCTTCTACAATGCCCAAGCCCACCAAACCATCTTCTTTTAGTGTTTTTGATGCCCCTTTCCAGGTCTCACATAAATGATTTATATAATCTTATAGAGGGTGGTTCACAAACCATCACACCCTTTCACATCACAATTAACATTAAAAATTAATTATTTTCCCATTTTTTCTCTTGCAACTATTATTCCCAATGATCACTTATTTCTATTACCTTTTCCAAAGGTAATTAAATAGAAATGATATTGTTTTATTACCCCTTTTTAATCATAAGGGTTTTTACATGTCTTTTATCTATTTTTTAACCAAATAGGTAAATAATATTCCTTTTTCAAATGAAGGAACGCGATTATGCTTAGAAATTACAATGTTTGGTCTCGATACAAATGAGACATTGCGATGCCACACACACTCGGGATCTAAAAACTGATGTCAAGCAACACAATGACATCGTTCAAGATCTTGATCTCCAACGGTGACGATTTATAAGGAAACGAAGGTAATATAGGATCAGCGTGCTCCTCGTGAATGCTCCCAATACGCGCAGATGTTTATGTTGATCATGTTGCGTCCTCAGGTAGCTGGTGATAGTCGCGACTGAGTCAGGGATTGTATGGCTTTTGGCGACATAAGCAATCATCTCCCAACGCCTGTGGATAGAAAGATGTGCAGTTCACCAATGGATGTCCCGATGATCCCATACTTTGGCTCTGTATGAGTTGACGGAAGACTCCAGATGGCATGGATAATTCGATCTCCTTCCGTTGATTGCTGCAGCTTGAGACTTAGGATGAATGGTGGATAAGTGATGTCAGGCCATAGCCTACAGGCTCGGCCAAGGCGCGTCCCAATACCGTCCACCTACAAAATCGTAGCTAAGGTCAAGATCGGAGTGAATGGCGAAAATGTAGTGGAATAGAATGCAAGCACAAAATCCACTGGCAGGGTGTTCGTCCTACCAAGCCGTGATTCGCTACGCAATTAGGTCTTTGTGCCAACATTCGATGATGATCAAGAATGAGCTAAGACCTTCAATAAATAGTAACTCAGATGCCAACTGAGGAAAGTCGGCCACAGATAACAAATTCAAATATTAAATATTGGAGCCTAAACTCAAATGAGTTGGCCAGATTCCCTAATTTATATATTATAAATTAATAATTTAAATTATTATTATTATTTATTATTTATTATTTATTATTAAATATCTAATCTTAGTGTTTAAAAACACTTTTGTAATCTTCCCTCCCAAAACAATTTGAATTTAATTGGGGACATGACATAAAATGTTGTGAGGTGTTGTAATGACTTGGGGATTTATTATTGTGGTGTATTTGTATGTTATTTATGATGTGGATATGTGTTGCAAAATTGGAATGGTACGATTAGTGTGTATGACCTTTGTTTATGGATCTATGATATGTGTGAAAATGAGGAAGAAACTGATAATATAAAACCATGCGCTTGTTTTTCATACTTCATCACTCGTCGATTATCCATTTGTACACTTCACACTATACTAATGGTTGGGAAGGGAAAGGATTCCTTCCATGTGGGGGTTTAAGGAGGTTGGAGGAAGTTGCTCATGGTTGGACTTGTGACTTCATTTGTGCATTGTATCATTATTGTTTGGATCACTATTGTATATGTGATCAATCGGCATGTTGCCTTTGCATATTGATATTTGTATATCATGGTTATTTGATGGGTTGTAGTCATAACCTGTTATATTATTGGATCATGTATTCATGTTTCGATTGTACCATTGGATGTAATTATTGAGCATATCTTATAATGGAAGGTTTAAGGAATTTATTATGAGTTGATCTTTGTAAAATCTATCATACATGCGCTATTATTTGTATTAAAAGTTGAGGTTGCAATTTTGGCGGATGTTACAAAAACAAATAATGAAGTTGAATCTCTAGTGTTATTAGAAGGATTGAAAATGGCCAAGGTGTTGGGATGTAAGTTGTTAGAGGTTGAAGGTAACTCTTAGGTAGTCATTAAAGTTATCTTAAGGAGAAAAATTAATGACTGGAGATTAAAAAATGTTTTAAAGGAAATTCAGCTGCATAGGAATGATTTTCAATTTTTTTTGTCTAAGCACTGCTATAGGGAAAGTAATAAGTTTGACTAGAAATTAGCTTTGGAGCTAGGGTGAGTATGGACCCATCAGAATGGCAGCAGGAGGGGTCTATTCTTTTTTAGCATAGACAGTTCAATCTCCTTCCAATTCCTACTTTCCAGTCAGCAGAGATTTGATAGATATTATTTATGCTGCTATGTGTGATAATAATATTAAAATGCAGCAGAGAAATTTAGTGAATAAGAAGTGTGAATAAACACAAAAACACAATGTTGTTTTAGTCAATTCTTCCTTCTGGGGAGAAAAACCTTAATCAGATATCATATTTTTTCAAAATGACTCTTCCCACCTCTAAAATAACACCCTAAGTCTTATGTTCTAGCAGAGGTAGTAGATGGGGATTCCACCCCTCTTGGCAATTATGGGTTTATAGGAGAAAAGATTCTTGCATGCGTTGGCACCAATGCTGTTGTTTCTTTGGATCCTGGTCTCCATGGCCTTCCTCCTTTGTACATGCACCGGCTGCTCTGGTTACACCTTACAAGCAGGGTCAAGGTGGTAGTGCCCATATGGGGTCGATGGTTATGCCATTAGGAGGTCTTGGGCCCAAAGCTCCCAAACACTTTTGGTATCGAAGAAGGCGCCTAATGCTTGAGGATTCAACCAGAGCTCGCAGTAGGGCACAATGTTTGGACAGAAAAAGCTAAATATTCCAGCCTAGAGTTAATATGCAAGTTTAACTCCTTCTAGTCAAGCCTTTCAGATTTACATGCAATGGCTAACTAAAAACTAGCTCTCAAGCCTCCAAGTCACCACTGAAATTTTTCTTAGTGCTCAAGGTTTCATTGTCTTGCTATGTAAATCGCATGCTGATCAGCCATTCATATTAGAGAAACATCCTTGGTATTGGAACATATCTTAATGGTGAAACCATGGTTTCCAAATTTCAAACCCATGACAGTAACCTTCTCCGTGCTCCCTATTTGGGCTGCCACACATACCGCTACAATTCTAGGTGGATTCACACCTACAAGGTATGGACAATGCTCTAGGGCAACTATTGGCACTTGATCCAGAAACTGACAGGCTAATCTACTCTACTTCAGCTAGAATTCAGATGGAGATTGATATCTTAAAAGTCTTTATGGATGTGATATGACTAAAGGTGGCAGATTTTGCATGAAAATAGGTGATAGACTATGAGAATATAGCTTTCAGATGTAGGAAATGTTTCATTGTTGGTCATGTAGCAGCAAATTGCCAAGCAACTAAACCAAAAACATCTAAAAAGCCACATGGTGGAATGGAGTCTGCTTATTGCACTTATCAATACAGAGGAAGGAACTTGCCTCTCTGATGATTCGAGTCATTCTTCCCCTGTTGTCTCCCCTAAGTGTAATCAGGTTGAGGATGTAAAGGTGACTTCTGATGTTACAGCTTCAGTGACGGTGCTTCCTCCCTCCCCTCCTCAATATGCAGATATTGTTTGGGCTTCTCTATGAAAGGCAAGCACGTCAGTGGGTAGCGTGCAAGTGGAAGCAGCTAAAGTAGGCAATGGTGTTTCTCCTTCAGGACAGAAGCTGCCCCAGCCTTCCAGTCAAGTTGTTGGAGGCACAGAGACAGTTTCTCTCCAACTCCCCGTCCTCTCTCCTTTCAAATCTGGGCAAGCTGTCAGGTTTGACAATTTCAGAGGAATGGGGAACAGGAATCATTGACTCTGAATCCATTTTGGATATTATTAATCAATTGCTGTTTACTTTCAGCTCATGCAAGCAGAGAGATTTTTTACTCTCTTTATTATTCTTTAAATGCAGAAGGAGAATTGAGAAAATGAGTTATTATTCAAAACAGCAGATATAGAGAAGATGCAGCAGTGGAATTGGAGCTTCTAGAAGAGGGGTTTCAGATGAAAGGCTCCACAAGATTCTCAACATCATGGACGTTGATGCAGCCCAGAGTTAAGCAGCCAAGAATTTATGAGAATGAATGTGTCTGTATTTGCGGAATTTGTTGATAAACTGAAGTCGTGCGTTGAAGATAAGGCAATATGACAGTGGATTTTGCATGCTCTCTTGCCTATTAAGAAGCTATTGACTATCAATGACAGCTTTGATGAGGAAATGTAAGAAATCAAGCATGATATGGAAAATTTGCAGGTAAAATTGGATGGGATGGCTGAAGGTATGTTTACAGCAGACAAAAGAATTTCAAATATTAAAACCTTCTGTTTGAATTTCACTTTCATTGTGGATAATCTATGGGGGGTATTAAGCAACAGAAATCTGGAAAAATCCAGCATGTTCACCACTCCATCTATTTCTCAGGAGGATGGAATCCAGGCAAGACAGAAGAATTTTGTAAAGCCAGAGGTAGATTACTCGTTGCCATATCGACTTTTAGCTTCCATGTTTTGTAAATATTTTTGGGCTCGATTGTAAAGTGAAGTTTATATAAATATTACTATGAATGACATGATGCCATATGTAATAGTGTTTTCTTGGGAATGGGTCCCTATAGAACTTTTACTATACTATCTATAAAAAAATAATAATAAACTATAAATTATAATTTATCTTTAATAATTTCTCAAAAATTACAACTAACTATTTTTAAAAACATAAAACAAAAAACCCAAAAGAAGGAATAAATGTTAATAAAATGCTAATGCCTAACCTTAAAAAGACATTCAACAGTATTAATTTTAAACCTAACAGCAAGTGATAGCATGAACCAGATTCATGCAAGGCGATCTAGGAGAAATGTAGTGGCAGAACAAGCATGCACCACAGATAACTTTTTTTTTCCAGAAAAGTATGGGATCTACAATGAATGAAAACAAGAAAAGAAAATAAAATAAAAGTTGAAAGATTGAAACCCTCCTCTGCTGCTGAAATTCTGCAAATGCCTCTTTACCACCTCTAAAATCTCTAAGATTGTTTTTCCACACTGCAACTTGAAATTTTGCACGTCCACCATTATATTTATTTTTAAAATAGGATTTCTTACATTTTAGAGTTAGTTTTTTTCAAATATGACACAGATGACAAGGGCATCCTATCCACACATATTTGGCATGGCCAAAAATTGGATGGTCCTTAGGGCATGTATACCTGGTACACTGGTACTGGGTACACATACCAAAGATTTACTTAGGCATATCCTGCAACTCTGCTTATGCGTAGTGGGCTCTTCTTCATTCATGGCCAGAAATAGGTGGCCCTCTACCATAACTTCAGGAACACTGAGAGATAGGGAAAGAGGGAGCTTCCTTGATGGAGATCCTCCCTTTGCCAAAGGGTAACTTGATCTAAGTACAATTGCTTCTTTCGCTAGCTTTTGCTCTCAAATATATTTCAACACTCTAAATGTTGCAAAGGTGCACCCTTCTTCCTCGTCAAAATTTGACATCCACAAAAGAAATACCACACCAATGGGCTTTCATCCAACTATATGAGCTTGTATATTTCACACCACATCAACTGTAATCTAAACATACATACCACCACTTGGAACCTACCCTATCATGTCATCATACTTCCACAAGGGTGAATTTCGGTCTGTTTTGATGCGGAGTTGGCCCATGGAGCTAAATTTGGCTGCCATAAGCAAATAGAAAGAAAAATAATAGATCCTAACTTATTTAAACATAGAAAAATGAGAAACAAAACAAAAGCGTGTTCATGGCAGAAAAAATGAAATAAATAAATAAGTTAATAATCTTCAATCCAAGAAATCTTCCTCCAAGATCTCCTTGGCAGCAAATGAGCTCTCACACATGCATAGGAATAGCAATCCCATCTCTTTGGAAGCTTCAATGATCGATCTTCAACTCTCTATGTGCAATGACAAGTGAGCTACGTGTAATAGATTTGTGTATTTTGTTTTTAAAAATGAAGTAAATATGTTTGTTTTTGTGTTTCAAGTTGCTTTGTGGTTCAATTTAGGGTTTAGAGTTGGGTTTTCAAGTTGACTGGTCAAACATCAGGACCAAAAAATATAGTTATCAAAAACCCATCAAAATTGTTTGGATTCGCATTGGATATTGCAATTTCTATCTGGAACATGGATGTACTTGGACAATTCCAAACAGAATTTACAGTACCCTGGATGAACTCACAGGGATTTCAACCAGATTCTAAAAACAGGGCTGCAAGGGAGCAATTTGCTAACACAGGACTGTCTACTACATCACTTGAGATTAGCTCACAAATTCTTTTACTTGTCAATTTTTTGCTGAGTGCTGAGTTGACTCTTACTCTCCAGCTTGGTCCGAAAAATATAAAACCACTTTCATTTCAATGATTAACATTTTAGTTTAAACAACTGAACCTGGATGCACACGCTAGGGTCCTGTCAATATTTGGAAGCCAGCTATGCATCTCCAGCACAAAAAGATCTACAAGTACTAGCATTCCATTGGGACATGTTCCCAGGGATCCAGGTGTCATCTCCAATATCTTGGACATCCCAGGGACTTGGAGGGAACATCCCCTTTTCATATGGATTGGACACCCCACTCCATTTGGTACATCAAAAAAAAGGTAACCTTTTAAGGAAAAAATGTTAAA
Source organism: Sequoiadendron giganteum (assembly GCA_007115665.2). Lineage (NCBI taxonomy): Eukaryota > Viridiplantae > Streptophyta > Pinopsida > Cupressales > Cupressaceae > Sequoiadendron > Sequoiadendron giganteum. The sequence continues at coordinate 84,257,676 of CM021106.1, read as the reverse complement.
AACCCCTAAACCTAAAACGGAGAGAATTGTCATTGTAAATTCAGCCTAATGTATTTACTTTCTTAAATGTCAGCTGCTTTTAGTGTGTTTTAACTTATTTTAATAGTCATCCACAAAATCCACAAAAAAATTAATAATCCTTGAAACCACATCCCCATGTCCCCCCATCGGAAGATCAGAGAAACACTAGCAAATAATGTCTCCATAATGAAGAAGGTGTCTTCTGATCTGTCCTAACGGCTCATGGATGCCCACTGGATCAAAACAAAAGTAAGAAAAAGAAGAAGTAAATGGATTACCCTGGGCCCTAAAAGGTCAAAAGGCCAACCCATATTCATTGGTAAGACATTCCAACAAAGAAAATAGCAGGAAATTTGGAAAGTGTAATATACATGTCAGTAAGGCTAACAAAGATTAGTACTTCTCTTTTTAAATTGATTTCAGTGGCATGAATTTGCAAAGACAATTATCAATTTATCACATAACTGAGGACAGCTGAAATTAACAGCTAAATTTTATGACAGTTTTTTCAATTTTAAAAGTTCAAAACATATCAGTTGCTCCCTGCACTTGTGTGCCCCCAAACCCTAAATCTAAGAATGGCCTCCATACCCATGCCTCCCAGTGACTGGTTCAAATTATGCACACATGCACATATCCTTTAGACAACATTTATGAAATTATTGCTCTAGAAATATAATTTATAACAGACCTGTTTAGTTTCTTATATGAATATACATTTATATGAAATGTTGCAAAGTGATTTGTATATTGATTATTGTTTTGGTATATTTCAATAAGTGTTTAATAACTTAATAAATTTATTAAATTAACTATTTATTTCAATTCAAAATTACAATTCGAATTGTAAAAAGCACAGGAAATATGTGGATATCATAGAGTGCAATTTGGAAAATCGGAGAGTGGAAGCTGACGGGCAATATAACGGGTAACAGAAAATAGAGTTGGCAGCCAAACTTGACAGGTGGTGCAGCACTGGGTCAAGTGTAGATGGCTCCCAGATTAATGTGGCAACCATTAGAACAGCTCCCAAGCATTCAGCCCTCAATCAAAAGGTCTTGCATACAGCAGATGTAATTGAATGCGTAGTTGGAAAACTCGCCAATTGCAAGTACTCGGCAAGCCCGAAAAACTCAGCAAAAAACTCGGCAACTTAAAATATTGCATAAACTTCATTAAAAACACATTTTTTTTGCAAAATTCAATGATAAGATGCATCCAATGAGTACATAAAACTTCAAGTTGAGTCTAGTTGTATTTGATTGATTTGAAAGCAAATTGGGTACAAAATGGCATCCTCATGTGGAATGCGCTGGTACTGATAGTCTGAAACAAAATGAAAATAGCAAATTGTTTTGGTAAAACTAAAAGTAAATACTATAATAATATATTTTACAAATTTATATCTTCCTCTTCCCATGTCTAGTGAAAACTAGGGGAGAGGTAGAACTAGATGATATTATAGATGAAGACTTGTAGGCAAACTTGGAAACTTGGACTTGGAGAGTTCCTAGAAAACCAAATGAATTCAATTTGAGTTTGAGGGCAATGCCCCTAATGGGGTCAAGGGGCAGCACCCCTCGTGGGGGTTTGGGGGCAATGCCCCCAGCGAGGTCAAGGGGAAGCACCCCTCGTGGGGGTTTGGGGGCAATGCCCCTAGCGAGGTCGAGGGGCAGCACCCCTCATGGGGGTCTGGGGGCAACGCCCCTCGTGGTGATTTGGGGGCAACACCCCCAGCGGAGTCAAGGGGCAGCGCCCCTCGCGGGGTCCCAAGACAATGCCCTGGGCACACTCCCTGTCGCGATACAGGGCGAGGTTGAGGGGCGGAGCCCCTGCCACCAAGCCCAAATTAAGACCTCCAAAACCACACAAACCTTCATGGGAGAGTGTTTTTGCTAAAGAATAGCAACTGGTGGAGGCAAAACATGAATCAAAATTGCCTTTGTTCCAACCGTAGAGGTCTTTTTGCTGAGCAACCGAGTTTTTCTGAAAAACTTGCCTTTCTGGCAAGTTCTTGCACCAAATACTCGCGAGTTTTTGGCAAGTTTTCCAAATATGCTTGAATGTGCCCCCTCTTTGGGTTGAGCACTCAATCTTGTCCATAGGACAGTAGTCAAGTGTATTATTGTTATCTTTGTCTCTTTAAAAGCAAAGTGCCTAAATAACCTTGCAATCAAGTGCAAGGAAAAAGATTTCATTCATAGTAGAGGGATTGATCATGTGTGCATATAATGTCCCCTCCTCAAAATTAAACCAACAACCATCATACATTTCTCGTGGGAATTTGGGATTAAGGTAATGGGCTTTGATTATAACTGCAACTCTCTCCAAATCAAGACCCACTGTAGACAATATTAGTAAATATTGGGCAGGAGTAGATGTGAATGAATCTCTCTAAAAGTTAATACAATAGCCTAATGTATAATTGGAGTTTACTTAGCACCGACAATTGATATTAGAATGTTGTGATGATTACCTTCCAAGGCATTGAAGCATACTCTTGCGATTTCCATACTTAATGCAAGACCTTAATACAAGGATTAAGTAATATGATACAATGAAATTATATTTATAATTTATTTTTAACAATATCCACCAAGGGGCATTTGAAGAGTTAAGACTGTTGGAGGAATACTCTATTTAAAAGAGGCCAAGCAAGGAGATGGAGGCATATTGAGAAACATTTTATTATCTGATTTCTACTCCTTGTGGAGCATGGAATTTCAGTTCAATTAACCTAAGTCTGAAATTGGAGGACAAAAGCCTGCAATTCCTTAAGTGATTTCACATGGAGATCATTATTGTGCAAATTTGATCAATTTCAATTTGAATTAAAATATCCTTTCAACTAGCAGCTGGTAGTGGCATTCTATTGGCGGATATTAGACATATTTTGAGCAAAGTTGCATGGACACGGATATGGATGCAAATACGGTATTGGATACGAATACGGCCATTTTTCAAGACCCCTAATATAGATACATCAAGATACAACATTCATAAAAAATTAAAAAAAGCCATATACATGACACAATTTTCTAAGTTATTCAAGAAGATTTCCATTACTTTAGAAGCAATATGAACACATAATTGCTACATACTCCAAAATGTTTATATTTAAATATAATTTCATCAACAAAACAAAAGTCAAGTATATTGATAGAATCACATGCTATCAAAAATATCATCACTGTTCTCCCAAAATTGGAGTTCTAGATCATCAAGATTATCTGAAGAGCTAGGATAGTTGGATTGAGTATGACCACCAACTAGATTCTCAAAACCACATGAAGATGCACTAGAGGATCCTCCGACTGTGTCAGCATTCTCAACAATGGGATTGAGATGTGTCAATGCATTTATGGATACATCAAGTCACTCATCTCGGGCTGCACATCCCAAAGTCTATTAGGTCCCTTCATGTAGTTTGTGTTGGAATGTGACAAGAGACAAAGATTGGAATGAACGTTTACAAAACAAAATTCAAGTATATTGATAGAATCACATGCTATCAAAAATATCATCATTGTTCTCCCAAAATTGGAGTTCTAAATCATCAAGATTATCTGAAGAGCTAGGATAGTTGGATTGAGTATGACCACCAACTAGATTCTTAGAACCAAATGAAGATGCACTAGAGGATCCTCTGACTGTGTCAACATTCTCAACAATGGGATTGAGATGTGTCAATGCATTTATGGATACATCAATGTCACTCATCTCAGGCTGCACATCCCAAAGTCTATTAGGTCCCTTCATGTAGTTTGAGTTGGAATGCGACAAGAGACAAAGATTGGAATGAATATATACAAGGTCCTTTGTTTTACTAGCTACCAACTTGTTTCGTTTCACCAAATGGACAAAACCGTATGTGCTCCAATTTCTCTTAGATGCAGAGGAACTTGAAACATATAAAAAAATTGATATTACAAGTTATACAAACATAAATAATCAAATACAAAATAAAATAAGAAATATTAATAATTTGAATTGGAATATAATTCAAATAATGTTAAACCTGTGATAGAAGTTGATAGCCAATTTTTGCAAATGTTTAGTCGTGGCACCATGGAAATTCCACCACTTCACAGGATCCATTTTTGTCTTATTTGCCATTGCATCAACATCTGCATAAGTTCCATCAGAGGATGCAAAAGTTCCAAACTCATCTCGAATCTCTGCAGCAACTCTAGGATCTATAGACATCTTTTTGAAGGATTTGTTTATATCCGTCAACTACTTCAACATCTATATGTGGTGTTTTCCTATTTGGCAACGCCAACATGTCTGCATGGTAGTACTTGGGGTTCAATGCATATGCCAAAAGTTGCAAAGGAGTCGTCATTTTATCCACCTCTTTTTTATTACCTCATATATTTGTTTGTAAAAAAAATCAAAGGGATCTTGCTCTTTTGCTATGATTATGTCTCTAATTTGCTCTACCATTGTATCCATGCAATCATAGATATTGCCCAATATTGGCTTATTTGTGTCACAACGACGAATGAGTTTGTACATTGGTTCAATGAAAGATGGCAAGTATTCTACTTGATCCCACCATTCATCATCAAGAATGAGTGTCTTGATATTATTTGCTCTATTTGTTTGAGATTTCCTCCAAACTACCCAAATATCACTAATCACCATACTTTTTAAGGCTTGCTTCACATCCACAAGTCCTTTAAGAACAATGTAGTGTTTGGCAAAGCGAGTCTCAACCGCCTACAATTTAAAAATAATAATTTTTAAAAAATATAAAATATAATAAAAAAATGATATATACAAAATATATTTTAAAAAAATTTAAAATTTACCTTCAACAACTCCAATTTAGCAAAATGTCTATAAATGGCTTGTAAAATGTGATGATTAGAAATAAACTGAATTTTTTTTGCTTCTTCATAAACCTTCTATATCCATTGGATTTTGCCAATTTTTTGTAACATCAAGTTCAAAGAATGAACTACATAAGGAGTCCACCAAATGTTTAAAAATATTGCCTCCACCACCACTCCTGTTGCTCTACATATTTTTGCATTTTATGTGATCAATTGAACAACATTTTTTGGCCACACTAACTCAATTGCTTCAATTAGAATATTGGCAATAAATTGGGCATCTTTTTCATCAATCTTGCATTCCACTACTTTCAAGAACATTGCTCCCTTTGGGCTCATTGCAATCACATTGATTAGTGGCCTATTTCTAGCATTCTTCCATCCATCACAAATGATAGAAATTCCTGAGATTTTCCATGAAGCTCAAATCACTTGCAATTGTCTGTCAATAATGTATTTTTCTTTAGCCAAAAAGGTGGTACAAACCTTTTCATAGCTTGGGGTTTTATATCCTTTTGGTGCCTCATTAATTGATCTAACCATCTCTTGCCAATATGGAGAGCACACCACATTAAATGCAATTCCATTTGCATATAAGCAACGAGCAATATTTTGATTGGTATTCTCCTAACTCTACAAATCAAATGCTTTTTCAAGAGGTCCTAAATTGCTCCTCTTTTGACTTGTAAATGTCCCAAAAGCTGATTCTGGATGCAAAGGGGCTCTATTTAGACTTGGAGTTGACCTTTGTTTTGAGGCTTGAACATTATTATCAGCTTCATCTTGTTCTTTTTGATATTTTGCAACTTTTGCAGTGGACAACCCCTCCCTTGAATTAACATCAACATCTGGACCAGGACATACAACACACCCTTTCCCTATTATGTGGCAAAGGTATCCACGAACCTTAGTATAAGAACCCCTATATTCTTTCTGACACTCATGACATCCATTTGTAAACTCCACCACCTGGCATTTTGTCAACAACGGTGACGTACTTGACCCACTTATTATTGTTTCCTGATTCTTCAACATTAGATGATGATGCCATGATTATCCTCAGTCCTGCAATAATTAAAATTTTAATAAAGCATAAATAATTATAAATTGATTTTAAGTATCTAACTTTATTTAGTAGATTATAATACTATATTTTATATTCATTATTTTAAATTTAGTTTCACAAAAATATGCAAACCTATTATTAAATTCAAAATAACTTTCACATCTAAATTTTAATTAATTTTAAAATAAAATAAAATAAATATTTATTAATATTATTAATTAAATATATAATAAAACTTTAAATTTAAATATAAAGAAAAATAATTCAAACTTTAAAAATATATATTTTCACAATTAATTTAAAAATATTAAATCTAATTGATTTTAAAATAAAATAAAATAAATATTTATTTATTGATATTATTAATTAAAAATTTATTAAAACATTAAAATTTAAATATAAGAATAATAATGTAAACTTTTAAAATACATATTTTCACAATTAATTTAAAAAAAATTAAAATTAAATAAAATAAATATTTATTAATATTACTAATTAAAAATATATTAAAACTTTAAAATTTAAATAAAAGATTAAAGAATAATAATTTGAACTTTACAAAAATATTTTCACAATTGATTTTAAAAAAATTAAATCTAAATTAATTTTCAAATAAAATCAAACAAATATTTATTTCTATTATCAATTATAAATAAATTAAAACTTTAAAATTTAAATATAAAAGATTTTAAATAATAAACTAATAATTTACACTTTTTGAAAACTATTTTCCTAAGTTACCGAATCGAAATCGAAATCATGTACATTGGTACCACAAAAAAATTGGGGTTGGGTACAAGTACACATATGTTCATACAAAAAACATATAAAAAAATAAATATATACATATTTCATAATAATATAATACATAATAATTATATACTAGCAATTGCACCTCGATGTGCAATGGGTATGCCGAAGAGGTGTGCAAGGTCAATTAGAGAAAAATGTGGTTTATTTTTTTCATATATTTGTGTAGTACATGAGGTCAATTGGTAGATCATTTTTAAAATGATATTATTTATATTTTATTATTATTATATTATTATTAATTTTATTTTATATTATCACACATATAGTTTTCTTTTTCCTAACCTATCCAAAGATCAATTAAACTATGAGTTTTTTTATAAATTAATTTAATTTGATCTATATAGAAATATATTAATTATTAATTATAATAATTTCACACTTATATTTAATATTTTGTATTCTAGAATATAATATATAATAATAATATAACCTATATATACTATTATATATATTTATTTATTTTTGCTAGTTAAACCGCTCCAAAGGTTCAGCACCCTATATTGATTATCTGAAAAAATTTACAAGTTTGCAAGTTACGGAAGTGAGCAGCAAAAAAGACCTGAATTTGACAGGCTATGCTAAAATGAACCTGGGACTAACTAGAGCTAGTAAACCTTAACAATATACTGGAAAATAACGGAGGCGTGGGCACCTTCAACCTTCATCTTCTTCCTCAGGAGCGTCGTCCTCAGAATCTTCCAACACCACCCGTTTTTTGTATGCTAGGTAGTTTGCAACCATCGAGCAATCTGCTTTGCACTTCTGGTGAGCTGGTCCATGCGCTTTTTCCTCAGGGTCTCTGTCATCCAATGGTACCCATTCTTCGCCGGTGCCGAAGTCCCAGACAGTGGCATCCCCAAAGGGTAGATCTTCTACGAGCCCTTCATTCTTCACATACCTCAGGACCCATCCATGGGGTTGATTGGTGGTCAGTTTCGCCGCTCTGAGAAGAAAGGTGATGCTCTAGTCTCGCTCGTCCCACCGTTTTTCGAAGCCTTCCAGGTCGACTGACCTGATCAGTGGGAATTTCATCACCTCACGGCCGCACATGCTCAGCATGTTGTAGTGCTGAGGCATTGGGATGAGATTGTTTTCATCCAAGTTGTCGAGAGCCGCATCAATGTCTCCCAGCCACACGTGAACGAACACCATCTGGGTCAGCTTCTTCACTAAAGTCTTTGGCACTCCCATGTGGAGGATGACCACTAGAAACATGGTTGGGATTTTCGCGTTTATCCTTAACCTGTGGTATGCACTTAGGAACTCAGGGCTGAGCACCTTCTTGGTTGCCCAGAGCACAACCGGATGGGAGTAGGCTAGTAGCCCACTGAGCCTTTTATCCGTTATTTCCCCTCGGAATGCTTGTTGCTGCTTGCCGGTATCTAGGGCCAGCGACATCTCCATTTTTTACCAGACGAGTGCTTCGAGCTTCTGTAGATACACACACTTTGCTTTTTTGTGAATGCATGACCCCGGCTGGTATTTTAAACGGTGGTCGACGATAAATCTTCATGATTGTTTTGCTTAAGGACGTGGCAGATGGCTCGTGTGAGCTTGGTGGCGCTTTACTGGAGTACCGATCGTGTTTTAAGCTAGGTTGGTTTGAGATCCGCTCAATCTGCCTGAAGCCTTGGGACTTGATCGGATAGCCTATACTTCGCCTTCCACTGATGGGCCTATCATACTATTATATATATTTATAAATATAATTATATTGTATATAATTTAAAATATACTAACTATATTTTATATTAAATAAGAATATAATAATTATTAATTAGTAATTATAAAAATGTTATATAATAATAAATAATATAATTATATATTTACAATTTTTTTGTATGATATAAAATTTGCAAATATATACTTAACTACGTAGGATAAAGGATGTCGTAATATTAAGCCCTCACCGATATTTTCAGGTTGCAACTCGCAGAGGACAAGTTTGGAGGAGCGAAAACCAATAGCGACAGTGAGAGCAGTAAGAAGCGGCAGGGAAAGCAATAAAAACCAATGAAAAACAGCCGAAAAAATGGCAGAAAATGATGAATGGCTGAGATTCATTTAACTATCGGGAAAGAGCTGTCGAGGCTTTTCAACCGTTGCAGGGCAAAATTTGCTCAACACTATCAAATAAAGACACGCCTTTGGCGTAAATATACTAATAATATAATAATATACAAATTTAAAATATAATAATATTATAATATACAAATTTAAAATTTAAAATATAATAATATAATATACATATTTCATAGTAATATAATATATAAAATTATATAATATACTAAAAATATAATAATATACAAATTTAAAATAGTATAATTTCATAATTATCCCTATGCCTCCTTACAATAGCTCGACAATCTTAATCGAGATACCCACAATGGGCAAAAGGCTTTGAATTGGGGTACCTAACCAAAGCTTTATTTCCCCTCTCAGGTATTAGTCCCATGCTCATTGTCCAATATACTAGGATCACTTTGTGCATGTTTCCCCTAAGAGTCGCATACTAATACCTGATTTATTTCCCATGAGAGTCGCATATGATAAAATTCGTAACCTAAGCTTTGTCGCGAGCTTCTGTAAGGATTTATTTGATAGGGTTCTTCGGTAGCTTGACTATGACCTGTCATACGATCTCATTCCTTATGACACTGATACCTAGTTAAAAAAAAGTCGAACCTAGCTCGATTCCGCAGGCAATTCCCACTGGTACTCGATTTTGGTACGACTCGTACCCAAAAACGAGGCTATTTCTCTAACAATTCAATAACATAACTATTTTCACAATTAATTTTTTAAATCTTAATTTTTCAATTTTAATTATAAATTAAAAAATTATAATAAAGAAAAATAAATATAAAATATTAGTTAGTATGTATCATACAAATAAATAAATATGAAAATTCAAATGTCTAATACTAATTTTAATAAATGCTTACTATATATATAATAAAATTTTATTACATCATTTTATTCATTCAATAAACATTAATATAATACTTATATATGTTTGCAATAATAAAAAAATATGTATTCAAATTTTTTATTTATTTACCTGGAAAGTCGCGGAAATGGTAGTGAACACATCAAATGCAATGGTAAAAGAAGGCAGATCTAGAAACGCCGGCCCAGAAACACTCAGAAACACCCAGAAACATCTTTAGAAACAGCTAAAAAAAAACCACATAGATAGAAAGAAAATCAAGCAAGTAGAATTAAATTCACATAGGTAAAAAAAAATTAAAAGAGTAGAAAAAACTTTAGAAATAACACTCATGTGATTGTTGTACATTGAGAGTTTATTTATAGCAAAAAAAACTTTAGTTTTTGCACTAATTTTAGATTTAAACAATAGCTTTTTGAAGATTTGGGGTTTTTCTTTTTAGAAATCGAAACCCTCTAAATCCAACACGCCTAAAAAAAGGTGATTTTTTGGATATGTGCGGGTACGATTTCCACGTCGTATCAATGCCATACCAGTTCCTTATCTGTACCAAGTACAACAGTACACATACCAGGGGAGGGGGGAGTGGTGTATCCTACAACTTTGATTTTGAGGCATTCCAATATAAAAAAATCTGCTTCACTAAGAAACAGATCGCTGCAGATTTTGGGACAAAATTGTAGCCGCTACAAAAGATTAATTTGGCCTTTTCTGAGCTAAATTCTAAACCTTATATCCGATTAAAGAATAAACCTTTAAATTGTAATTTCAGGGTCGATTTCATCAAGAAGTAATAAGGATTTCATATGTATATTTAGTTGTGCAAACTATCATGATTGTGAACTAGGGTTTGTTAAAAAAAAATAAGTAAACAAGATATTACAAAGGTATTAGAACTGGATCTTGCTAGCTTGTGAGATTTTATTCCTATGCATTTCAAGTGACAGAGTTAGCAAATATCAACTAAGGGAACATCACAAATACCCAAGAACAAAAAAGCAGAAAATCTTTTGGAATTTGAGACAAAAGAAGTAAATATGAAAAAAGAGAAGAAAACTTTGAAGATCCTAAAGATAAATTTGAAAGCAAGTTTGACCTTATGTTAGATATGATGGAGCAAATGTTACATATGATGCATAAAAACCAGAAAACACCAAATTATTTAGTAAATTCCATAATCAAAATAGCAAGGAAAGTTTTTTTTGAAGATAATAACAATAATAATAAGCAAAAAAGTCACATTTGGGTCTCCACTCCCAAATCCCTGCTAGTTATTGGGATCTTTTGTCACATTTAGAAACTTGATTGCGATGAGGGGATGACAAGGAATTGGGATATAACTCTAAGACTCTTGAGTGTGTTGACTTTAACGTTATTTTTGCAATTGCCAAAAATATCTTTAGATGAGGCAACTTCTACATATGACATGGCTAGTGGAAGTGGCATTGTAACTCATTTAGAGGTTGAACTCGTTTTTTGGTCTATGATATGTATTAAAGTCTAATTCTGATTTATATATTATGGTAATAAATAATATGTTCAACAAATTTAGTGATATGTGTGTTTTTAAAAATATTTTTTAAAATTTGTATTTTAAAATGTTTGATAAAATTGCTGAGTTATTGCCAAGTTTTTCCCCGAGCTTTTGCCAAGCCCCGAGTTTTTAAAAAATTTGGACCTACCGAGTAATTGTCGAGTCTAAGTAATTGGACATTACAAATCTTACCGTTCTTAGGCACATCCAAGAATGCCTTACCTGCCAACAAAACAAAGCAGAACATGTTTTTCCTACAGAATTATTGCAGCATTTACTAATTCCGAACCAAAAAAGCGAGAGTATCTCAATGGATTTAATTATAGGGCTCCCCAAGGCACAAGCATGCTGTTGATAAACAAACTAAATATGATCATTTCTTTGCCATATCTATGGAGTTAAGGCACATCAATTGGCTGAGTTATTTTTCAAAGAGGCTTTCCGATTGCATGGGTTGCCTAAAAACATAGTAAGTGATAGAAATGGTAGGTTCTTCAACTTGTTTTGGCAAGAACTCTTTCATTTGATAGGAATTGAATTGTCTCCAAATACTAGTTATCACCCACGGACTAATGGATAGATGAAAACAATCAACAAATGGATTGAAGGCTATTTGAGAAATTATGTCGAAAGGCATCGAAACAAGCTAGATAATGGCTTTAATTGGGAGAACATTGTTACAACACTACATATCATATGTCCACTGGAATGACACCTTTCAAGGCCTTGTATGGTTATGATGCTTTATCCTTTATTTTGGTCATCACAAGTAGTAGAGTACCAAGGGTGAGAGATCTAATTAAGCAAAGTCAAGAAATTTTTGAATCACTCCCAAAGAACCTATAGAGAGCACAAAATTAGCAAAATTTAAATGTTGATTAGCATCAAACTGAAAAAACATTCAAAGTAAGAGATGTAGTCTTCTTAAGACTAAGAAGACTACAACCTTACAAACAATCCTCCTTAAAGAACAATGGAGCAAATAAAATGAAACCAAGGTTCTATGGACCTTATAGAATCAAGCGAAGAATTGGGGAGGTTGTGTAGGAACTGGAATTACCAAAGAACGGTAAGATTCCTAATGTATTTCATGTCTCTTGTTTAAAAAGAGCATTAGGAAGTCAAATTATTCCTTCATTAGAGCTAACCCCACTCAATGATGAAGGGAAACTAATTTTGATTCCTAAGGCTATTATAAATTTCAAAGAAGAAAAGCTAAAAACAAAACAATGATAGAATATTTGATCCAATGGAAAGATCTTCCTAAAGAGGATGCTACATGGGAGGGTGTAGAAATTCTTCAACATCCTAATTTGTGATTGTTGGAGGACAAGCAATCTTGGTAAGGGCAAACTATAATGTCCTCTCCCCAAAATTAAACCACGATTAACCCGATGCCCATCATACATTTCCCGCAACAATTTGGCAATAAGGGAAGGGCTTTGATCTTAGCTGCAACTCTCTCCAAATCAAGACCCATGGTTGATAATATTGGTGAGTGTTGGGCAGTGGCAAATGTGAATGAACCCTCTAAAGTTAATGCAGCAGCCTAATCTATAATTGGAGTTTACTTAGCACTAGCATTTGATGTTAGAATGCTGCAATGATTACCTTCTAAGGTGTTGAAGTATACTCTTACAATTTCCTTAAATAACGCAGGTGCTCAATACAAGGATTAAGTGATATGATAAAATGAAATTATAATTAAAATTTATTTTTAACAATATCAACCAAGGGGCATTTGAAAAGTTATGACTGCTAGAGGAAGCCTCTATTTAAGAGAGGCAAAGAAAGGAGAAGGTGGCATATAGAGAAACATTTTATTATCTGATTTCTACTCCTTGTGGAGCATGGAACTTCGGCTCAATTAACCTGAGGACGAAAACCCAGAATTCCTTTGAGTGACTTCACACAGAGATCACCATGTGCAAATGTAATTGATTTCAGTTTGAATTAAAATATCCTTTCAACTAGCAGCTGGTTGTGGCATTCTAAGGGCAGATAATAGACATATTTTGAGGCATTCCAAAGACAGAAGAAGGTGCTTCACTAAGAAATAAATCGCTACAGATTTTGGGACAAAATTGTAGCTGCTACAGAAGATTAATTTGGTCTTTTCTGAGCTAAATTTTGAACATTATATCTGATTAAATAATAAACGTTTAAACTGTAATCTCTGGGTCAATTTCATCAAGAAGTAATAAGAGTTTCATATTTATGTTTAATTGTGCAAACTACTATGATTGTGAGCTAGAGTTTCTTCTATTTATTTTTTTAAAATTAAACCGGGGGATATTACAGTGCATATACTTAGACATGTTGACTAGGCTGGGACAAAAAAATCACCTTTACCTTATACAAGTGTATGTATGCATATACATGTATGGTGTAAGTACACATGCATATTTACTAGATACATGAATGTCACCATGGCAAGAAGACAATCACTTTGCAGATTCCCTTGTATAAGAGAGACCCTGGTGGGATTTACGAAATTCAACCCTTGAGGATGCCCAAAAAGAATCCATCTGTAAACTCCAGATATGGATACAGCATTCATATCCCCGTAAATAGTAAGAGAAAAAAAAAAACTAAACATAAGTAATTTATGTAAAAATCTAACTCAGATAAACAATTTTCTAAAAAAGCATAGGTTGAAAGATCCTACAAAGCAATTTAGCCTATAGAATTTAAAGAGGTCCCCTTTACTCCATTCCTCTCTCAAACATTACCTGTCATTTTTATCTTTTTTCTCCAATTTCTTTGCTCGAACGTAGTTTTTGTTCTTTTAAACCACTCGGTTTTTGCTTATTTCCAACAAACATAACTACTAAAATATGCATGGGTGCACATGTATATAGATATTAAGTAAATGGACTGGCAGGTCACATTCATTTCCAAGCTTGGTCACGAGGTCAAAGCCCAAGGAGCAAAAGAATTGTACAACACATATGTGTTGAAGTGAATAGGTTCCTTTGCCCCCAGGAGAAGAATCTCACACACAAGGTGCATTGCCTTGGCTGTGACCTGTGACCTGTGACCTACAAAATAACCTCAACCTTAAATTTATGTGCATGTATATGCAGATGTATGTATAGACGAATGTGTGCGAGTGTATCTTCCTATACATTTATGTGTACTTATATGTATATGGGCGTTAAACACATATGTATATGACTGTATGAGTACATGTTATGTATGTATGTGTGTGTACATGTATTTGTATATAATCTTATATATTGGGTTCATTTTGCAGTAGTTAATCCTAAAATATCTGTTTTCATGCATCAAGCAAAGTAATTGAAAGATGTATAAACAAAGAGCTCCTTAGAAAAGAGCTCTTTAGAACTATTGAAAAGCAATAAATAAGTATAGCAAAACCACAAAATTCCACAATGTTCAACACACTCACCTTAACCCATAGAGCCAATCCAGATTGCTGATTTATCTGAATCTCTTGATCCTTTATTGCAGCCTCTTTCATTTCAAGAGCATTTGATGGGTATTCAAATTTGACCATTTCCACACATTGCTCAGAGACTCCATCTTTAAGATGCCCTGGTTCTCCATTGAGAAAAATCTCTGTGTCTGTCCTTCCACCATTACCCACAGAAACTTCTGGGTTGTCCTCTGCCGATCCCATCCCACATTGCCTCTGCCCTTCCTACTATGCACACAACAGCCACCACCCAAACATATAGTAAAGTTAAAAACCTTCTTAAGAACTTCAAATTTGAAAACAAAATAAGCAACCCCATTAAAAAAAAAACAGCCATTTACAGCAGGTGATCGGCAACCAAACAAAAGTTCAATGACCTATAAAGATCCATTCAATAGTTTTCACATTGATACCAATTAACAAAATATGTCCATGGGTGTAGCAAATTTGATTGATTCCGCCTAAAAGCAAGAGAATCATGTGTTGTCTATAGTCGTAACAGATAATGACTGTTAAGGAAGTTTGAAAATTGCAAACCCAAGATTACCCACAAAATTTCTTCAGCCCCACAATCTACCAAACCAATAAAATCCAAAAGAAAAAAGAAAAGAAAGACTCGCCTCCTAAGATTTCCCTAAGCCACAAAGAAAGAAAGACACGCACATGGACCCCAACAAATAATATAAGCATATAACATTTACATGCGATACGAGATATAATAAACTTTAGATAGATGCCATAGATATTCCATGATTATGAACAGAAAGAAAGAATTAGTTTAAGTCCCCTACCTGAAAATTGATATTTGCTGGGTTTGATGACTGCAAGGGCGTGATGCCATTATCAATATTCTCATTAGCAGACATGGACAAGTATGTAGGCTCTGAGGAATGAATAGAATGGTCCTTGTCACGAGAATGCAAAGATATTTCCGATCCCAATTCTTCTCCCCCCATAGTCCAACAAACTAAATAATATAACCCTTTCTCCCCATTCGTTACCCTTAACACACTCCTTAGAAAAACAAAAAGTTTAAAAACCCTCAACTCGGTTAAATTAGTATTTTGCGTCCTCTTGCCTAAGTTGCGACGTTCCGCTATTTTGGCTCTCATTTACAATTTTATTCGGTAGCGGAAACTCCAAGGCTCCTCTAAAGTGTTGTCCTTCGATAGGCTTAAATTTAACGGTCGGCCCTACCTGTCTAATATAAATTAAATATATATTTAAGAATAATTTTATAGAAATATTGATAGTCTTATTAAAACATTTATTGTTGTACAATACATTTTTTATTATTTACGCACAAGGTGTATCAAATTTGAAAAAGAGTAAGCTAATTTTATAAATCAATAGTTCACCTCTTTCAAGAAGGCGTGCAAGACGATTGAAAACATTTCAACCGTTGATCATTTTTTTGTGATTTTCAATTGTTTTTAATGACGATGTTGTATGTTGTCTTTTGCAAACATTTGACTACCTCCTACGCCCAAAGTACGAACCCATCGCCTACGCCTCCCTCGATCATTTTATTTTGTAGCCAACACTGCATGTTGCCTTCTACCCTTTAATGTTTGCATACGTTCTACTCACAACTTGCACATGCTAACGCTTGAAAAAAAATCTCATCTAGTTGATACATTCCTCACCTCACACCTAAAAACGGAATTTTTACTCACATTTAATATTTTTGTTTAAAAGGTTGAAAAAATCTCGTTGATCCCAAATAAAATCAAACTTGAGTAGCCCTAGAACCCCAATATTTTCAGATCTACTTACTTTTGTTGTGAATAGATTAAAGCAGCAATTGAAGGGAGATAGGCTTTTTGTTCGTCTTATTTTAAAAATATTCTACCATGGTAGGGTTTCATTAATTTTTCTTGCAAACTCTGCCCATTTTTTCTCATCGGCATCGTTGAGAGCACGACACAACTTGTGCATAATCTTGAGGTAAGTCACTTGCATAGTTTCAGTGAATTTTCCCCATTGACAATAAAGTTTAATCGATTATATACAAATTATAAATTTCTTGGTTGGTTTTTCTTCCCTATTCACAGTTTCTTTCACTTGTCGAGCACATATTGTTGACTTCTATCTTGGGTTGCAGTAGGAAGGCTTACTAATCACAGTTGCTCTCAAACAGACATCATGAGACCTTTTTTGAGCTATAGAGCCCAGCCACGATTCTCAGATCTTCCTTTGCTTGCATTTTTAGGTTGAAACCCTCCAAATCACTCTCTTCCTTCCTATTCATCTTGAATATGTGTGTAGGAGTGCAAAGATTTTCCAAAAGTTTTCAAAGCTATGGAAATCTAAAAGTGTGGTTGTGGAACAAGCTTGTATTCATTATTTATGCAGGTTTATTTATTTTTGAAAGGTTTTAGGTGGCTTTGCGAACTGCCAAAATTAAAGGAAAAAAGAAGAAGAGGGGGTAGGGTTGTGTGGTAATACAAAGCACAATTTTGGTTGTAAACTGTTGGAATTTCAGAGTTGACCACTCCATTCACACGATGCCTAAATTTCATATTAATTTTGAGTTTGTTTTACACAATCTTGATATATACATATATATTCTTTTTTATTTGTGTAAATGTGTACAATTTTTATTGATATATAGACAAAAATACACATGTATATATGTTTTACAATAATGAAAGCCTTTTTTATTACTCTACAATTGCATTAAGCTTTTTAGGAGAAGGAATTAACATTTTTCATATCACATTACAACTGCCACATTTTTAAGCAAGGTATTTACATCTATCATCTGTCAGAAAAAATTAAATAGAAAAAGAGACAACAATCATTCTTCTACATAAAATGGAGCTCTATAATAGGGTATGAAATTTATCACAACATAATGAAAGGGGATTTTTTTGATTTTATAGATGCAGATTTAACTATTAATCTCTCTTCTCTCAATATCTACTCTTTGTCTCTCTATTCTAAACATAACATGAATCTATTAGTGATGGAGCATGATTATCTACTCTTTGTCTCTTTATTCTGCACAAAATGGAGCTCTATAATAGGGTATGGCATTTATCACAACAAAATGAAAGGGGAATTTTTTTAATTTTATAGATGCAACTTTAACTGTTAATCTCTCTTCTCTCAATATCTATCTTTGTCTCTCTATTCTAAACATAACATGAATTTATTGGTAATGGAGCATGACTATCTTCCTCGTTAAGAATTTTTGTTTCAATAGTGTATTGATCCTTTTAAGAGAATGCATAGGTGATTTGAAGCTATCACTGCTCCATTGAAATCTTTGTTGCAAAAAAAACACTCATTTGTCAAATGGCCTACCAATGACCTCATATACTACAAATATATGAAAAAAATATACCAATTTTTTTCCTAATTGACCTTCCACACCTCTTCAACATACCCATTGCACACCAAGGTGCGACTGCTAGTATATATTTTTTAATAAAAATGTCTAAATACAATCATACAAGTGTCAAACTTAAGCTTTGTATCATAATCAATCTTTACACCCTCCTCTATAGAGGACTAATGGGAGGTCCACCTCACCTTGCTACTTATAGAGTAGCTTTTATATGCTATAATTCACACTTATAGATGGAATGGGTGTGTCCATAGGTGCAATATGAAAAATTATCAACATTAAGTAAAGTTTGTTTGAGTGTTTCTATCTATAGTATAGGGTATAATATATTAGAATGTGAATTTTCTAGGAGTTATGTTAGGGTTTTGGTCTTTACTTGTGTTGTCTTGTTGTTATGATGTCATATTGTACCTTTGATATAAAAAAAATCACATTTATTACAAGTTTTTTAACCTTCATTTTCAATGGCTTCAAATTTTATCAACCTAGTAGTTTCTACTGGTGATGGTTTAATGGCTCTAGGCAATAGCTCCTTGAACTAAGCACCCCCAAAAATGTGTTCCCAAAATAGTTCATGAGGTATGAACTCTAATTATCCTCTAAATGTGGTTTTTCCTATTTTGAAATTTGATAATGCATGTAAATTGTTTGAATATTTTACATTAATAGGTTATTTTGTTAAAAGAACTCCCCTTGAAAATATGCTTAGGGATTAGATCAACAAGAATTGGATCCCATGTGGGGTCCACCTTGAGGCCATCAAAAACCTCATCAAGGAATTTTTATCTTTTTCACTTTGTTAAAGCATCCCTTTTGATTTTTCAATAATTTTGGACTTTAGACTTTATAGGGTTTGATAAAAAGGCTCTTTATGTGTCAGTTTAGGTAGAATTCCGAGTTCTTTCTTTACTTTGCTATAATTTTTAATCACAATTGTTGGCTCACCTGGTAAAGTTATTTGTGTTGATTCTAATAGATTTTTTTGCCTCATCCACAAAAGTGTCTATGTTGAGGTTGACCCCTTTAAAGATTTAAAAGAAGTGAATATTTAAATTAATCATTCACATCATATCCAACATGTACTTTATCTTAATTTTTCAAACACTTGTTTTATATATCAATCCTCTAATCATAAAACTAGGGATTATCTCTTTGTCTCCCCTCATAATAGCCTTTTTTAGTTAGTTTGTTGAGGGTTAAGTCCTTCTAAAAATGATGAAGGGTGGACCACAATCATGTTACCTTAAATTTTGTATGAACTCTCAAAAAAAATGTAACTTATACATGGAGTTGTGTAATTACATCATAATGTGATCATTTAATATCTAAACCCATGAGCTTAAGTTCCCTTGAGAAAAAAATCAAGTCTCTTCCTATTTTTCAAAGTCTTATGTTTTAGTAGCAACTTAGTCAAAAGATCTACCAGCTTTAGGAAGAACCCAAACTCTCGACTTCCAAATTATATAGAAATGTCAAAGCTTTGAGTAGTTCCAACAATAAGTTGCACCCCTGACATACTTTTGCAATGTTTGAACTGAGAGGCAAAGGATATTAAGATTTTTTTTAAATATGTCAAAGGACACTATGGTTATGAGAACTATTAAAACCATTAACATACTTCCCAGTCTCCTACAATTTTCAAACATCATTTAATTTTGTGAAAGGGTGTTTGCTTGAGGAAATTTCAAACAAGTTCAAAATATTCAATGAGCCTCTGACTTTCTGGAAAGTGTTTGATGATTAAAGGAACCAATGAGTTGAAGAGGAGATTATGTTTATAAAATTACTATCAATGTTTCCATGAAAAACACATAAACTAAAAATGTAAGGAAATTTCTATGCATATAATCAAAAATTACTGCAACCAAAATAGTTCCCTTGATGATATCCATCTCAATATTGAGGTAAATCAAAATTCTTCCATCTCTTTCTTGGATTTTGTATTTTTTCATTTCAAAAATCCTTTGTCTTACTAAGGTTTGTGCAAATTTTATTTTACCTTAAATCCTCATGAACCATATCAATTATAATGCTCACCAAAACTTAACCTCACTCCCATTTCTTTCAACCAATACTATAATCCCTCAAACCCTAACCTAATTATTTTGGCTTATTGAAAAATCCTATAAATTGAAATATGCATATCAAGGGTGTGAGAGAGAATTAGTTTTACAAAACTCTTTATCAAATATTGGAGACAACAATTTAGGTCACATTGATTTGGAAGAAGTTTGGCAGAGAACGACTCAAAGTCCTAGATCTTCCATGGCTAATCACATTATTACATAGGGTTATGGGAAGTAAAGATACTAGTTCATTTCAATTTTGGATGTGCCAACTTATTACAATTATTGTTCATTTTTCACAATTTGTAGATTAGGGAAAATTGATCAATGATAATATTCATAACCAATTGATTAATTTTTAGGATACTCAAGAATTCTACATGACCTCTTATGTATTCTATACCATCACAAGTGTGCAATAATGGCCTAATTTGTAGGAGGTTGGAGTATTTGATGATACCACTCAAGTATTGGTTTTTACCCTCAATTGCAATAAGAAATCGATAATGAGAATTTTCAATGAGTTAATAATGATTTCAAAATTATTACAATAAGATAAGTTGATGGGAATGTTGAACTATGGATCTTTGAGGAAGCAACTAAATTGATCTACCAATTTTGTAATTATTTCATTGAATTTCTAAAATTTACTTATATCAAAATTGGTGGTTTTGATGAATATCCTTACATGTTGCTCAAGTATCCCAATGATCATCTCTTTAATTGAGCTAAGTTTTAAGAAAATACAGTGCATTAATAAACCCTATATTGATAAAAGGAAAGTAGGATATCCATTTCCTTTGAGTTTAAGCTTCTACTATACTTGTATATGGTCAATGCTCAAATTATTGAAATATCTCTATTCAAAATTACTATGAACTTTTATAGTATGAGTTATCCTTTTGATAGAAAAAACAATGTGTTCAAGATAATTTACCTTTGGGGTCTAAATATTTTCATCACCCAAATTTAGAAGATTACTAGTCTGATTGTGAAAATGATTTCATGGTAAGGGAAAATGGTTTGTCTATAATTTAATTTAACAAATGGAGGAATACGAGTTGATTTTGGATACTACAAGCATAAAATATTATGAATCTAATATATTTTATAAGTTTTATATAGACACTCTTCAATTCCAACCTCTCACACCCATTAAATAGGTAGATAAAGAAATGACAAATACAAAAGAAAGATATTTGTTTGTAATAAAAACATCTAATAAACAATTGAACACTAAAGCTCCTAAATGAACTCCCTCAAAGATGCAGGATAAATCTCCCTAAAGTAAAAAAGAAAGACCAGGCACAACATCTTGTGCAATAAACACCAATATATATATAGTGTAGTTGGACGAGGAAATGGAGAAGATCTTAATAATGGATTAAATTTAAAAATTACATGTGCCCAAGGAGATGTTGCAAGGAAACTAAAACTACCAATCAAGAGACCCAAAATTCCTCGAAACACAGAAACGAGAACTCAACCAATTTGAAAAAAAAATTGTTGTGAGTATAGATCCCTTACCTTCCCAAACTCTCGTTATGTCATCCACATCTTCTCAAAATTAAGATCCTAATGTTCATAATCCCCTAGTTATCCTTACACCAGTAAAACATTACTATAAATACCTCTCCAAAAATTGCTTTTCCCCCACTTATCTCTTTAGTTGTTGCTACTACTTAGAAATATTTGTCTTCTTCCTAGTGGTTAAAAGGGGTGATATCGAGGAAAAGGAAATGACAAATCTTGATTTTGATACAATGGAAAAATTGTTACATTGTACTCCTCAAAAGCCTAAAAAGGCTAAGATTACATCAATATTAATTATAGACCCCTCTTGAGATTAGTATATGAAGGTAGTGAGGCTTGTTAGTGATCTAATGATGAATAGGAAGTAATTGAAGTTGATTATCAATTTACCCATTTTAAACTTGGCCCTTCCACACACAAAGGTAACATCCATAATTTTTAGATCTTTGTTGCAAAAGTGATATAGAGAATATAAAAAAAAGTAACTAGAGAATAGGTAGACTTGAGCAAGCCCAAACATCAATATTTTACATCAAATCTATCATAGATGTATCTAGTTAGCATTTGTTGACTGTATGTGAGGATAATGTAGGGGATGTTGATAAAGACATAATAGATAAAATAAGTAAATATCAAGCATAGGCGAAATCGTCAAAGATATGGGTTGAACAAATTATACAAGATTGCTCATGTTATGTATTGACGAGGCAATAAGTTCATGTTATGTATTGACAAGGCAATAAGTTGATATTAGGAGGTAGATAATAAATTAAAAGAATTGAATGGTGAGATTATAACAATTATGAAAGAAGATGCACTATGGCCAAAAGAAACCAAAGACTTATAAGAGATGGAAAAATATGATGAAATATTGATAAGAAAAATATAATAAAACCAAAATATTACAATATGATGACATGGTTAAAGAGAATTGAACGGAAGGAAATTATTATCGAGCAAATCATTTTAGAGTTGAAAGACTTGATAAAATAGTCTAAAAAAATTAAGTCTAAGATCATTGACATTGTCAAGCTTTTGAAGTAAAATTATTAAAATAAGGTAACTAAACCATAGAAGATGTTTAAGTAGACAAACAAAATTTCAAGGATTTGATCTAAAAAGAACTGTCTATATAAAAAAATTATTGATGCAAATACATTAAATAAAATAGCATCAATATTGACTATAATATTTGTATGTCAAAAGAATTTATTTGTATACCCTACAAAGTTACAAGAGAACATAAAACTTGACAACATGGACGTTGAGACTACTTAACATTGTTACTACAAGACCAAAGCTAATTTCACCAATAATAAAACAATTCATAATTTACAAGGGCACAACTTCTTCAAGCATGTACGAAGATAGAAAGGGAACAAATCTTGAACAACAAGTTTAAAGACTTTTATTAAGTTATTTTCTAAAATTTTAATTAGTCATTTATATGACTCAATATGAACTCATTTTATTTATGAATTTTCATTAGAAAATAAATACTTTTAATATTTATTTAAATTTGTAAATAAAAATTAGCTATGAATTAGTTATTTGGAAAATTTATATATAAGAGGTGAAGTTGTATTTTGGGGGAGGGATTTTTTGGATTCACACAGTTTTGTACAAGGGTTTGGAGATGTATAACTTTACAAAAAATAGAAAATTGTAAGATTGTGATATCACATGGTATTTTCTATATGTCATGGCTGATTTATTGTATCTTAAGTCAATATTGGTCTTTTTATTCCCTAATTTATTATTAAAACAATTGGTCTTTTATAGAACTCAATTAACTATACAATACCAAAGGCATATATAGTCATATCCCAAGAATAATGTGTTTAGTATTGTTTTCATAATTGTATCTTCTCATACGTTAATACTTGAGACTCTTTTTCCCCTTCATCATTGCATGTCCAATAATCTTCAAGAACTTGCCATAAATTTATAGTGAAATGATTTATTTCTTTCATGGTGAGATTGTTTATAATTGTTATTTACCTAATATATGAAACTTAAACCAGCATATGTATGCTTTTTGTCAATGTTTCTTGAAAATATACATCTTTCTTAGTTTATTTACCTTTAGTATTTTACGATAGAAAATACCTCCAAAATCAAAAATTTATCATACGAGGGAGCTCCTCCTCTAAAACATAGAGGAACTTGTTAAATAATAACAACTTATTAAACTATTGATATAGTTGTGATGCTTGTTGGGCAAGTCATATTAAGAAATTGCAATGATAAATATGTTTACCAACAAATCAAAAACCATAAAAATATCTGTAACCCTAACAATTGTGGAGCATAAGAAACAAACCATAGTAGATGTTGAAAATCAAGTTGTTAAGTCATAATCTAGTACATATTCAAATTATCGAGACAAGGGGAAAGAGATGGCTCCCTCTTATGGTGAGTTTTCCACTCAACCTAAATTTTCTAGATGATGAACAATCAACATCTATTTTATCCTCTAAGTTTAAGTCTATTGATCATTCTCCTTCCCTCATGGTACTACATTGATATTATAGTTTATAAAGGTGTTTGCAAGAATAAGAGTTTATTGTAGAGAAAATAAGGTTACAAGTTTTGAACATTCAATTGGGAAGCTTCTCTTGAGATGAATTCATGCAAAACCATTGTTCTTCTCTTAATGAGTTAGATAATGACGATACACCTCTTGATTCCTACCAATGAATTTTAATTATCAAAACATTCAAGGTATTATTAGCTTTCTCAGGAAGTATAATTCTAGAGATCATAAAATATTTGTAGCTCTAGATATCCTTTGCTTGTAAGAGGTTAAGATCACTAGTTTTTTTGCTTTCTACTACTTATGTTATTTGGCTAACTAGTTTTTAATGTAGAAATTATAATGCAATTCATGGAGAGGTTTTCACTTTTCTTTCTCTTAAATGGTACATGCATTTTTCAATATTAAAATAATTATTTTAAAATTATTAATATTTATACCTCTAATGATACTATTGAAAGATATTTATTATAGCACTCAATCATCAATTCAATGTATTTTGTCACTTGGGTTTTATGTAGAGAATTTAATATGGTTTAGATGGATTATGATAAAGATAACTATGTACTCATGCATTGGATGGTTGGAGAAAGGGAAGCTTGGTATTTCATGCACAATAAATTGGGTCTTTTTAATCCCAATATGGTATGTCACCATACTCATTCATATTGGTTTACATGAAATAATTTTTGGGTTAGGTCTGATAGAGTATACAAATGGTTTGAACATGCCATGATTTCTACTTAGTACTTTTTATCTTTGAAACATAGAAAAAGGTGATCCTAAATCCAAACGCTTATAAAAATAGGATTCAAGGTCTTTTTACAGTGTTTCATTAAGATGGAGATCAACAAGGTATTTAGATTGACTATCAACCATGAAAATGAGCCAATCAAACCTATATTTGCATCTTTAAGGGGTGGTAAATGGATTGGAATTGATTTTCTTTGATTAACCTAATTAGACTATGTGCCCTAATATGAAAAATACAAGATCTCGACAATGTACAAATTGAAACAATAGTTTGCAAGTAGATCTGGGAAGTGTATAGGACTATGTACATGCCCAAAAAGATTGGTTACAACCACTATAGGAGGACATAGGAATCCTAGGGCATATGGTTCCTTATAGGGGCGTCTTTATCAACCATTTCAACCCTTTGATGTCAAATCTAAGGTCTTTGTTTTTGCTTGCAGAGTTGTCAGATCACTATCAAATATTTCTATATGTGAGTTTCTATGAGTTGACAAGATGTAGGGCTTCAATTGTAATAATGAACAATTTATCTTTAAGCTTCCTTCAATCCTCTTTAAACCTTAATTCTACACATTCACAAAGAGACAAAATGTTGTGCCATTTGGGGGCTTGTCTTAGTCAAACCTTGTGTTAGTGTTTCCACTTCCACAATGGAAATGTTAATGGTAAATGGATAAATGATAGGAAGGAATGATGAAATTACAAAGTGATACAACTCACCACCCTTAAATGGCATCCTTGAAGGATTGAAGTCATGCACATCATGTTAAGTTCTTGGATCTTGCTTACTTTATTTCTTGAATTGCTTTGGAGACCTACAAAAAGGGGTTATCCTTCGCAAAACAATGATAATATGACAACATGAACTCACATACACTTTGACATGATGTTTGGATCTTGAATTGTTACAATAAATCATTGAAATATTGCTCTTGACTTGCTCTTGAATGCTCTTAATTTTCACCTCTTTCTAGATAATCTCACTTAGATTTCAAATGATGCAATAACTTGGTATTTATAGGCATTTATTCAATTTCCCAAAAATTAGATCCCGATAGTCAACCTTTGCATGTTAGGTTTCAAATGTTAAAATATTGACACCATATTAAAAATTGGGTTCTAGCACAATACGAGGAATTAGATGCCCTAGGGCATCCCAGTCCTAGTTCCATTTTTCAAGACATGGTGTGTCGGGGGCAAAACATTAAATGGGTGCATTTGTTCAATGCTTACAATTTGTCAAAAAATGGTAAAAATGGACCTCATAATGCATAATTTAGGAAATTAGGAGCTTAATTAGGTCCAATAAATTAAGGGGGAGCAAAACATAGAGTGAAATTGTCAAGGGTGATAATTTTTGACGCTACACTCTTTTACCCATTATTTTTCTCTTTTGGTGGAGCCTTTGCCAAACTTTATTCTATTTTTATCATTATCCCCTCTAGTTTTGTATTTAATGGAAAAATACTTATTCCAATACTAGGAAGCATCAATTTTTTCTTAACACCTCTTTCCTAACTCATCAATAAATTTTGGCCTATATATGTCATATGTGGAACCTTGATCCTAGACCTTCTCAACAAGAATGTTAGATTAACTAGTGAAATGGAGATTTCAAATGCACCTTCTACTTGTTTGAATCTATGACCTTCATGCTAGAGTAATCATGCATTAGCTAATAATTAATTAATATTTAAATAATTACTAGTCTAATTTATTCTCATGCACTTAAGCTAAACTTAGGAGTGTTTTTCTATGTTAACTAGAGAGCTATTATTAGATCATTATGTCTCATTGCATGAGATGTTGACACTTGTCATGATCTAGCTCGCTTACCATTTAGGATTACTCCTATATAGTACTCAACTCTCATTGTATTATTATACCTTATTGATGCCTTTGATAAAACTTTCAATCTTTGAGGACTCTTATTTTCCTTGAAGATTCTTGAGGTTCATTCTATAGCTTTTTCTTGTTGAGCAATATTACATATTATTATTTGTAGCTCTCTTATGTGGAAGGTGTCTTTGTTCGTTGTTTGATCATGTGGCTCATAATTTCATAATTATAACATGGTATCAGAGCATGGATTCAACGAACCCCTTCTCGATTTATGAGAATTTTCCTTCAAAAAGGGTTATAGGCTTCAAATCTAGAATCTCCTTTGCATTTTTATAAATTTTGGAGGTGGGTGATTTTGAGGTGCATTTTGGTGCGAAAAGAACCTCACAGTTGTATTTTGGAGGTCGATTCGACAAATTTTGACTATAAATTTGCCTATATTCCCTGGCGAAAGCTTATGAGGCAAATTTATTTTGCATAGGTGTTTGTACGGCCCCTGTATGGACTCTTATGCACGAAAATAAAAAATAAAAAGTGCAGGGTGTTTTTTTATTTTCCTTGGTTTTTTTAAATCGAGATTTTTTTTAAAGCTGGTTTTTAATTGTTAGAGTTATCATACATTAGCTAATAATTAATTAATATTTAATTGATTACTAGTCTAATTTATTCTTGTGCACTTAAGCTAAACTTAGGAGTGTTTTATGCTTTATTAGTTGAGCTAATATTAGATTATTATGTCTCATCTCATGTGATGTTGAAACTTGTCATGATTTGATCCCTTTCTCATTTAGGGCTTTGATCTTACAAGCACTTAACCCTCATTGTAAATATCTCTCAGATATTATTTGGAGCTTTCATATCTTTTTGAGAGTCTCTTACTTCTGTAGCTTTTTCTTGTTGAGGAATATTACACATATTGTTTGTAGATCTCTTACGTGGAAGGTGTATTTCTTTGTTGTTTGATCTTGTGGCTCACGGTTTTGTTCTTGTTTCACAATTCTAACCGGTATCAGAGAGTGGATTCACCGAACCCCTTCTTGATTTATGAAATTTTCTTTCTTCAACGAGGGTTACAAGCTTCAAATCTAAATCTCCTTTTTTTTTTTTGCAAATTTTGGAGGTGGGATTTTTTTAAAGCATTTTTTGTGAAAAAAACCTCGCCATTGGATCCAAAGCTATCGAGAAAGTCAAATTTGGCTTTTGTTTCGCCTTATTTCAATTTTTGGCATCAAATCTACAAGGTTTTGAAGCGATTGCTCTTTTTTCAGATCTAGAGGATAGCTATATTTTTGGTGCATTTTGGTGTGAAACAGACATCACCATCACGCTCAGAAGGCCCAAAAACCTTAAGATCGCCTGTCAAATCGCTGAAATTCATGTCGGGAGTTTTTGAGGCAATCAATTTTTGCCAGGGAGGCTGTGTGGCCTCCCCAACACACGAATTGAGGTAAAAAATTTTAAAAAAAATTGAAATGCCTTTTTCAAAAGGCTGTAGGTTTTTTGTTTGTTTTTCATTAAATTTTATTAAAATAAATAAATTTGCCGGAGTCGATCCCCCCCCCATAGTGGCGGTGGGGCGCAAGGGGTCACCAACTTGCCATTATGGCAAGCGTACCCCCTTTGGGTACCTCGCCTCATGTGTGGTAAGATTTTTTTTAATTTATTTATTTTTTTAAAATGTTTTTTTAATATATTTTTTCTTAAAAAAAATGTTAAGTTTTTTTAATTGTTTTTTATCTTTAAAATAAAACAATCAAATAATAGTTTTTTTTCAATGTTTTTTTTTCACTTTAAAAATAAAAACATGTCAAAATTTGCATTTTTTTTGCAAAATAAATAAATACACTATCCCTAGAGGAGATTTTTCCTAGCACACTAAATTTGGTGGACCTCCACATTTGGAGGTATTTTTGCTAAATTTGGTGGAGATGTTCTTTTCCCTACTCAACCCCTCTCTGTTGGCCTTTTCAGTTTTGCAACCTATCTTCCATAGGCCATATCTCAGTCGTACAACGAAATTTTTCTATGCAATTTTATTTTGAAACAAGGTAGAATTTTAAGCTCTTTGTGGCGGTGCAAGTATTTTTCCAATTTGGGCTTCTAGATTTTATTAGAATTTGGTTTTCTCAGTGATATTGTTGTTCAATTCTCATTGTGATCTTTAAAAATGTTATGTTCCTAAATTTGAGATGCTAAACAGTTAATCATGCAATAAAAAAAACTAACACAAAAGAGGACACCTCAATGATTAACCTAAGGAAAGATAAACATAAAAGCAAGATGAAAATTGATTGAAATTGATGATACCTCCATGTTGTGTCTTCCTTGGTTGGCCATTGATCTTTGGATGTCTTGTGTGCTCCTTGGATGACAAGCTAAATTAAATATGCAAAGTGATATGCAAGATGGATGAAGACATGGTAATGGTGAGATGCTAAATGCTATGGTAGATGAGAGCTCAAATGACAATTTGGCAAGAGTTTGGTAGCAAAAGACTTCCTCCTTTTTTGAGAGAAATGAGGGGATATTTATAGGATAATTTGAATTCTCTAGAGAATTCAACGGTTGAGATTGATCCAACAAAACCAAGATGAAGGGCTATGGTGAGTTGAAGACTCACAAGCCCTCACATATTGACATGTGGAATGTGAGATGGCTTAGGATGACATGATGTGGGAGTGAGGTGGAAGAAGGACAAGTACCTTGTAGGTACCTTGGGGGATGAGAAGATTCCTTGGAAGAATAAAAATGAATTAAAAATTCACAATGATTGGAAGAATCTAGTGGATAAGAGAGGGTTTCCAAAAAGGTGGGGATTTGTCACATGTGGTTGATGTGACAAGTCAAAGGTTCTAGAAGTCCTTGGCACATATAAAGTGACAAGTCAATTCTTCTAGAACTTGCATGGGGATAGGGTAGACCTTGGAAAGATAAAAGTGAATTAAAAAATCACATGGGGAAGAGAGGAGCCTTGGGTGAATAAATGTGAAGTAAAAATTCACATGGGGAAGAGAGTCAAGGCCAAGAAAGGCAAGTGGAAAGGTTGACCAAAAAATGTATGTCAAATGTGGCTAATGATTTTGATTAAGGTTGCGCAAACACAAGATTATGATAATTAATGAGAGATTAGAGGCAAGTGGGAGATTATGGAAGATGTGACACTAACCTTGATTAAGTGGTGCACATCCTAATCATAGATTAATTAATTCAATCCGGATCAAAAGAGGATTATGGAGAATGTGACAAGGAGAGAGAAAAAGAGGGATTAAAATTTGGTTTAATACAAATAGGTCAAATGACTAAATTAAAAAAAATTGTCTTATTTATTTAATTTAGAGAAGGTGTAAGGTAAAGTATTTAATTTATTCAATTACATATTTTAGGAACCTTAGGCAAAAAATGAAATAATGATTAAATAAATTATTTAATGACTATTAATGAAATAGATGAATAGAGTAGATGATTTTGATCATGTGGAAGTGATCAAATTTAGATGTCTACATTTTGCCCCTATTTGAAGTACTGTTAGAATAATCGTGCTTCAAAGAAAAGAAATTGTTGATGAATCTATAAAGGAAGTAACCAGAAAATGATGCCTCGACGTGGGGAGGACTTGAGTTGTCCAATTAGCGGGGCAATGTATGAAGATGCCCCAATCCTCCAAGGGAATGACTATGGTGGGGAAAATAGAGAAATGGGAAGGGTATGCCCCCTCGAGAAGGCGACGAGGGAAAAGAGAGGGGTCTCAAGCGACCTCTTGATAGGAATAAATAAAGGGTATGGTTGGAAAGAGCATGAAAAATTAGGCAAGTTTGTCTGTTGAATGAAGTCAAACGGACAAATGGTTTGCAAATGGCGGCCCCGGGAAGGGAAAGGAAGGGATTAGTTTGAGGGAAAAAAAAGGTAAATAAGAAGTAAAAAAATACCCCTTAAAAAGGAAGGGAAAAGAGAGGGGTCCCATATGACTTCTCAATAGGAATAAACGAAAGGTGTGGTTGGAAAGAGCACGAAAAATTAAGCAAGTTTTCCTTTTGAATGAAGTCAATCCGACGCACGGTTTGCAAATGGCGGCCCTGAGAAGAAAAAAAAAAATGGTTTGGAGGTCTACAGAGGGGCGGATTTGCCCCACTGTAGAAGGGCGGATCCGCCCGGGAAAAGGGCGAGTCCGCCTCAGAAAAGGGCGGGTTTGCCCCAAAAAAAGGGCGGGTCTGCCCCGAAAAAATGATGAGTCTGCCCCAACATGGGTCGGGTCTGCCCCGAAAAAGGGTGGGTCCGCCCCGAAAAAAGGGCGGATCCACCCTGGCATGGGGTGGGTCCATCTCGAAAAAAGGACGAGTTCGCCTTGGTATGGGGCGAATCCACCTCGGGGTCGGGTAGGTATGCCTCGGTATAGGGCGGGAGATTAATGAAGGAGGAAGGGATGGGGGAAATGATGAGAGATGAGATGATGAAAGGGGATATGAAGATGACGATGTAAAATGATGGATAAGAAATGATGATAAGTGATGGAAGGTAAAGGTGAGCACAAATGGATTCGAGGACAAATATTATGTTGCCCCATTCAAGCTACAAGCCAGGTTGGGTGGATGGTTGATGGAGATTTGTGGGTGAGGGAATGATATATCCCAGAACAACACAAGGATAGGGAATGATACATCCTAATGAGGATGAGGATGAGTGTTGTTAGCTAGGGAAAGATACATCCCAAAATAACACCAAAGGATAGGGAAGGATTCATCTTGATGAGAGTGTTATTGATGAGGGAAGGATACATCCCAAAATAACACCAAAGGATAGGGAAGGAGTCATCCCGATGAGAGTGTTATTGATGAGGAAAGGATACATCCCAGAACAACACAAGGATAGGGAAGGATACATCCCACGGATGATAATGATGAGGATGATGATTGGATCAAGGCTTGTAGCAAGGCTAAGACCAAGAGTGTGATTAGATTATTTGAATGGATGAAGATGGGAGAGATATGCAAGATGCTAGAATGGAAAATGAAATGCAATCCTAATGCAATTTTCCATCCTTAGAGCACTGATTTTTTCTATAGAATAAGACACCAAGTGCCAGGGTATGA
Source organism: Sequoiadendron giganteum (assembly GCA_007115665.2). Taxonomy (NCBI): domain Eukaryota; kingdom Viridiplantae; phylum Streptophyta; class Pinopsida; order Cupressales; family Cupressaceae; genus Sequoiadendron; species Sequoiadendron giganteum. The sequence goes on along the minus strand of CM021106.1, from coordinate 84,225,843 downwards.
AGAACCAAGGCAGATTAGTGTCTAATGCATAAAACAAACACAACAGACAAGAAGGCTATTCCAACACCCCAAAGTCATGAAGACATTGGTTGGGCTACGTATTGGGATAACCACAAGCACAAAAGGATGCCCCAACATAACACAACACCCGGAGATCTTGGTGGGTACTACGTGGGACAATCAAGAAGACAAAAATAGATAAAAGATCAAGATACGCCCCTATGTTTACTAGTCAAAGCACACCATGATATGATGGATCAAGGTGACCATGACAAGTGATGGTAGGGAGCTCAAATGATAAACAAAAATGTCAAAAACACCAAAAGATCACAATAAAATTTCAAACGTCCTTTGCCACTCGATCAAAAGGATGGATGAGATTGATGCGGTCTGTTAGGAAGGATACATCCTGTTGAGACCAAAGATGGAGGATATATGGGTTGATCAACATGACACATGATACAGAAAATCAATTGGATCTCATGATATGAATGACCTTGTTCTATAAGCACCAACTAGGATAGGGACATACTTGATGACACAAAAAGACGATAGGACGACAAGACGATAAGGCACAAGACAACAAAACCCTAAAGACCTAGGGGCTCGAGGGTTGATCAAAGATCAACCTTGCCTACGTGAAAGCACAGAGCCCTCATAGTTCGATAAAGACCATGGATAAAAGTAAAAAAAGGAAAAGGGTGACCAATGATGGATGGTGAAAGACATGAAAGATACCCTAGGGGCAAACCAAATGATTTAGCCTTGCCTACGTGAGAGCACAGGGGCGACGTAGTTCAATACAAGGCCAAAGACAAAGGATGGAGAATGACAAGACATACAAAAGACAGAGCCCCAGAGGCAGATGAAATGATCGACCTTGCCTATGTGAAAGCGCAGGGGCAACGTAGTTTGAAAAGAGACCGACGATAGATAATAGATAAGGGATGATGAGATGACCATGATAAATGGATAAAAGGATGGAGCCAATATGATGATACAGGATAGTTCATGCGAAGGGGATGGTTGATATGTATCAGATATGTATGATGTGAAGCTCAGGGATGGGATAGGTATTTAGATCATTAGAATATGAATTGGAAAGGTGAGACAATGGATAAATGAGCGATGAAGATGTGAGAAAGATGTGGAAAATAGATAGGAATGATGAGAGGGAGGTAGCAAGGCGTTAGAGTGCATGGGGTTAGCCTATAGCTAGATACCAATGACAAGGGATTATGAGATAGGATGAAAAATAGAAGTAAATGGATGGATGGGTAAAGATGGGGAGATAGAAAGATGCAAGGATAGGTGGATAGAGGGAATTTGGAAGGATGAAATGGATTATAAGGATAGGGAGATGGGCAAGATGCGTATATAGAGGGATGGGTAGATAAGGATGAAAGGATGAAAAAGGACTAGTGGATGAGAGTATAGGAAGATACAGATTTGGTAGATGGTAGGGATGATTGGATGGATAAGTGGATAGGGAGGTAAGGATGGGCAAGATGGGGAGATGGAGAGGATTACCTGAAGGAATGGATGGACAATGTCTCTGAGGACCCATTCACAAATAAGGAGATGCCCCCACTCTAGATGTGTCATGCATGACGAGGCAAGAGGGATAGCAGGATTGGTGGAAGGGACATGGGGGTTGACATGATGTATAGATGATGAAGGTAGATGGATGTAGATAATAAGTAAGGATCGGGAAAGTAGATGGGGAGGATAAGGAAAATGATAGTGGATGAGGGGAAAATATGCTAAGAGATGTCCAAAGCATGTATATATATGTGCCCCTATCTTTATCAAGATCACAAGGAAGATGGAGGGACTGGGATGTGAATGGGAGATGATGGGTCAGATATGGAAGATAGGCAGATGTAGGAGATGGAGGAAAGGAATGCGTAGGTGAAAGTTGCCCCCAATTATGGAAGGAAATCAGATGGGGGATTTACGCATGATACCTGTTTGCCAGGTTTTCATCATGGTACTTATCCAAGGTGCTTGTTTGCCAAGTTTTTACCATTGGACGAATTATTTTCTCCTTACTTTTTTTTTTGCTCTTTTTTTTTTAATTTTTTAATTTTATTTTTTGTATTTTTTTGAATTTTTGGACTAGGATGTGGACGAAGATGGATAAAGATAGGGATATGGATATGCGGATCTAGAGGATAGTTGGTAAGGAGATGGATGAAGGACTCAAGCATCAAGTTCTATATGAGGTAATAAGAGCTCATGTTTGAAGCAACTTTTTGGATGTTGGTACAACCTTATTAGTAGGGATGGATTATGCAAAAGGATGGATTAAAGGGATTTGATAGGGTAGATATGTGGGATAATGGATGGGATTTTGGAAAGGATATGGATAGAATGATGGAGTTAATGTGTGATGGGGGACTGTGTTCAAGACCAATATTGGCACATGTGAAGGTGGATGCAAAAAGATAGGTGGATGAATGGATGGAGAGGGTGGCAATAATGGAGGAGTTGGGATAGTGATTTTTGGGATGTAGGGACCCAAAATAGATTTAGGAGATGGGGGAGGTGAATGCTTTTATGGTGGAATATCAAATTTGGATGTCGTTATGGACTTTTCAATTGAAGGTATGACACCTTTTTTCTTTGGGATCCACATGGTTTTTATTTTTTCTTTGGTGGGCCTTTGTGGCCTTTTGGATTGATTTGGATTTTGGACTTTATTTTTCTTTTCTTCAACATGTCTTTTGAAGGGGACATGAGGAGATTTAGATTCATGTGGACGTTTGGATTTATAAATTTTTGCTTTGGAATCCAAAGTGATTTTAGTAGCAAGGGGATAGATGCAAGGAGATGGATGATGTGGAGTGATGGAGGTAGGGTTATAGGGATTACGTGTAGATTGAGAATGTGTAGGTATGTGCCTTTGTTGATTCTGATTAGGAGTTATGAAGGTAGGATTTTTATGTTGTGTACGAGGGAGAGGGGGTGGATGAATTAAAGGATGAATAGGATAAGATGGAGGGGGTGATTTTGGGATATAAGGACCCAAAATTGGACTGTGTATATGGAAGATGTGTGGGGTTTGATTGAGGGCTATAAGAACCCATAGTAGATGGAGGATGATCAATGATGGATGGAGGGACATAAGGACCCAAAATGGATTGAGAGGATGAGGGAGGAAGATGGATGGTTGTTTTTCGATAATATGATGGAGGAGGGGGGATGGTGGCAAATGACTTGGTAGAACGATGGAAAGTACCTCTTGTGCCTTTAGAAGAGGATTTTTTAGGGTGTACGGAGGTTCTACCAACATCTTTAGAGTGCAGGTTTTGGGAGATATATCCAAAACCATGTGTGCCTAGATGTTCTTTAACTTGGATGGGCTCTAAAGTACCTTTCTCACAAAGGCCTAAACCTTTTCCTTGATAGTTCATGTTCTATAGCATGTGATTTATGGTAGGATGCTTATTCTCTTGGAAGCATGATGCGAGCACATTAGTAGGTGGAAGAGGTAGGGTGGTGCATAGACATTGTTTTGCTTCTATAAGAAGGCCACCACAGATAAGTGTAATGTGACCAAGGTGATAAAAAAGTGGCATCAGGATGGTAGGACTAGAGAGCGATGAAGGATCATGTGATGTAGATGAGGGGATAGCAACATCAAGAGGAATGAGTGATAGGGGATCAGGAGAGGAATTGGGGAGTAGGATGGGATCTAGATTTATGGCAATGGATGATAAGGGCTCATGAGATGGAGTGATTGGATCTTGAATGCAAAGGGGATCGTGGGATGGAGTGGATGAGCTAGTGTGATCGTGAGATGGAGTGGATGGGAGGATAGGATCATGATTTGGTTGAGGATAGGAATCATGAGATGGGATGGATGGGGGATTATGATCTTGGGATGTAGTGGATGGGATGGTAGGATCTTGATTTGGAGGAGGGGATATGCTTGTATGATTTGGATCAAACTCTTGGCATGACTCATCTTGTGGGGGATGTATGATGATGGAAGAGTGTTGGAGGGACTCCTCAATTTGGGGAGATAGGAGGATGGAGGATTCATAAAGGTCATTGGATTGAATTTTGTAAATATTAGGACTAGGAGGAGGGGATTGGATGTCTTCAATGGATTGGGTGGATCTAGTAGTAGAAGATGGCGATTTGATGGATTCGATGGGTTTGACCGGCTCAACTGTTTGGACAATGTCAGGAATGGTGATGGGAGGAATAGGTATAGGATGGAGGAGGGCCTCATAACTAGTTACCGTACATGATAGAGTGGGAGGGCATGGTGTCTCTTCTGTCATGAGTCCTTGGGCGACATTTGGAAGGTATGTAGGATTAGGTGGAGTGATGGGAATGGATGGAGGATCAGGGATGGATGTAGGATTAGGATTAGGGATTGGTGGATTAGGATTAGGAATTGGTGGATTAGGAGTAGGATTAGATGCGGGGATGTGATTGGATGGAGGACTAGGAGGAGATGGAGGATTAGGATGAGGAATTGGTGGGCTAGGGTTAGATGAGGGGATGGAAATGGATGGAGGACTAGGAGGAGATGGAGGATTGAGATTAGGAATTGGTGGGGTAGGGTTAGATGAGGGGATGGAAATGGATGGAGGACTAGGGGGAGATGAAGGATTAGGGTTAGAGATTGGAGGATTAGATGAGTGGATGGGTGGATGCAGATTAGATGTAGAACTAGGAGGAGATGGAGGATTATGATTAGATGAGTGGATGGGACTAGATGGAGGACTAGGAGTGGTTGGAGGTGGGTTATGTTTAGATGGAGGATTAAGATATAATGTAGTGAAAGGGGGAGTGATGTAGGAGGATGTGGATGTGGGATTAGATTGGGAAGATTGGGATGGTGAGTGATAGCAATAAGATGTAGATGAAGGATTAGAATGGGGAGATGTTGAATTAATGTAATGATATTGGGATGGGGGATTGTGATAGGAAGGTGTGGATGTTGGATTAGAACAAGAAGGTTGAGGTGGTAGACCACCATAGGAAGATATGTATGGTGAGTTGGCATAGAATGACATGGATGATGGATTAGGATAAGGAGATTGAGATGGTGGATTAAGATAAGAGGATTATTGGGATGGGGGATTGTGATATGAAGGTGTGGGTGTTGGATTAGGATGGGAAGATTGAGATGTGGGATTAGGGTAGAGGTATTGGGATTGTTGATGATGATAAGGAGAGGAGGATATGGAGGTTGGGTAGGATAGAGGTTGAAAGGGAGGACATAATGAATATGTCGATCGTGAGGATATCAGATATCCCTTGTCAAGGGTAGAATAAGGACCGTTATTAGATATGGATGAAGGCATGGTGGGATAGTTCGAAGAAGTAGTGGGATTTTGGGAGGCGATTAGAGAGATCTTGCTGGCAATGATAGTGTCAAGGGGATCTATATAACAATCTTCATGATCAACAAGATTTTCGTTATCGTCATCAACGTAATTAAGATTCCCCCTTGAATACTATTATTGGTCATGTGAGAGGGGGATAAAGATTCATGATGGATACAAAACGGATATGGATTGAGAAGATGGAGGGGCCTAGATGATGGAACAATAAATATGATGGATTAGAGGAAGATGTAGGTGGACTAAAGCTCAAGTTGGGATATTGGATTAAAGCTTAGATTTAGATGATGGGACTGGGATTGGATTGGAAGGTATGATATAATTGATTTGAAACCAAGATCATGGGTTTTAACTAGAGGACGTAAGGTGTTGACAATCAGATTTTTGCTAGATTTGGCAGTTTTCAAAAAATATCAAATTTTGCCATTTTAAGAAACTTCATAGGAATACGTTTGAGAGTCCAATTTTTTTCCAAAAAATACGCAATACTAAGATAGGATGAATTTCCAACTAACATACCAAATCTGAGACATGCATTCAGAGTTATTAACGAAAATGAGATTTCAAAAATTGAAAAAAAAAACACTAAATTGTGATTTTGAGGGTCAAGATAAAACTTTGAGGTTTCAAAAATGTACTGAATAGGGGTCCAACTTATCTATGATAAGTTGGATATCCACATGCCACCTCATAACGCAACCACCCATAAAATTTCAGCCAAAACCCACATCCGAGTCAAAATTTATGGCCTCCAAAAGTTTTTGCATAAAAGTCCAAACCCTCAAAATGAAGTCTAGATGATTGGGATGGATGATTTGATGATAGATACAAAATCTGATGATGTTCTAAGAAGCACTTATGTGTTTTTGGTCGATGAAACAATGACTTTTAGAAAATGTTGATGGATGCTTGGAACAGAGAAATGACCACTCAAAATGGGTGATTCGACATTCAGAATGGATAGATGGATGCTTGGGAGGGTAAAATGGGGGCTTGAAATGGCCAAATGGATGTTTGGATTGGTTAAATGAATGTTTAGGATGATCAAACGATCAAACGGAGACTCAGGATGGTTAAACTATCATGTCCCCAAAATGATAAGACATCAAAATGCAAATAAGTAAAAATAATAATAATAACAAAATACATATTAGCAATTTAATGTCCTTATATTCTAGTGTTGAAATAAGAATCATTGAAATACAAATATCAAAATAAATAACTACAGTTCATAGATAACATTATAGTTATAAAATCATTATTATAGAAATACAAAACATAACTAATTAATACTGTTAATTGTAAATGATTATAAATAAAATATTCACAAAATAATCAAACTTGAAATATTTAAATAAATATATTAACAACAAATAAAAGAATCGATTCCTCTCAAACAACAACAATCCTAAGCAATTACTATATTTAAAAGAATAAATAAAAGAAGCAATCCTTATTTATACAAGGCAACAATTAACAAACAAAGATTATTATATGTTATTATAAAAAGGGGTGTGATTTGGGTTGAGGGAAAGGTACGATCTACAAAGGAGGTGTCTATTCATTGGAAATGGTGTGTCTCTAGTTTGGATCACCTCCCATAGGTGAGTATAATAGAGGATATCATGGCTGGAAGAAAGGGATCATGAGGGAGGGAATCAATATATTATTCATTCAACAAGTTGATAAGGTAGCATATGAAAATAAGGATAAAATATATTGTCAAGAATACACTTGAGCAGTAAGTTTAATACTATTTTAAATATATAAATATGTATAAATGTGGAATATATATATATATATACACCAAAGTAAGTGGAAGTCAATTAGAAATAATGTATATATATTTATATAGAATATGTATATATATATATATATTCAGGATTGTGCAATAGTGATGCTTACAACAATTATTGAGCCTTATAAGTAATTACGATCTTAATATAAAAATGAATAGATTAACATTTATTTATATATGTTTTTTATTCTATGATCAATCAAATGTAAGATTGAAGGAAGGAGATTAGGGAATAAAGAGTCATGGGAAGACACAACCAATCAGGTGATGTATTCACTTAGCAATAATGTTTAGAATATTTTGAATATAAGAAATAAATATGGCTAATCTGATTATTGGTGTAATGCTTTCTTTAGTATCATGATGATAATGATGTTGATATTGACTTAAGAGAATCAATAATAAATGCAAATGTATTTTATTGTTTAAGAGATTATCTTCTTCGTGCTTGTACTTTAATAGGGAGGGCAAACCATGGGTGAGTGGTGCCTAAAAACCCCACTTAAGGATTTTGCTACGACCATGGAGGGGTGGGGGTCTCACTTAAGGATTCCGCTGCGGCCATGGAGGGGTGGTAGGCCTTGAGGCCAATATGGACCTTATGGTTCATTTCTCCTAATAGGGCGAGTGTCTTTTGAGGTGTTGCCGTGAGTGGGGAATGCGGGTACTAAGTCATTGGGAAAGGAGGATTGTGTTAGACAACCTCCCATGCCTAACATGAGGGCTTTAGGGCAGATCCACCCATGACACTCTTGCTTGTTAAATTGCATTTATGATTATGCTTATATTTTGGATATCTAGATATTAATGCTAATAGATAAATGTGTAAGTGGAAATGTTGTTAATATGGTTAATGCAGATTTCAAACCAAGATTACTTCATTAAAAAGAACATTCATTTGGAAAGAAGAAACCCTAAACCTAATTAACAATTGAATTCTACCGCAAATCGAGGAAGGGACATTATATAAACGGAGGTTTGGAATGGTCAAACGGATGAAATTGTCCATTCAGGAGGGCGTTTCTGCCCTTCTACAATGATAAATGCTAGAACAGGGGGGCAAATCCGCCCCTCTGCAGTGAAAAATGCTGAAATAGGGGGGAAAATTCACCCCTCTGCAATGGAAAATGTTAGAACAGGGGGGCAAGTTCGCCCCTCTATAGTGGAAAATGTCAGAACAGGGGGGCAAGTTCGCCCCTCTGCAGAAAAATAGTGACTTGGTTTGGATAATGAGATTATGGCAAGGACTTTTGAAAGGACTTAATGAGACTGACTTATCAAAATTTATTGGTTTTTCACAAAAAAACACTTTGAACAAGCACAATCCTATGATTAGTGTTAAGGGGTATGGCCAACAAAGGTTTTACACTAGGATGCACAAGGTTTCTAAGGAGTCCTCGATATATGTTCGGTACATGAGGCACAATCATGAACACCATTCTGCCACAAGCGTGAGTAGGGAACCCCAACGAGATACTGAAAGGCTCAGACCATCTCTTCACGTCTATCTAGGTATCACCCTAACTTCGACGCTCCACCAATTATGATGCAACTAGATTGGGGTACAACTTTGGCTCTCCCCCCTTTGTATACCCTGCCGATATGCGTGGTTGGGATCGTCCCTTGGGGTGATGAAATCCCCAAGCAGGTCCCTCTAAAAAGAAGACACTAATTGTTTCCAACTATGCCCCTGGTCTGCACAAAGTGCAAGGGGAAGGTGAAAAAAAACTAATGCCCCCTTAGGGTAACACAAAGAAAAATAGACACAACAAACAACAAGTATTACTTCCCCCTAATTATACTAAGTGCATAGATAAAACAATAAGAAAAAAATTAAAATTCGAATAAAAGAAAGGCCCTGCAAGCAAATATTAGTTGTTTTATCTTTTGCCCTTTGTGAATTTCAACAAAAATACTGCAAAGTATCGATAAGAAATTTGACTTCACCCACCAACAAACAGGGTTAGAGGGTTAGAACTCCAAACAACAAAAAATAGAGGCAAAAACGAAGCTAAAATGCAACTTTTTTACCTTCTCGGACGTGCTGTTTAGGGTAAATCCACCCCTTTACAGTGAACTGTCAAAACCATCGGAACAGGAGGGAAAATTTGCTCCTCTACAGAAAAAATAGTTAAAAATGTCAGAATAGGAGGGAAAATCCGCCCCTCTATATAAAAACAATTAGAAACTTTGAAACAGGAAGGCAAATCCGCCCCTCTACAAAAAACTGTTAAAAACATCGGAACATGAGGGCAAATCCATCCCTCTGTAGAAAAATAGTTAAAAACGTCGGAACAGGAGGGAAAATCCGCCCCTCTGTAGAAAAACAGTTAGAAACGTCAAAACAGGAGGGAAAATCTACCCCTCTATAGAAAACTGTCAAAAACGTCGGAATAGGAGGGCAAATTCGTCCCTCTGTAGAAAACTGTCAAAAACGTTGGAACAGGAGGGCAAATCTGCCCCTCTCTAGAAAAACAATTAGAAACGTCAGAACATGAGGCAAATCCGCCCCTCTGCAGTGCCCGGGAGGGTAAGTCCACCCTTCAACGGGGCAAATCCACCCCTTTGCGACCTAAACTTGCAAACAACTTCAACAACAACAAACGTAAAGCAAAAAAAGACTCGCTTGTGGGTCCCACCGGGTGTGCTAGAAATGTGATCTCCTAAAATGTTATGTTCCTAAATGTGAGATGCTAAACAATTAATCATGCAATACAAATAACTAACACAAAATAGGACACCTAAATGATTAGCCTAAGGAAGGATAAACATAAAAGCAAGATGAAAATTGATTGAAATTGATTATATCTTCATGCCGCTTCTTCCTTGGTTGGCCCTTGATCTTTGGATGTCTTGTGTGCTCCTTGGATGACAAGCTAAATTAAATATGCAAAGTGATATGCAAGATGGGTGAAGACATGGGAATGGTGAGATGCTAAATGCTATGGTAGATGAGAGCTCAAATGACAATTTGGCAAGAGTTTGGTAGCAAAAGACTTTCTCCTTTTTTGAGAGAAATGAGGGGGTATTTATAAGATAATTTGAATTCTCTAGAGAATTCAACGGTTGAGATTGATCCAACAAAACCAAGATGAAGGCTATGGTGAATTGAGGACTCACATGCCCTCACATCTTGACATGTGGAATGTGAGATGGCTTAGGATGACATGATGTGGGAGTGAGGTGGAAGGACAAGTACCTTGTAGGTACCTTGGGGGATGAGAAGATTCCTTGGAGGAATAAAAGTGAATTAAAAATTCACAATGATTGGAAGAATCTAGTGGATAAGAGAGGGTTTCCAAAAAGGTGGGGATTTGTCACATGTGGGTGATGTGACAAGTCAAAGGTTCTAGAAGTCCTTGACACATGTAAAATGACAAGTCAATTCTTCTAGAACTTGCATGAGGATAGAGTAGACCTTGGAAAGATAAAAGTGAATTAAAAATTTACATGGGGAAGAGAGGAGCCTTGGGTGAATAAATGTGAAGTAAAAATTCACATGGGGAAAAGATACAAGATCGAGAAAGGCAAGTGGAAAGGTTGACCAAAAAAGGTATGCCAAATGTGGCTAATGATTTTGATTAAAGTTGTGCAAACACAAGATTATGATAACTAATGAGAGATTAGAGGCAAGTGGGAGATTATGGAAGATGTGACGCTTACCTTGATTAAGTGGTGCTCATCCTAATCACAAATTAATTAATTTAATCCAGATTAAAAGAGGATTATGGAGAATGTGACAAGGGGAGAGAAAAAAAAGGATAAATTGGTTTTAATACAAATAGGTCAAATGACTAAATTAAACAAATTGTCTTATTTATTTAATTTAGAGAAGAAAAGGTGTAAGGTAAAGTATTTAATTTATTCAATTACATATTTTAGGAACCTTAGGAAGAAAATGAAATAATGATTAAATAAATTATTTAATGACTATTAATGAAATAAATGAATAGAGTAGATGATTTTGATCATGTGGAAGTGATCAAATTTAGATGTCTACACTCATTTTGGAGACTTCATTAGGCCATATCTTTTGCATCCAGACACATTTTTGGGTGTCATTTTTTTAAAAGTGCATGTTTTTTTGTGTACTTCATCATGGTGTTGCCAATTTCCTCTTTTTTGTCAAAGAATTTTATTCTCACCATGTATGTTTTTTGGACATTATGGGTTCCCATTATATGAATTTTTCATTATGTAAATACATTGAAATAAAGTGCCACTACATGTGTAACTTTTATGGGATCTTGCACATCACTTTGTGCCTTATTGTACTCGCACTATGTTATAAAGTGCCATGGGGGCTTGATGTTTTGTTTTTGTTTTCCACATACCTTTTTCAAGTGAGTGTCCCTTCCATGACAACATCCTCATGCATGTGTAACTTCTATTTTCACACCCTTTATATGTGGGTACTTTCATGTTTACACGTTCAGATGTTCCTGATTCTTCTTCATGCACTTCTTTCTGACATTCTGTTTTAGTGTACCTGTCACGCCTCTCCCTTTTCAACATTATGTGGGGGTTTCTACTGTTAGTGTTAATGCTTCTTTGGTTTCGCGTTGGAGTGAGCTATGTATATAGTATTTGTTCCTATGTTCTTTTGGATGCAACATACATTAGTGGTTGGTTACTTGCATTTCAATGAGATGGATCACTTACCATATGGACACTCTTGCATTCCTATTTTTGGCATTACAATAGTCATTCTTCAACAATGTTTGCAACTTCTTCATGCTTCAGTGGTGTTCTTTTTGTTCATTCTTTGTTCCTATCTTTTGGGACAACATTGTCTTGTTTGGAGGCTTCTTTAGTCCTTCATATTTTTTTTGAGTGGAGTTTTTCCCATGAGGTTTTCTTTATTTCTCCGTATTATACATATCTTTTGTTTGTACATGAGTACCTTACATGGCCTTGCTTGTCGGGACCCATCATGCATTATTTTAGGGTTTTTAGCTATCCACTAAGTTCATCTTAAAGGGGGGTGTTAGAGTTATCATACATTAGCTAATAATTAATTAATCTTTAATTGATTATTACTCTAATTTATTCTCATGCACTCAAGCTAAACTTAGGAGTATTTTATGCTTTATTAGTTGAGCTAATATTAGATCATTATGTCTCATCTCATGTGATGTTGACACTTGTCATGATCTGATCCTTTTCTCATTTAGGGATTTTCTCTTATAAGCACTCAACCCTCATTGTAAATATCTCTCAAATATTATTTGGAGCTTTCATATCTTCTTGAAAGTCTCTTGTTTTTGTATCTTTTTCTTGTTGAAGAATATTGCACATATTATTTGCAGTTTTCTTGTGTGGAAGGTGTGTTTGTTTGTTGTTTGATCATGTGGTTCATGGTTTTGTGCTTATTTCACAATTCTAACATTAATCATGCACATGATACCTACGCCAACCCGTTGTACCATGTGGCCCCCATGTAATGCCCACAAGGTTTTTACCCCTATGGGTGGTGGCTATTCTGCCAACCAATGGTAACTTTTGTTGCCTAATGACAACCTCCTTATCAGTAACATCCCCTTCAAAATTGGCGATTTTTCTTTTTCTAACTCTTTCAAACTTTCTCAACGTCCTTTTTCGATAGGGGAATTTTTTTTTGATTGGCTATTATGTAGGGGCATCTTTTGGAATACTTCCTAGGTAATAGTTTTTTTAAATATTATGAATTTCAGGACATTCTGACCAATTCTTTTTTTAGTGATCCTTTTTAAGGGGCCAATTTTTTTTCTCAACAACCTGTGGAATATTCCTCAGGATATTCTATTGAAATCAGCGATACGAACACTGGTCAAGGCCCCTTCAAGCCCTCTTTGTGCCCTAAAGGAGCTTTTTTTTTTCTTTTGGCCATAACTTGGGCATACGATATCGAAATTGGGTGAACGAGAAATCATTAAAAATCTAGTTTCATCAACTTTCCATTGGTGTGGGTCATATCTCCATTTTTTTGTCATGGGTGCATTTTAAAGCTTGTTGAAGTTAGAGGTGTTGAATTCAGAGGTTCTCAATGCTAATCAAGTGTTTATTCTTATGGATGAACTCCTCACCCTCCCATGTGGCATCTTTAATTGGTAAATTCTTCCATTAGATGAGATACTCAGTGAGATTTCTATTCCTTAGCTTCTTCGTGCATGTTTGAAAAATGCGCTCTGGTTCTTAAATGATTCTTCCTTCTTCATCAAACTTTGGTAGTACTGTTTGAGTTGGAATATTATGCCCAATTAACTTCTTCAAACAAGAAACATGAAAAATTGGATGTATCTTTGTTGTTGGTGACAACTCTAGCTTGTAGGAAACACTACCAATCTTTTGCATGATTTGGTATGGGCCATAATATCTTGGAGACAAATTATTATTCTTTTTTTGTTTCTTTAGTGAGATTTTCTTATAGGGTTATGATCTCAATAAGACCCAATCCCCAACTTCTTTCGCTACGATGTTGGTCTTACTGTCACTTCATTCAATTTTATTCCATGGCTAGATTCTCTTTGAGTCCTGAAAGTACCTATTGTTGATGAAGCAAGTGGTCCTCTATTGCCTGAACTCTCGGTGATACCTTCAATGATGTGTCATGGAAGGAGGATGATATCCATGTAGTGCCAAAAATGGAGACACTTTTTATGAGCTATGAAAATAAGTGAGCAAACAATTTACCTATTCAGACTATTTCTCTAAAGTGAAACAACGTAGATATCCTTCTAAACACTTAATAACAACCTCGGTTTGACCATCTGATTGAGGGCGATATGAAGAGCTATGAGCCAATTGAGTACCCAAACATAAGAATAAATCTTTCCAAAAGTGACTAGTCAAGATAGGATCACAGTCACTGATAATAACCTTAGGTATACCATGTAGCTTTTGTATATTCTCCAAAAAATATTTTTCCATTGAACTTGTTATAAAAGGATGTGATAATGCAATGAAATGTGCATATTTAGTGAGGCGATCAACTACTACCATGATGAAATTATGACCTTTAGATTTGGGAAGCCTTGTGAATTTCCATGGATACCTCTTCCCAACATTGGCTAGGAATAGTTAAGGGCTACAAGAGATTTGGTGTCTTAATTTTCTCCCCTTTATTCCTTTGAAAAACCAAACATTCAACCAAAAAAAATTGAGCATCACCTTTTAGCTATTCCCAAAAATAATCTTGCTTGACTCGATGATGTCTTTAAAAATCATGAATGACCACCAACTGGAGACTCTGAAGTTTTGTGAGAATCTTGTGTTTAAGAGTGGAATTATTGTAGAGATACAATCGCTCTTTATACCAAAGAGTATCTCCCTTCCAACAAAACTTATCTAAACTAATAGGATCACTCTTTAATTGTTGGATGAGATTACTTATCACAACATCATTTTCCCACTTTGCTTTGGCTTCTTCCACCCAATTTGTTTGTAATATTTAAAGGACACACAATAAGGTTCATCTTTCTCATCCTTCCTAGAAAGTGTAACAACCACAATATTTTCATTCCCTTTCTTATATACAATATCAGAGTCATATCCCAACATCTTAGTGACCCATTTTTGTTGCTCTCCAGAAGATAATATTTGTTCCAAAAAATATTTTAGGCTATCATGATTTGTCTTAACCTTGAAGTGTCTACCCATTAGATAAGGCCTCCATTGTTTAACTGCATGAAGAATCACTAGCATTTCCTTCTCATAAATAGATTTGAGTTGATTATTACCCTTTAATTCATGACTCTCAAAATCAATTGGTCAACCCTCGTGCATGAGCACTACTCCTATACCATTTCTTAAAGCATCACATTCCACAATAAAGTTCTTGGTGAATTTTGGAGTGGAAAGCACTGGATTTGTAAACATAGCCTCCTTCAATCTCTCAAACGTTGCATTAGTGGACTCATTCCAATGAAAATAATCCTTCTTCAATATAGTTGTGAGAGGTGCTATTATACGACCATAATTCTTCACAAATATTCTATAGTATCCCGTTAATCCCCAAAACCCCTCAATTTCTTAATGGTTTTTGGAATAGGCCATTCTATGATAGCCTTAATTTTGTTAGGATCCACCTTTACTCCTTCATGTGAAACTATGTGTTCCAAATAATCCACATTATTAATACCAAGAGTACACTTGTATGGCTTAGCATAGAGTTGATGATCTTCGAGTATTTGTAATGCTTGATCTACATGCTGTAAGTTTTCTTCTTATGTCTTGCTATAAATCAATATATCATCAAAGAACACTAATACAAACTTCCTCAAGAATTTCTTAAAAATGGAATTCATCAAACTTTGGAAAGTAGATGGTGAATTGGTAAGACCGAATGGAATCACCAAAAATTCATAATGACCCTCATGAGTCTGAATTTTTTTCTTACAAATATATTCTTCTGTAATTCAAATTTGGTGATAACCAGATCTAAGATCTAACTTGGTTAAATACATAGCTCCATTCAATTCATCTAGTAAATCATCAATGGATGGAATAGGGAACTTATCTTTAATAGTGTACATGTTGAGCACTCTATAGTTCGGACACATGCACCAAGTTTCATCCTTCTTACGTACCATAACCATAGGTGAGGAGTAAGCACTTTGGCTATGCTTGATAATTCCTGCCTCTAGCATCTCCTCAACATTTTTTTCTATCTCACTTTTTTGTATATGTGGGTACCTATAAGGTTTGATGTTGGGTGGTTAGATCTCTGAAACTAGTTATATCCAACATGACCATGTTCCCTCTTAGGAGGAAGTACTTTAGGCATATCTCCAAAAACCATCAAGTGATGATCAATTATTTTTTTGTAAATTTGGATGAGTAGGAGTATTAAATTGAGAAACTTCTAATGAACATAATTGGGCCACAAATCCATCAACTTATTTCTTAAGAAACTTTTGAATTTGATGAGGGCTTACCATTTGTGGGGACTTTGCTTTCACTCTCCTTAGCTCTACTACCTTTCCTTCTAATTGAAATCTCATGAATAGTTATAGGAAGTTCATCTCAATTGTTCCCAATGTAGTAAGTCATTGTACCCCCAAAATAATATCTACTGCACCCATGGAGATAGCATACATTGGGATATCAAGGTGATAAACTCTCATTGATAACTTAAAGAGTAACTAATTGCAATCAAGATTTGAAACTCTAGAGTTGGATATATAAAATAATTTAAATGAGTATCCAACTTTTTGTTGATGAAATTATGAGTACTACTCGAATCAATCAACACTGTTACTTTCTGGTTCTTTAAGTAACCAACTACCTTGAGAGTTTGAGGAGCACTAAAACTTGAAATTGCATGACAAGAAATGATTGGTTGTTAATCATGTGATTCCTCATCTGACTCCCTTTTACCTTCTAATATCGATTCCTCCTCATCTTCTTCACTCAGACCTTAAATATAGAACAATTTCTTTTCACTGTATTTATGTCCCCAACTATATTTATGTCACAATTGAAACATAATCATTTTTCTCTCTTCTTCTCAATCTGTTTTGGGGTCAACCTAGTAGGTTGAAAAAGTGAAGGTGTTGAATATCCTTTATCTCTTATAACATTAGCCCCTTGCTTTCTAAGAATCAAATACTTTTACTATACCCTCCCTGCTAAGAAAAAACAATAAGAGATAGAGCTAGGAATAAACATGTGTACCTCATGTTGAATATGATCCTTGAGACCACACAAGAACAAATAATTCAAGTTCTCTGTAATCGTATCCACTCTTAAGGAAAGATTTTGGAATCGCTGAATATAATCCTTAATTGATCCTGCTTGTTGAAGTTTAGCTAGTTGGCTAAAGAATTTGTCTATCACACTATTGCTATATTGTTTTTGGAGTTCCTCCATAAAAATTAACCATGAGACAGTGATACCCTTTTTCTTTTGATGAGTATAAATCCAACGATACCAAATGAATTGATTCAGTTCTAGCTATAGGGAAGCCATCGTGACCTGTTATCCATTTGGAACTTGATGAACTTAAAAAAAATATCCATTTGGTTTATCAATGTTAGAAGATCCTTGCCATCAAACTTGCTCATATCCACATTTGGTATCAAATTCCTAGATCCCATAGGAGTATTAACATTTGGTCAAGAGTAGTTGAACTGGAATTTTCACCTTTGTTGCTTGAAACCTCCTTTATTGGTTCATTCATATAGGCGCTTAACATGCTTTGTATGTCTGATATATCTCCTCCTAGGCCACACATCTCCATCTTCACTAAGTAAATGTCTTCTTTGGCCTTAATTATTTCCTCATTAGGATTAATATCATCTATTGTTACCTCATCCTTATCAGGGGATTTTCCTAGTGTGACAACATTCTTTTTACTCCTTGTTGTAGGCCCTGTCATGATGGAAACCAATAATTTTTCAATAAACCACACCAATGAAATTGAAATTCTCTGAAATTTTTACTGTAACTTACTAGGGCCAATATACCACTTACTCATAAAAACTCCAAGAAACTAGTAGATTTGTAGTCTTGAGAGCGAATTTGTTGAAAACCCTAATTTTTTTCGATAACTCGCTTATTTTTCCCTCAATTTATCCAAATTTTAGACTGTAGTCTCCTCTATTATTTCTTCCATAACCCAATAAAAATCAAGCTCCAATTCGGTAGGATGTGAGAGATATGCAACTTCTAATTAAATTGTGTAGAAACCCTAATTCTATAGTAATTCACTCAGTTTGATTTCAATTCCTCTCAAATATAGATTGTAGCTTCTTTAATATGGTCTTCAAAAACCCTTTAAAATTCAGAAAAAAATTCACCAAAATCTAAAAGATACGTGCCTTCCAAAATGACCTCCAATATTAAGAAGACACCTTGCCTCTATGGTGCCAGATCATGCCTTGACACCACTTGTAATGAAATAACTTGCACAATAGAAGAATGTGATATAGGATATGCTAAAAATACTTGATACTAACTAAGAATAACAAGCCAATTTGAGGGGGAAACCTCCAAATATCTCCAATGAGAACACAATTCACAATATGGTGATGAAATAAGACTCACTACCTCCTATATATACCTATTTATGCCTAGGATATCACCCAGACAGACTTAGATAGCCCTATATAAGCCTTAGGCTGACGTAAAAAAACTAAATAACAATATAATAATGATAACATGACTTAATTAAGAGTTAAGATAGCCACAAGACGACTATTCATAACCCGATGTACACCAATATTAAGGGCATAACACCGAGCTCATATCTTTTGATCACTTTATCTATTTTTCAAAAATTCAATGGTGTTGGGACGGTCGTTAGAGCTCTTCACATTCATCAATGCCATTTTTCTAGATTTATCTCTAAGTACATTTTATTTAGTTTTTTGTGTTTTCACATTCTGGTGAATTACTTGGACATCTTAGCTCTTGAAATTTTTTTGTTTGCATGAGATGACTCATTTTTAGCATTCTGCATATATTTCCAATATTTCTTCCTATTTGAGTATTGCAGACATATTTTTCATGCACATCTCTTTTGTAGACGTATTGAGATAAAGTGTCATTTTGGTGTACACTTTTTGGGGATTTCACACATCTTGTTGTGCCTTTTGTCTCACAATATAATATAAAGTGTCATGGGGGGTTGATGTTTTCCTTTGGTTTTCCATCACACCTTTGTCAAGTGAGTGTCCCTTCCATGACAACAGTGAGTCCTAGTGATTATTGCCTCATGCGTGTGTGTATTAGTTTGCACACCCTTTTATTTGCAATTTGTTTCTCCTACATGCACTTCTAGACCCTTTACATAGTTTTAATGTACTTGTCTTGGATCTCCCCTTTCAGAACTATGGGGGGTTTTTATTGTTGGTGTTAATTCTTCCTTGATTTCATTTTTTAGAGTGATCTATGTATCTAGTTCTTGTTCCTGTGTACTAGGTAGATGCAGTGTACATCAGTGGCTAGTTACCCATGAATTTTGGTGAGATTGAGCATTTAGCATATGGACACTCTTTCATTCTTGATTTTGGAGGTTATTCATTTCAACACTATAGCAGTCATCTTTCGATGGTTGTCTACAACTTCTTTGTGCTTCATTGATGCTCTACTTGTTCCTCTTCTTTTTGGAACATTATTTTGGCTGGAGGATTCTTAGTCCTTCACCTTGGTTTTGAGGCTTTTCAATCCTTCATTCATATTTATCTCTTTTGGAGAGGAGTTTTCTCCCACTGGGTTTTTCTTCTTTTCTCCAGTTGTGAGAGATTAGATTATTTTTACATGGGTACCTCACTAGGCCTTGCTTATCGAGACCCATCATGCATTCTATTTTTAGGGTTTTTAGCTACTTCTTAAGTTCATATTAAGAGGGGGTGTTAGAGTAATCATGCATTAGCTAATAATTGATTAATATTTGGTCTAATTTATTCTTATGCACTTAAACTAAACTTAGGAGTGATTTTCTATGTTAACTAAAAAGTTATTATTAGATCATTTTGTCTTATTGTATGAGATGCCGACGCTTGTCATGATCGAATTCCTTTACCATTTAGCGTTGCTATTATATAGCACTCAACCCTCGTTGTATTATTATACCTTATCGATGCCTTTGATATAACTCTCAACCTTTGAGGACTCTTGTTTTCCTTGAAGATTCTTGAGGTTCATTCTGTAGCTTTTTCTTGTTGAGGAATATTGCATATTATTGTTAACATCTCTCTTGCGTGGAAGGTGTCTTTGTTCATTGTTTGGTCCTATGGCTCATGTTTTTCACAAATCTAATAAATCATGACTCAAATTTTTCACTATGTATATAAGGCCACCATATTAGATCTCCACCAAGCAACCACCACACTCAAGACCAACCCGTTTTTTTAATTTACAATAGTAGGTGGTTGAGATTTTGCATTAGAAGCAATATGCTAATAATCATTTAGCTAAAGGTGATAAGATTTAAGTTTAATTGCATTGGATAAAGGTGGGTGATATAGCTTCTAAAGAGTTTTTCAAGATCTTTGTGCTCTACATACCTCTCAAGGTATCCACAAAATTAGGGATAGTTTCCAATCTCTCAAAGAGATCCCTAATATTCTTTAGGATTTTGTTTTACATTATGAGTAGATGTTCAATGATCAAGAGAATTCTCCTAAATGAGAGAAAGCATTACAAGAGTGCCTCAAGGATGTTCCTTATTGGTTCTCTTCATATTAGCAACTTTTTGTGATCTATTTCTCTCCATTTCTAATATGAATGAAGCTATTTTTATTATGGCCAATGACAAGTGATAGGCCAAAACTGGGGTAAATAATAAGAAATATTTCAGCTTGGTCTAAGAGTGTCAACCCGGGGATTGTAGCTTGCGAGAAGTGTTGTGGTAGTATACCCGAAGGGAGGAAAGTAGTGAATTAAGGGAGAATGAATGCAACTAGAACACATGTGAATTTCCCAAGTAAAAATCTGATTTAATTCCTGTTTGTCTTCCTATCATAATTGTGCTCGAAACTGTCACTTCCTGCAGCATGATCTATTACAACAATAGTTTATCAATAAAAAGAGAAACATACCTACCAAAATTGAATCTTAATAATATATTATAAATGAAACTTAAAATATGATGTCTTTTATCATACCAAAATATAATACAAATGCTGGAATTTAAATCATAAAACTACCACAGTTCTAAAGTTGAAAATAAATTGAATGAAAATAAATAACACACAAAAATATTAACAGCAAAAATAAATAAATGTCACCATGCTTCACCAAGGAGTGGGCCCTTGCTCCGAGGTTTGCAAGTGAGATGGGATGAGATCCTTTTTACGTTGTTGTCTTGATCATGTGAAATATTATTTTATTCATCAACAATTTGATACAAAGTCTTTGTTGCAAAATTCTATATGCCTCTTCTAAAATGCTAATTCACCCCCTTTATAGCTTATTACATTGCCTTATAAGGCGTGAAATAAATTAAAAGTTGTTTCACTCTTCCTCTTATTTCTACGTGTAAATTTGTTCCATTATTTTTCTAATATTATGCATATGCTTTTCTACACCACCAATCATATTTTTGTGTCAACCTATTTTGTTGCATTTCCTCCTTTTCTTTTGTCCTCTTTTATGGCACTATTTTATCCTATTCTCTTGTCCTCTTTTATGGCACTATTTATGGCTTGTGGGTTGGAATAAAACCAACCATAAAAATAGGAATTTGTTGTTCCATAAAAATAGGATTTGGTTGTGCCACCAAAATAGGATTTAGTTGTGCCATAATAAGAGGATTTAGTTGTGCCATAAAAATAGGATTTTGTTGTGCCACCAAAATAGCCATTTGTTTTTCCTTCGTCCATCATAATTTTATTAGTGACAACAACAAATAATATATTCTATTTTGTGCTATAAGAGTAGCACAATAAATAGTTATTAAAATAAAATTAATTGCTGAAATTATTTGCTGCTGTGCAGGGTCCTGTCGAGAACGTGACAGGAAGTCTGTATGCTGATGGCAGGAAATTTGCATGCTGCAAGATATATTTTCCAAGGCTTAAAATCACAATGCTTATTAGTAAAGACAATCCATAATTAATTTCCATATTTTATCCAAAAACCATATTAAATACCACTTATATATGTTTAATCATATGCAATGTAAAATGGTAAAATGTTAAGATATCGAATGAAAATGGAATGTGGGAATGGGTACGAAGGTGCAGGAAATAGGCCGAAACATAACATAAAATGGAACATGATTGGCTCTCATCATTCCTCCCAACTTATCATATTGCATGTCCTCGTGCAATCAATATGATCAAGAGGTATTTCATTTGAACTAGCAGCCTTTCGGATTTGTGGATTTTGCCTTCTTCTTCACCCTTAACTATTATAGCTCATGCATAACCACAATGCCCTTTATTTTTTCTAGCTTCTCATGACAAGATTTATTGCTTTGTTTTTTTTCAATTTTGTTTTTTCTTTTTCTTTGTTTTTCTTGTCATTTCTCATAGCATCATTTTGAAATGCTATATATAGGAGGGTCATGAAAATTTTATCTTGACAATTATGAGCTATCCTAATTGGATGAAATGATAAGTAATATGAAATGATTTTGCAAGGTCAAATAATGGAAGCTATAAAATAAGGATAATGAAAAATAATAGGTGAAAAGATGGTAGACCTCCCCCCAACTTAAAGGGTTGACCGTCCTCGAGAAACAGGGAGAGGATAGGCATGGATGTTGCATATATTATTAATATAATAAGAAATATTAATAAAGTTAAGAGATAAAATAATGAAAAATAAAATTGATCATTTTACCAACTCGCATTTCTATGTATGCCAATGTTTGGTAGCCAATGTATCTCAGCAACTGTGATCACCAGGAAGGAAGGAACCAAAAATTGTGACAAGGACTATAGCCAAATCACACATGAAATATATCCATCGAACTGAAGTATTGAGGAAGCATACTGATGTTAGCCTGAATTCTCTCTTCATTTTGTCTAACACCTCAACTGAAAATGAAACACTCGCGACAAGTGAAGTGGACCACAACAAACAAGAGTACATTTACACAAGTGAGCAACATGAGGTGCTAGGAGGTACTCAAACAACCACTGAAGCAATAAAGTATACCTGCAACCTGATTAGCACATATAAAGAAGACATTATTGTAAGTTTTTCTTCTTTTTTTTCAATTTTGATAACGACAACAAATCGTTGATATCCTGGTTTTCAACCTGCCACCGCCTAGAGGTGCCAAAAAATTGGTTTTCACCCCTAAGTTTATTTTGCAATTAGTATCCGCCGAAATCTGATTTTCAGATATTAACTGGCCAACAATGCCCAAAGGTTTTCATTGTTGGATCTTTTATTGTTTTTTTTCTTTGTATTTTTCTTTTTTCTTTTTTCTTTCAATTTTTTCTTTTTTTCATAATTTTTTTCATTTTGAAAAACTGCATATAATGACCAAGAAAAATAAACTCTCATATGGATGTAGTAGTGATAGCATAAAAAACATAGAGTTCCTTCTGAAGCCCTTCAATGAAAGTCATTGTTGAAACTGGTTGCAGGATGTAAAACTTGAAATGATGACCAATATAAAGAGATATACCTCATCAAGAGTGACCATGCTTATGTGCATAATAGGATTAGCACATGCCACCAAATTTGAAAGCTGACTTGGTTGAAAGAACTAGTGACAAAAGAAGCAATCCTCCAAAGATAAGACAATGTAGTGAAGGAAAAATGGTAGTCTCTCAACAAATCCATATAGATTTAGATGAGATGAAGAATTAATCCACATGATGAAGTGCAGTGATCAACATTATATGATGTTCAAAATCCTTTTAGGACCTCCAAATTTCTTCATGTTGTCTTTGGATGTGTGGCTTGTGAATAATTAGCCAAGAACATGGTACTGCAAGATACACGGTTACACCAAATTGCATATTGTCCTTCACATAATATAGCATCAAATTTGACATCAAAGAAAACTTGTGTCCATGAATGTTGAACATCCCACCCAAAAATCCTCTTTTGATCTCCATAAAGGAAAATTGAGGTGCTCTGTATAGCTAGCAAGGCCAACAAAATGTTAGCAAAGCCAATAAAGTGTGTTGTTCAATGCTCATGTAGAGAAGCATCATCAAATGGTATTGGGGAAAAAGTGTTGGATAACCATGAGAACCTGTAACCATATTTCTAAAGACCAAGCATATAAAGTATAATAATACAATATCATCCATTTAATAACTCCACCATTTTAATCGATTTATTGATTAGAAAATGAATGGTAAGTATATCTATGAATAAATATTTAATAATAAAATGGATGAATAACAATCAATTCTTGTGTAAGCATAATATAAATGAAAGTTCAATCAACACAAGAATGCATACTTTGTTTGGTCCAAAGGTCACATGTGGTTTTATCACAAGCACCAATGAAACAATTAATGAAGACATGATAAAAAATCAACCAAAGATTTCAAAAATTCAAGGGGTTTCCCCCCAACTTAATTGCGTACTGCAAAAGCATGAGGGCATTAGTATAATCAAGGGGATCAAATAAAAACCTTGAACTTTTCTAATGAATGGTCATTTCAAGATAACCCAAAGAATCAAGAATGACAAAGATATGTATATATTAAAACCTTGATTATTGTTAATGAACAATCACCATTGACCTCCAAAATTATTGTTGATGGTTAAAATGACACAAACAACATTAAAACAAAATATTGCTATTATGTTTCTCCTGAAAAAGAATAGACTACATATAGTGGCCTAACTCCCAAGGTCTTGGTAGTTAGTTCTCAACTATCTGGTGTCACTCAATTGGTTCATGCAACTGTAATGTTCAAGGGGCCTGTGCTGGTAATAAAAGACTTTAAGCTATGACTCTTTTTATCGAAATAGTTCTTGTAAATCAATGGATTTTAAATAAAAGAAAAAGATATGACGAAGGGGTAACCAGTAAATTTGAATCAATCTTATCTAATTCCTAGACATATATCTTTAACAATGAATGTTTCTTAACAAATCATCAAACCATAAGATGACACAATCCATAGCATAATCTATACCACTGCATACATTTTAGGTGCTTAATTAACTTCGCATACTCTTCACAAATATTCCAAGGGTTTCAAAACAACACTCATTCATTCATCATCAAGATTATAGATCAACAAACTTTTAATAACTTCAGCTCAATGACAATCTAATAAGATAATCCTTAAATCTGATTCCTTCAAATAACTTTCATCATTCAAGAAACTCTTATGTTTAGCACAATCACTGCATACAGATAGATTATAACTTATCAGCCTTATCAAACAAACAATTTAATTCCAAAATACCATATTTCGAGAAAACCTGCAATTCTATTAACTGTAACAACTATCAAGTAACAATGTATCTTCAAAACAATGATCACTACAAAACTTTATCTCCTATCCTTCAGGTAAGCCAATTCTATTCTCAATTAGCCGACCTTTACAATATGATACCCATTAGGTATTTATAGATATACAAAAGTTCAAACCCTACTTCATTCCACCTTTTTAGGAACTAAACTTTCTTGGAAACTCAGATCCATTTGATCTTGAGTCTTTACATTAAAACTTTCAGTTTGATCTAAAAATAGAAGATAGAATAGAATAGGAAGTCTTGTGCTCAAAAAAGCTATCAGTGCCATATGCATGCAACATGCAAGGAAGGAGAACATTATGCATGCAAGATTTTATGCATGTGAAGTTGGATCCGCAATGAACTCATTATAACTGGTGAAGACTTGTTGTAAAGCCTCCATATCTGGCCCATCAATCCAGTCATCTTCAAATTTGATCTGATCCAACTCAACTGCAGCAAACTCTTTCATACTTTTAACTTTTATCAATTCTCTCCTTGCATCCTTTATCTCTTCTTTGACTTCTACAAGCCGATCTATTACCAAGTCTCCTCCATCATCCTTCTCCTGCACGAGTCCTTGAAATCTTTCATTCCATTTCTCTTTGACCTGACTCAAAGGCATGCCATCTTTTGTCATTACATTCACATCTACAATTATGGCCATGACTGCTTCCAACTCCTCCAACTGCTCAGTTAAATTATTAACTACTTCCTGAATCTCATCCTTATGCTTGCTCAACAAGCCAGTCCTAAACTTAAGTATGCAAGAAGTCTTTTCTACAAAGTCTTTGTTATCATCTTCAAGTATAGATTGCTCTAGAAGAGTAGTTAGAGGCAATGCATTTAACTTTTCTAATTTTTCACTATACTCCTTATATTCTCCTTCTTGCTTTTCTGATGCGTCAATATATTGATGCATCTCTTTTATTACTCCTTCTGCCTCCTTGTAGGCTTCAAACCCTCTTGCTAAAACCTCTCCTACCTCTCGATTCAATTTGTCGATCCATTTGTCTACCATCTCCGCCTTTCCTCTAACCTGCACCAAATCATCTACCTCCTTTTTGCTTAACAAAACAGGAGTCTCAACGGTTGCAACTTGCTGTGACTTTGGAGAGGAGACACTCTTCAAGAATGAATGTAACTGATCCAATTGAGCTTTAAGCTTATCTTTCTTTTGCTTGTCCTTGATCATCCTTGATTTAGTCATCGAAGCCACCACATCAATCAAATTCATTTGTTGATTTCTAGTGGGTCTTCCCAAATTAACCGTACTTAATTGATAGTCTATCAGCTGCATGTCCCCTACCTCCTTTTCTATCATCGGCATGGCACATTCAACAACTATCTCCCCTTTATCTATGAGCCTAGTAGAATGTAAGATTTTAGCCTTCTTCTTAGGCTTTTCCTGTTCAATTCCCTTCATCATGTCCTCCCAATTAAGAGGTTGAGGAAGTGTTCTGGCTCTCTTCTGCAGGTCTAACTTCAACCATATAGGAGCACTGGAAGCAGTCATCATCATGGAAGAGGAAGCAGCAATAGTAGAGGGTAGCTGAACATTTACCTCAGGTTGAGAATCAACCTTTGCTTTCTATTGTTGCTCCTGCAGCACATGCATCTGCACCTTCTCAGCCTCCTCTCTATCCTTTTTCTCTTTTCTCTTCCTTCCTTCTTCTTCTTCTCTTTCTTGAACTTCCTTTTCTAATCTTTCTTTTTCCAAAACCTTTTGTTTCTTTTTTTCTATCCTCTCCATTTCTAAGACCTTGAGCTTCTCTGCCTTTTCCCTTTCTTCTTCAGCTTGCTGTTTCTTTATTAACTCTTCAACATCTCTTTCCTTTCTTAGAGCTTCAGCTTCAAGTTATTTCTGTCGAGCTTCCTCTGCAAGTTTCAGTTTGGCAACCAGGATTTCCTTTTCCCTTCGGTTTCTTGCTTTCTCCTCCTCAAGATCATGAATCTTTTGTATCAGTTCTAACTTGTCATTTTCTGCTTTGACCTTGAGCTCATGCTCTCGTTGCCTCATTTGCTTCTCTACTTCATCAGTTACTACCCTTGTTTCAATTTGTTTTGACTGTAATTGCTACTGGTGAAGTAGAGCATCAGCTTGCAACTTTGCATCTATTTCTTTTTGCTTCTCCGTTGCAGCCCTTGCATCAGAATCTCTTGTAGCATCTTCAAATAATTTCCATTGCTCCTCTTGTGTCAGAATCTGCTCAATAGTATGCCCTAGAGGCATGTTTTCTTGCAAATCTTCTCTGACAGAGTTTCATCTGAGTTTGTCTCAACTTCCAGAACTTCTTCCTCTACTTTTTTTCCCTTAGCAGCTTCAGCCATGCCATAAAGTACTCCCTCCTGAACTTCTTTGCTCCTTTTCCTTGTAAGTGGGACTTGTGTGGATGACTCACCCAATGTGGGTGTAGAAACAACAGATCCCATTGGAACATCTCCCTCTGGTGCCTCTTCTTCTTCATCGACCACCTCAAGTTCTATTTCTTGAATATCCGGAGGAAAGAATTCTAATGGCTCCTTCAGAGGTGTCTTTCTCTTGATTCTTTTGTATCCTTTGCCCTTTTTAAGGACTGGTCCGTGATGAGCTTGAGCTCTCATCATCAACCATTGCACACTTCTATCCAAAACTATTCTTCCAATTTTCTTAATATCAATTGTTTCTTCCTCATTCCAATCTATTGGATCTAAGCTTTTGGTGCCAATGTTCAAGGCTTCATATGAGGGATCCAATACAATTCCATCATCCACCAACGTGTTAGGAATATTTTCTTTAACTCCCAACTCTACCATAAGTGCAACCGACAATCTTTCATAGTTCTTCTTCCTTAAGTCATACTCATCTTTCCAATCACACCAAAAGTCCTCTAACAAATTAAAGTGTCTAGTGAACATTGAAGGTAATAAGGCATAAATTTTCTTCCTTGGATCAAAATACTTACGAGCTGTATACAATCCCAATTTCAATTGTATCAACTCATTACAAACTACCTTTGCTCCCTTCAAGTGTTGACAACTATATTCCTTAAGTCTTGTGCTTAATCCCAAACCGAGCATTAACTCCAATGGCTTGATATACAAATTCCATAAGCACTATTCTATTACTGCAGCATCTTGGCAGTAAATGTGGATGGCCTTCAAAACCAAATAACCTGAAGTATGTAAATTTGGGGTATTGGATGTACCAACTTCCCCATTCAGCAATAAAAGCCATAGCTTCTAGACTCAACTTGTATCCTGCATCTCCACTCAACTGGTTGATAACAACATATAAAAATGCATCATTGACTCTTCTGAAGTGAGTCTCAGCAACTTGAAGAGATAACTGATCATAAAGTTCCCACACCTTCTTTTGTCCATCCAAGGCTCCCATTATACCTACTTTGTTTAATACTGGGAAAATCCCCAATCTTGCTGCAACATAAACCACATAAGAAGTCATGAAGAAAGATTTAGTCTGTCTGACCCTTGTGAGCTGATCATGTATGGCATCAGAAATAATCATTGACCAATCAAACTGGTAATCACCCTGAAAGATTACTTGAATGAAATGAAACATCCATTCCTTGAAGTGGAAGGCATCCCTCTTCCCAAACACTTTGGACAACATTAATATTAAGTCAGATACCTCCTTCTTGAAATCTGCCCTCTTTGGCTGGTCTGCAAGCTTGCTTAGAGATTTCTTTTCTGTCATCAGCCACTTCTTATTTAAGTGAGACTTATTGGAATCTTTGTGTTTGCTATACTTCTCCAATGCCTTTGCTTCAGTCAGCTGAACCAAGTTCTTGGGATCAGGAACATTAAATATACTTTGGAACATTTG
The DNA here is from genome assembly GCA_007115665.2 of Sequoiadendron giganteum. Taxonomy (NCBI): domain Eukaryota; kingdom Viridiplantae; phylum Streptophyta; class Pinopsida; order Cupressales; family Cupressaceae; genus Sequoiadendron; species Sequoiadendron giganteum. The sequence goes on along the minus strand of CM021106.1, from coordinate 84,196,991 downwards.
CGGAGTAAGATCTATAATCACATTATTTTGTGAATCCATGCATAGTCTTGTAGCAGGATTGTAAGTACTAGCTACTGTTAATATCAACTCCGGACACTGAACTGATAAAGGAAACACAGTGATATGTGCAAGACCGGAGTCAACAATCCTTTATGTTCTCCCTGTCAAGTTTCCTCATTTTGCAAAGGTCTCTTCATGTAATTCTTCAAAGCTGTACTAGCCCAAATTAGTATCTATGATATCTGACCAATCTGATTCTACCTTGCTCACTTTCACCACCAAATTCCTATGATCATACCTCAATGTATAAGGCAGCTGTTCTGGTTTCACCTTCTTTATTTTTGGTGTTGTCTTTGATGTTCCAGCTGGTTGATTCCTTCGAGCAGCTTCTCTTGATGTTCCTGACATCTTTCAATTCTCTTGCAAGCAAACCTTTAATTAGATCTTTAGATATCATCATAAAACATGCTTTTAAAACATACCTGTTGCATATACATCGGAGTCGGAACCAGAAAGAAACTCAAAATAATCCCTTTTACAAACTGCCGGACTCAGAGCAAAAACTAATAAAGATACTTCACCTAATAACAAACGGGCTCGGGGTCGGAACCAGGATAGTGGTCGGAACCGGGATCGGAACAAAAACAGGATTTGTTTTTCTTCCAATTTCCCAATTTTCCAATTTGGTTTCAACTTCGCCTCCGCCTCCGCCAAGGTTATCATTATTTTTTCAAAGGAGACTTTTATTACATTCGGAGCCGGAAACGGGATAGAAATGGAATCGATAACTTTCGCAAAACAAAATTCTTAAGTTCATAATCTATTCTGATCCTGCCTCCGCCTATGTTAATCATGACGTCATCAAATACTTTATTCATTTTCAACACAACTTCATGATTAAAACCTAGGTCGCTATAACATGGAAAAGGAGCTTTAAAACCCTACACTCATATGACCGTGGGGAACAATTGCATTTTAGGGCCATTATTTAAATCTTATTTAACTGTGATCATCAAGCGATACAAAACCCTAATCTAACAAACCCAATAAAACTAGGGCACGGGTTTAAACCTTGCCATTCTACACAAACGACGGAACCCTAATTAAACAATAAATCTAATCTACCCTAACTCACTATAAAATCTCTAATCTACCTCACTATAGATTTCTAATTTTAACAAACGCCATTAAAAACCCTTAATCTAATCTAATCTACGACAAACCAAAAACAAACACGACGCAATCACGATTAAGATGTGAAAGCGACTACGCCTAAAAATAGAAAGAAACGACATGAACATACAAGAAAACAAAGATTTAAAGCAAGAGAAACAAGACCAAACAAGAACCTGCTCATTCAATCATATCAATAATCATACATTTTCCTTAAAACAAAATGATTGAATACACGAGCAAATATAAAGCAAAATGCAACAAACACAACCGTAAATCAACAAAGAACAACAAGGATAAGAAACCTACCTCAAACGCAAACAAACCCGAGCTAACCTTCTAAACTGATTCACACACAATATCCCTTCTCTATCTCGATCAATTTGCTCAAATGAACTCTGCTACTGCTCTTTCGTGCTCTTAGATTTTTAACAATAACAATAATGATCAGTTTAACCCTAAATAAAGGTAAATATATGAATTTCTACGTACACCAGCAACCACCATTAATGCATTAAAGCGCAGTAAAGGCAAAGTCGAAACTGTAAGAGAACAAACACTCGTCTGTAGTGCAACTTCAGTCAAAAATTCAACGACAAAAGTGGCGGGGGCGGAACTAAAATGGAAATGGAATCTCAAATTCGTAAAATTCCCAAACTCAATTTCCATTCCGGGTCCGGGTCTGCCAATTAAAAATAAAACAAAAGCAAAACAAAAATTAAAGTAAAAGACCAACCTAATAAAACAAAACACAAAGACCGAGACTAAGAAAAAATAAAAATAGCGGAGGCGGGATCATAATTGATTTGTGATTTTGCAATTTTGATAACAATCATCCTAATACCCGATTCAGTTCTGATTCCGACTCCAACAGACTAAAAAACAAAATCAAAGATAAAGAACAACAAGGGGGACCCATTTTGACCAAGGCAAAAGATGGGGTGGTTATGCAAGGCATAACAATTATATGGATCCTCCCACTTAATTTCACAGTGTAAAATCATGAGGGTATTAGGAAAAACCGAAGCAGATAGTGGCATATTTAATAATACATTGGTCCTTAATGAATGATAATTCCTTTGTAGCATGTTTTGTATGGTCATTAATGCATGAAAACCCTTCTAGTTCTTCTTGGATTCTACACCAACATTGTGATATTCTTGGCTCGTCTAGAGTGTTGCATACTCTCCTTTGACATCACTATCTTGCTTAAGGGAGGGTAACTACACTCTCTTCTATTTTCATTATCGTATTTATCTTAGTAGCATATTATCTTTTAACTTATCTATTGTCTTTTCTATCTATTCCTTTATCTATTATTCTCTTTATCTATCTATTTGGATTTTCATGGAGGTAGAAACACCAAAATGGGGGTTTGACTGAGACAAGCCCCGAAACAACCCCAACATTTTTTCTCATCTCCATGTGTGTAGATTATTGTTTTGGAGTGTTATGGGAGGCTTCATAGGTTTGGAATTATTGTTCTTTCTTCTCTTATTTATCTCATTATTTCATTTTATTTTATTCAATCTATGCGTGTCAGTTCTTTTCATGATATTCCTGTCATTTTCATTATTTTGTTAATTTAGCAAAACTTTTAGATTTTAGTTTTCAAACTATTAGTAGACTCTAGTGTTTCTGTCAATAACTTTTTCTTGGACCATACGAGACTATAGTGTACCGTGGGGATGTTCATGTGTCACATTGTCATCCTTGGTTGAGATTCAACCAAATTACTCACGAGATCTCTTAAGTCTTCTCTTTCAGTATCTAAAATCCTTATTTTGAAATATGTCATAAAACATAAAATATAATCAAAACTCTCCTTTTCCTTCCACCTTTGTCACTTGATATTTTCCCTTGAGGTAGTAGAGGAACACTTTCTCTTAGAGGAGGTAGAAGGGTGTCATTTTTCCTCCACTAAATTTTGGTGACCCTAATGTGAACCTATTATTGCCTTGTCTTTTTGTCAAAAAAAAATATTCTCTTGTTAAGACATGTATTGGATAGAGTGTTGTGGTGATTTTTATGAGTTTCATAACCCAAGACACTACCTCAAGAAATGTAGTTAGGAGAATTTATCGACATCTAAACATGGGGTCTAGAAGACAGTTCAATCATCCTTGCCAAGGTCCCGATTTTGAGGAATTCTCTATAGGACTCTCCTCCGATTTTTATCCACTTGTTTCTACTCATCCATCAATTGAAGTTCAAGTGCATACCCTACCAACCACTCCTTCTAACTCTTCCTCTCTCATAGCTAATTAATTTTCTCTCATCATTCTTGTTGAGCAGATCTATTCTTTAGAAAAGAGACTTATAGAGTTTGAATATTTTTTAACAAAATAAAACACATACTCTCAAGCTGCTCCTCTTCTTAATGGTATGATAAATCTGCTTATTTCATATCGTGAAGGTTTGGAGTTACTTTGAGGGATTGCTAATATAATGGAAACCCATGTCCCCTCATACACTTCTATCTTTGGTAACCCTCAAGATATTCAATTAGAAATCACTAGCCACCAGTTGTAACTTTCGATGCCAGGAGTGTTTGTGCATATGGTAGACATAGGTCCTTTTGTTCCCTTTGTTATTGTGAACCCCAATCCTATACCTACACAAACATAACAAAAAAACACATAGTTAGGTTAATATGCAAGATAAAACAAGGATTCCCCATGAAATCTATTTAAAATGCTCAAAATAGGAAAAATAAGAACAAAACATGAAAAAATAAAGCAATCCTAATTAAGCATGCAAACTCTTGATCCCATAGGGGAATTGGTGCCAACTGGTGTGTCGAAATTGGCCCTTTCCCAACTCCTTTGTAAGCTTTGTGATAATTTGTGGATGATTGAATTTTTTGATGATATTTTGACATAACCTAGCTATGAAATTATGAAAGTGATGAACACTTGATGTGAAATAGATAAAATTAGCTCTCAATGTGAAAAGAGTAATTTTGCTAAAATGGTGGATGAGGATGAAGTTGAGTATAGTAAGTTTACTCAAATTGTGGATGTTAGAATGAGAGGAAGAGTCTCTCATTTATAAATTTCCAAAATGGAAGAGAGAGTGGAATTGAGCAATGTGGCATCATTCAACATCCAATGGCCAAGTTCCACTTGTCAAGAAGTGAATGGTTGAAGGTTGTGCACATTTTGGTCAATGTGCATGATAAATGCCATTAGGTGGAATTTGAAATTGGGGAAATGACATGTGAGAGGGAAAAAAGAATGAAATAAATGCCACTTGGCTCAATGCACAAAGACATGTAAGAGGAGTGAATGCTTTGTTGGAAGGACAAATCCACTTGGATTTGAATTCAAATTTGAGGGAATATTCTTCTTTTATTCCATGTTGAGAGAAAATAGGAAATTTAATAAATCAAAGTAATTGATTTATTGTGCAAGTTGCATTCTCTAGAGGATTTTAGTGATTGAGATTAAATTAATCAAGATTTGATCAATTTAATGAGAGATTAGATGATTTGACAATTTTGACTCAAATTTTAGGATTTATTTAAATCAAGATTGAGAGGAAAATGATTTACTTTATATAAATAAAGATTTTTGATTTATTTAACTAAAGGGGGATGATGTTAGATTAAATTAAATAAGGTTTAATTTATTCAATTTAATGAGAAAACTTTAGGGATTTAATCAAATAAGATAAGTTATTTAATTAAAAAGGGATCGAAGATTAATTTAATCAACAAGGGAGAAAGACCTAATTAAATAAATAATGATTTATCTAATTAAGAGATGAAAAAGTGATGATAAGTTGAGAGTATGATTTAGGATGAAGCGATGTTAGTAATCAGGATCAAGTGTGTCAGATCGAATTGTATATTTTCCATGTCTATATTTTACCCCTCTTTGAAGAAATGTACTTGTTGGATTGATTCAAAGAATAATTTGTTGTGATCAAAGTTCAATTTTTCTAGCATTTTTTGAATGCCCCACTGTTGCCCCAACGTAAAGATTATGCTAGTATATTTCCCCCTTGAGATATTAGATGATTTTTTTAAATTTTTGGATGATCTCACGAAAAAAAGAGGACAAGGTGCCCAATAGGTCCAAAAATGCCCTAGAATGCCAAAAAATGCGTTAGAATGGCAAAAAAGATGCAACATGGCCCTCGGTTGGATAAAAAAGGGATCGAGGGATCAAAACCCTAGTTGGATGGCCAAATTAGATCAAAAAACCCTAATTTACAGGTTCAAATAGACCTTGAGGGGTCACTTTCAATACATTTGCATACTTAGCCTTTCGAATTTTCTGCACTTTTGAGCTCTGAGCCCCAATCAAGATGGTGCAACGATAGCTTCCCAAGCACGTGTTAGAGAGAGTACGAGTGCACCAGTGGCTAGTTGACGCAGGACCCGTGGTATGAACCCCCATCCCGACTTTTAATTTTTCATTTTATGTGTATTAAATAGGGTCAAAACCAACTTTAAGCTGAGCAGCACTATATAGCGCCCCTAAAAATGTTCAGTCGGTGCCACGTGGTCCTAAACTATGTTGCATATGAGAGTAGCTCCGCGTGGCGTAGTTAAGAGATTAATTTTCTTTGATCAAACTTAGCTGCTTGTGAAAATAGCGTCGCGCGACACAGTTAGGAGATTAGGGTTCTTCGTTCAAACTTAGCCGCTTGCAAAAATAGTGTCGCACGACATGGGTTAGGGGCTTAGGATTTGTTAAATTTCATTGCGCGGTGCAGTTTAGAAATTTACAAACTACACCGCATTTGAAAACAACACCGCATTTGCTGTTTCAAATGCAAAAATCGAATGCGAGAGGTAGATTTTTTATGAGACTTGATGCGATGGCTTCCCTTGTGTAGGAGGAGCTCGATATACTTCACTCGAAGGAGCACAAATGGTCGGTGCTTCACAGATTGCAGGGTATGCATGTGTACCTTCAGGAGCAACTTGGTATTCTTGGCCTTTGGTTTGTTGCATACATTCTTCTTGTTCAAACACACTTGGGTATGATGACAAATTTGGTTGAGTGGTGGCACAATGAGACCTCTTTCTTCCATCTTCCTATCGACGAGGCCACCATCACTCTCGAGGATGTATGGTGCATTCTCTGATTGCCTATCCATGAATTCAGAGTGATTTATGATCTAGAGGAAGGTAGGGAGGCCTACTTTGATGTTATGGGTGTTGATGAGCTCATTCTTTCTGATGGATAGATTGACTTGGAGCGATATCGAGGTAGAGCGCCCACCTACAGGTTGATTGTTGTGGCTATCATTTATGGTCTTGTGGCACCAAATCGGTGGGGCCGATACTTTAGTCCAGGCTGGGGACTGGCATGGGAGAGGATGTGTGTCCGTCATGAGTGATTTTCTTGGGGGCCAATGATGCTGACTTCCTTAGACAAGTATTTACATGAGTTTGAATACCTGGATAGCCGGGCCCTTGGGGTTGAAGTTACTTTGTTACATATTTGGGTATGGGAACGAATTCCAGTGCTTCATCCAGATGTCACACCAATCATCCTTGATACTAATGAACCCGTTGTCTGGTGATATGGTGGGGCACAGATCCACTTTACTCAGACTAGCATAGGTGGGATTGCTCATTGGTGATGAGTTGTCGATGAGATGAGGGAGTTTGTCTGGAGGCCTTGGATGGGCATAGGACCATGGTACGATGATATAGAGCAGCTCAATTCACCCAACATGACAAATGGATGCAAGGCCAAGAGCATACCATGATAGAGTGGTATCTCCTAGATAGGGTGGCCCATCAATTTGGTGAGATCCAGGATAGACCGGATGATCAATATGTGGCGATCTTCGCCCGTACTATGAGAGAGACAACATGGGGCCAACCCATCTTAACGACTAAGGAAATGTCCTCATTCAGACATCTAGTGGCCCAGTTGTATGATCGGGGGCCGACAAATGCGGGAGTGACCTAGGCGTACAAAGCTTGGTTTAGGCCTCCTTTGAGATTGATAGTTCCTGGTGCAGTACTTCCACGACAGAGGCCTAGAGGCAGATCAATTAGCAGGGGCAGAGGATAGGGGGGAGAGGCGACATAGATGGGGATGGGGATAAAGGAGGAGGTGGACCACCTCCTCATCAGACACCTGCTAGAGATCAGACACAACAGGCACCTCCACGGGTAGGGATACAAGATGACCAACCTAGAGATGGGGACAAAGCAGTTCCATAGCAACAGCCACCAGGGCAGCCAGATCACTGAGATGCACTAATGTAGCAGTTACAGGGTCAGATTCAAGTATTGACTGTAGAGAGGGATCAGGCTCGACAACATTTTTTGATAGTCACTACTGAGAGGTATCGGGATCGATCTGAGAGGGATCAGGAGGTTGGTTGACGAAGGCAGTTGGAGGGTATGGCCTCATCATCCTAGGGCTATTCAGTTTCCTTATGGTCTTATAGAGAGGTAGTCAGAGAGGTCGAGTATTATCAACAACACTACAAACAGTGCCAACAGCAGGCCAGGTGCCATACTACTCTCAATAGATAGGGATGAGGCCGCCAAAGGATCATAGTGATAGGCCAGAGGGTGAGGGGCACAGCCAACAGGGCTAGCCCTTTGATCACAAATAGTTTTGCATTTTTTGATTCCTGGGCTTCGATTATTGCCCCTGTTGTATCATGTATTTTGATGTACACTTGATCCATTTTTGTACCATAACAGTATATTTTTGATGATATATATGAGATGGTTCGGTTTATGATATGTCCTATGATGCATGAATGCATTTTAATTTTCTATGAGATGCTTCTATTTTATGTTCATGTGATATGATGTATGTATTTATTTTTGTATCTTTTCTATTCTTTTTGATGATTACATGGATGCAATGTATGCTACTAATGATGTATCGATATGCAAATGATTAATGATGATAGTGGATGCTAATGAATTTTATTATGTCCTTAATGATTCATGTATGATGTGAAATGAATGTAATGAAATTATTTCTTAAGGTAATTAGAATAAAAAATCTATATTATTCCTCATAACTTAAGATGATAATAATGTGGTATGATCTATATGATATGATATGCATTTATGTTGATGATTTTATGGATGCAGGGCAGGTGCATTAGCAATGCTATAATTAACTGTCATAATACCATGCTAGTATGGAAAGAAGATAGAAGAAAAAGAGATTCAACAAGTCATTAGAATGATGGTGATTTTCTTACCAGGAGTCAATATTTTCAAAGGGCTAATTACGTTATGTTTGATAACACACATAGTCATGATGCATCAAGGTATAAAGGACCAGGATGGTGTGGTACCTAGTGTGATGGAATTTGAATCGATAATCAGATAGGAGTATTCTTGTTCACAATTAGCATACAAATATTTATTCAGGATGTAGTTTGGACATTCTAAAAATTTCAGACCAAACATAGAAAAGCAAGCCTTCCTATGTGGTCAACAAGATATCTAAAACATCCTTGCCATAAACCGAACAAAGTGTGCATGACTAAGTTATTTTACAAGAGTAATCCACAAGCACAATAGATAAAAAAGATAATGATCGTTGCCCCATTCCTTTCTCTCTAAACCTATTTTGTTTAGGCATCATCGAGAAGTCCTTGCAATGAACGCAAAATGAGATAAGTCAAAAAGACCAAGACAAAGTAAACAAACAAGCCAATGTTCTTCATACCACTAGCCAAGGCTAAACTAAGGTGAGATAATTGATGCTTATGTCCATCATGGGAAGGATACATCCTAGGAAATGTGATCAAGGTTTTGATGAGATTAATTGGATGATAAGCTATTGATACTTCGAGTTGATTAACTTGCATGCTTACTGACCTAGGCTTTGAAACTTTTGACAATTAGGTGTTCACTTTTTGAACTTGCTAGACTTACTTCTGATTGACTCACCAAAGGATGAAGGTGATGATTGATTTATTAGGAATGATGATTATCATGGGTGAAAGCGAGATGAGGAGAATGCACCAATTTTTAAGATATTTGGATGTTTTTGAAATATTTTGAGGTTGTTTTGATTTTCAGATTTTCAATGTTTTTGGATTTTTGAGACTAAGACCAAGAGACTAACTTAAAGACCTATCTTAGGGGTCTCAGGAGTTGATACATAGATTATCCTTGCCTACATAATACATGTAGAGACCACGTAGTTTGATTGATGACAAATTTGACTCAAATGATGAAACAAATGGGCAAATGGATTGCCAAATTATTGCGACGAATGCCTAAAAGATTGACCTAGGGTGTCTCGGGGGATGATCAAAGATCAACATTGCCTACGATCAAGCTCAAAGATGACATAGTTCAGAAAATGCCACAAACTGACAAGACTTAATGATGAATTTTTTGAATATTTTTGAGAGTTTTCCGATGTTTTGGATTTTGAGAGTTTTTTGAATGTTTTGGATTTTTGATAGTTTTCTGAATGTTTTGGATTTTTGAGTGTTCTGAATATTTTGGATTTTTGTATTTTAAGGAAGATCACAAGAATATAAATTAATCTGATCCGATGTAGGTGTAGGAACGTATCCCCAATGTAAAGCGATAGACTACTTTGATAAAGGCAGGACAAACTGACCTTAGGAGTATGCCAAGTAGTACTATGGTGGAACACGATACAAGCACAAGATCAGGCTATGGTATAGATGCGAATGAATGGTGGAAGGAAGATGGAATGTAGTGAATAAGTGAGTGTGTTCAATAGGCCATGAAGATCCTGGTGGAAAAAGAGTTCTTTATTTATGCTTGGCCCCTGTTTCCCAGGTTTTCACTAGAGGACGATTTTTTTCTTTATTGTTTTCAATCCCTTTTTTGATTTTTTATAATTTTTGATTTTTTTGTTGTCACCAAGATGCCTGTTTTCCAGGTTTTCATCAAGGTGATCATTTTTTCAAGACATTTTTTTTTAATATATTTTTTGGTTCTATACCTTGCAAGTTTTTAGGCATAAAACTTTTTGAGATGAGAGTTGTTCAGGGGCTCCTGCAGAGGCTCGCCTTCTAGTGTTGGCAATTGATATGCCCCTAATTTATAGCTTGTTGTGATGATGAAAGGTCCCAACCAGTTGGGCTCAAATTTTTCTTTGCTTTATGGATTTAACACGTTCTTTTGATTTTCTTTTAGCACAAGTTCGCCGACTTGGAAGGTGCGTCTCCTGATCTTCTTGTTGTAGCTACGCTTTAGGCAGTTCTGATAGACCTATAGATGGTTGAGGGCATCCATGCACCATTCATCTAATAAATCTAGCTCATTTAACCTTGAAACCCAATATTCCTCATTTGTAATGAGGTTTTGTAGTGATATCCTTAATGATGGGAGCTCGATCTCGATTGGTAGGATGGCTTCTGATCCGTAGACTAGGGAGAATGAGGTAGCGCTTGTTGGCGTGTAGATGCTGGTGCGGTAGGCCCATAAGGCAGGATTTAGCTACAGATGCGAGTCACGACCAGAGTCATAGACTATATTTTTAAGGATTTTCAAGATGGTTTTGTTGGTAGCTTCTTCTTGGCAATTGCCTTGGGGATAGTATGGAGTGGAAAAGTGATGTTGGATTTTGAATTTGTCACATAAGTCACAGACATCCTGGTTTTTGAAAGGTGTCCCATTTATCAGAGATAATGGATTGGGGGACACCGTATCGAAATGATGCAGAGCAAGAGGATTCACAACTCAACATGCCATTTACTTGATAACTTTCATAAAATTATTCATCTCAAACAATGATTAAGTGCATTCTAGATCACATTGAAAACATTCTCATGGCAACCCACAATTCAATGCACTGAACTACCATTTATAACTTCCACAAAAAAAATCATAAAGCCGATAAATTTGGTGAGATTTAAGATACTATAATTAAAGACTTCCCTTCCAACTTTTATGAAGATCCAACGGTGGAAAATAAAGTTATTACATTTTTACCAAAATTGCAAACCCTATACAATGTTGAAACCCGCCCTCACCAAAATGGTCATAAATTATTCAAATATTACTTAAATTTGATGAGACTTGAAGAAAATGAAACTAGATTCACATATATAATATTTCCAAAATGTCTTAGGTCTTTACAATACGTACCATTCTCTGCAACAATTTGCAACTTTTAGAGAAAACAATCCCATAGGGTTGCCAATGGTAAAATGATCATAAATTTCTCCAAACTCAATGAAAAAACACCAAACCAATTTCAAATGAACTATAGTTCATCCTTATATCAATAAAAATCAATTTAAAGTCTGTAAAACTTCATACAAATCCGTACCATGTAAAAGAAAAGGGAAGAACATTGGAAATTGTAGAAAAATTCATGCCTTCATAAATTTTTGTTCAAAACTACCTTCCCCCCCATTTGACTTGGAGGCCCATTTATATGCTTGTACAATCAAGTTATGCTCCAACCAACCTAAAACTACCATTTAAAAACTTTTAACAGACTTGTAAAAAGTTGTCATTTAACAAGAAAAGTTGTTATGACAACATTTGACAAGTTTTGACAATGTTTTTATTTTTTTCAACTAAATGACACCAAACCTTCATCAATGACTCCAAATGACTTCAAAACATATATAAAATGGCTCATTCAACCTTATTACAAAATTAAAACACCTAATTTAATGAATTTATACAATATGGCTTCATGGAGGCTTGAAATCAAATAGGTGCTCCTGCACCATGAAAAATGAGATAGTTCAAGATGAACTTGGATATCTGCTTTCCCGTTATGTAGGTCACGGGAATTGCTTTGACCCACTTTGTGAAGTACTATGTGGCAGTGATGATGAATTTGTGGCCATTGGATGAGGTGGGTGTGATTTTTCCTATGAGATTGAGCCCCCACTGTGAAAAGGGCCAAGGTGCAACAATAGGATGAAGCTCTTGAGCTGGTGCATGAATAAGGTCTCCATGTTGCTAGAACTGTAAACACTTTCTAATAAAGTCGTGTGCCTCTGTTTCCATTGTTGGCTAGTAGTACCCAATTGTTAGCAAATTCTTCGCGAAGGTCATACCACTTGAGTGCAAACCACAAGTTCCATTATGAACCTTAGTCAGAGTAGTTAGGGATTCCTCAGGATTTATGCAACTCAATAGGGTTTCGTCAATGCTCCTACGATAGAGGGTTTCTCTTAGGACGAAAAAACATAAGGAACTTTTGACAAAGGCTCGTTTAAGGTTAAGGGTTATGTTAGCTGAGAAGACTCCTATTCTCAGGTGGGTAGAGATGTCGTGATACCAGGGATCACTGGGACCAATGAGTTCATACACATATTCTCACTCTAGTACCTCGAATGTGGGTATGAGAAGCTGCTCTACCAAGAATTCATGTTTTGAGACATTACGAGGGATATCTAGTAAGGATCCAATTGTTTCCATGGCGTCAACTTCTCTGTTGTTAGCCCTTGGTATCTACTCAAAGGTGATATCAATGAATGATTCCTTGAGGCTCTCTACTGACTTCTTGTATATCATCCTTAGTTTGGTATTCACCATTAACTTGGTTGATAATAAGCTATGAATCCCCATAAACCTTTAGTGTCATGATCCACCACTGTGTTGCAATCTTGAGACCTATGGTTAAAGCCTTGTATTCTAAAATGTTGTTAGTGTAGGAAAATGCCAATTTTTTAAGATCTAGGTATACAATCCCCCTGTGGGGTGATGAAGAAAACACCGACTCCTGATCCATGTTGTGTGTATGAACCGTCAAAGTAGAGTTTCTAGTGATTGGCTATGTTGAGATTAAAGATGGAATCATCTGGAAATTTTGATATGAGTGGATTCTCTGCATAGATTGGAGCCTCTGCCAGTTGGTCTGCAATCGCTTGCCCCTTAATAGCCTTGTGCTCTACATATTCAACATAATGTTCTATCAATATCATAACCCATTTTGTCGTTCATCCCATGAGAGTGGCCTTAGAGAGCAGATATTTTAGTGGATGTATCTTTGCGATCAACTTGATCTGATGAGCCAGCATGTAGTGTCTGAAATTTTGGGCCCCAAACACAACTGTCAGGCAAGATTTTTATATTGGTGTGTAGTTGAGCTCATGCCCTACCATTTTCTTGTTGATGTAGTATATCGCTCTCTTCCATTTTCATCATGTTGGGCTAACAAAGCATCGAGAGCTGTCATGGTTGCTGAAATATATAGAATCAGTGGTTTTCCTGGGGTAGGTGGCATTAACACTGGTGGCGTAAGTAGATATTCTTTGATTTTACTAAATACCTAATTGCACTTGTTGTCCCACTTGTATGCTACTCCCTTGTGGAGTAGATGTGAATATGAAATTTGTTTATCCGCCAGCTGCGCTATGAATCTTCAGATGGATTGGAGTTTGCCTTGCAGACCTTTGAGCTATTTTAGTGTCCTAGACACTTCCATGTTGAGGATTGCTTTGATCTTGGTGCGATCAACTTCTATTCCTCTCATTGATATTATATATCCCAGGAGTTTGCCTGATTGCACCCCAAAAACACATTTCTTGGGGTTAAGTCTAACCTTATATTTCTCTAGTCTATCGAGAATGGCACTTAGGGCTGCTATTTGATCCTTTCTTTTCTTTGATTTGGCCAATATATCATCCACGTAATCTTTGACAATTTTGTGTATCATGTCATGAAATATTAGTGTCATGGCCCTTTGATATGTCACCCCTACATTTTTTATCCCAAATGGCACCATGTTCCAATAGTAGGTGCCCCATGGATATGCAAATGTTGTCTTATGCTATTCCTCCTTTGCAATCATTATCTAGTTATACCCCTAGAAGCCATCCATCAGTGATAGCATCTCATGTCCGACCATCGTGTCCACTATCATATTAATGTTGGGTAGTGGAAAATCATCCTTATGACACACTTTGTTTAGGTCTTTGAAATCAGTGCAGATACAGATGCCCCCATTTGGTTTTGAAACTGGCACACAATTGGATACCCATTCTAGATAATCAATTGGGCATATAAATTTGACGTCCAAGAGTTTTTGTAATTCCACCTTGACTAGCAAGGCTATCTAAGGATACATTTTTTTTTAATTTTTGTCTTACTGGCTTTGCTCTAGAGTAAAAAACCAAGATATGAACCACAACTTCCAGATTGAGACCCGACATATCGGCATAGGTCCATGCAAATTTCACCTTTCTTTCTTTTAGAAATGTAGCCAATATTTCTTTTTATTCTATCAAAAGTGATTCAACATAAAAGGTGATCTATGGTGTTGCTTCCGTTCCTAGATTGACAAGATTGCACTGTTCTGCCAAGACTGTCGATTTCTCCTGATGAAGTGTAGTATGGGGGAGATTGAATCCTTCGTCCTCTGGCACCTCAAAGAGGTTTTTACCATTGGATGCGTCCTTTATTTTTACTATTCTTTGGTTAGAGAGTGTCACAGTGTGGTTTTCACTCAATGACCTCGAGCTTATTCTCATTATTTTTCTTTTGTGACTGAAGGACTCAATCGTCTCCCCATAATAGGCCTGGGTGTCTAGTGCGATGTTGAACCCAACCTTGTGATCTCCACATAGAATAATATCCCTTAGTCCCATAAATTCTAAGAGCGCCTCATCATTTTCGAATGTCTAGAATCGGTGGTCCTCGTTGGTCATAGTGAATGAGTTGTGGGTCAACTAGGTTTATTTTGTAAGTTTGGCAGTTCGACTCAACGGGTGAGGCACTAATCATCAGTAAGGAGGAATCCTAAAAAAGCATGGGAAGGCCAGTTATGGTATCCTCATCATCACTACTGGTGTAGACATTAGTTATGTCAAAAGTGAAACTATCTAGGGGCAAACCTGTGGACACGAGTAGTTGAAGGGCAACTGCCGATAATTGAGGAGACTTGACTGCTCTACTAGGATTACCTTTGCCACGTATGGTTATACTCAAAGGGGTACATCCGAGGCCAAGGTTTCTCATTCATCTTTCTACAATGATGGGCTCCATTCGTCCATCGCTATTTCTTCTAAGGCTTTCATTTTTGTTGTAGCCTATACCAAGCATTATTTGCAATTCTCTGCTGGCTTCATCCATGTGTAGAGTGGGTGTGGGTCTTTCATCATGGTATAGCGTGCTTGAAATTTCTCCCTCATCCACATTTTCTTGACTTAGATCTCCCCAACGACGGAATCTAGAAGGATCTAACCTAAAAGTGTGGACAGGTGTTTCAACTGATCGAGGTTGCCCATGCGACCTAGGAGATTGTGGTAACTCTCGTACAACAAACACATTTTTCTTCATTTTGTAATCTCCACACCCGTTGTCTTGGATCATGAGCTTGATGTCGGATATATTAGGGATGGAGGGTATTTCTTTCGCAAAAGTGGAGGTAAGGTTAGATGGAGCTATATAAGGAGTGGATGGGCCTTCATCATTTTTTGGTATTTGGGGAATTTTGTAAAACTTGGCTTCCAAGTTTTTGCAATAGGAAAATGGTTCTGAATCACCATGTATTGTGACCTCCTCATTTTGGTATAAGAATTTGATGCATTGGTGGAATTTTGAGGCAATCGCCTTCATTCCATGGATCCATGGGCATCCTAGGAGGATGTTGTAGGGAAAGTCAAGGTCAAGAACCTGACATGTAGTTTCCATGGTAGTTGGCCCCACTTGGATTGGGATCCTGATGGTGCCTTGAGAAACTCTTTCTTGATCATCATACACTCTGATGGTGATGCCCTTATTTTTTTCGATGGAGTCCTCTGAGATTCCCAAGTTTTTAATGAGTTTAAGCGAACAAATATTGAGGTCCATGCCTCCATCCACCAAGACCCTTTTGAATTTCTTCTCATGAAACAACACTTGAAGGTGAAGTGCATGATTGTGAGATGGTTGGGCGGGGAAATATTGATCGAAGAAGGTGAAGAGATTTGGGGTAACCATGTTACCAACCATAACCTAGAATTTTTTTGTATCAAGGGTAGTGGAGATAGTGGACACAACTAATGCTTCATCAAGGATTTTCCTATGGGCAAATTTTTTTTTCAATAACTCCATGATGGAGATTTGAGCGGGGGTTCTTTTTAGCTAGTTAATGACACTATAATCGTAGGGAATGGATTTTGGATTTGAAATGGGGGTCTTAGATGGCTGTGATGCCCCTGTAATAGTAACCTTACCACCATGTGTGGTGACTGCACAATCAACATTGGCTCCTTTGACACTAATGACCTTGACCATTTCGTCTAGGCATGCGACAATGTCTTCGTATACAAGGTTTGCACTAGCATAATTTTGCTTCCCTTTGTTGTTCCCTTGGTTATTTCCTTGATTATTTCCCTAATTATGATTCAACATCGAATTCGTGTATATTTTGAGGTCTTGATTTCTAGCAGGTTGCTTGATATTTATGATGTTGTCCTCAATAAGGTCCTGGATGATGTTTTTTAGCCTCATGCAATTTGCGGTTGTGTGTCCATTGATTTTGTGAAAATCACAAAGGAGATTTTCGTTGTACCATGGTGGTTTCTGCATATTGCTCTAAATTGGAAATTTTGATAAGGTTATTTTTAACCAGTTTCTTCATTATAGATTTGATTGGCTCCCCAAGGGCTATGAACTTCCGCTTGGGAGGATACTTTTTTCGAGTAGGTGGTCCTCCTTGATTTTTTAGATTATTGATTTGATTGTTTGGAACTGGTTGTTGTTGTGCCACCGTATTAGTTTGCACATTGTTGCGGTTGTGATTTTGTGGTTGGTGATGGGTTTGGATGTTCTTCTTAGGGGCACTGATGACCACCTTAGCATCGACCACTCCATCATTTGTGATATTTTATTCCTCGACCATGTGTGAGGTTTATCATTATAATTGGTGGTTGGGCTATTATATTGTTGTGTAGGAAATGTCGATGCGCCCCCTCATGCAGTAAGGGCTCTTTCAATATTGAGCGCCTTTGGGATCAATTGATCATACGTTGTGATGCATTGCATTTTTAGATGGAACACCAAGTTTTCATCTAGACTGGCTATGATTGTGCAAAATTTTTGCTCTTCTGGCATGGTCCACTTGCTCTAATTGGCCTTGGATCACCATCTTTGCAAGAAGGAGTGTAGATATCATTTCTACTTTCTCCTTTTCCCAATTTTTTTTTTTTTTGGAAAACTCTTGTGTTTTCTTCAACAAATCTATGTCCAATGACACAACAATAGGTATAATGGGGGTCTTTATACACCCAATTGAGCTCTTATGAATTGGATCTTTCCCATTTTTTTCAACCATGGTAAGCTATGCCAAAATCTATAATTTTAATCTATGCTCAAATTTGTGGAATTTTTCTTCCAACTCCCTAATCCTTGCATCCCTCTCACTATCCTTTTGTTGGTATGTTTTTATTTGGTATTCTCATTGTTTAATTCTCTGCAAGGCCTCTTGCTGATCTTTTTTGTGTTTCTTTCTTTTAAAAGTAATTCTTCTTCTTTCTCCAAAAACTTCTCTTCTCCTACCTCCTTTGTACACACAAACCCTTCTAAAATAGGGCTCTTTGGAGATCTTCTCTTCTTTTTAGCAACAAAAATGTCTTCTAAATCTGAGTCAAAAGTACTAGTAAAATATAGGGGTTGTACAATTGGTGTTCTTGTATAATCACCAAGGAACTTCCCTTTGAATCTATGTATATTTCAATCATCACAACATCTTCCTTTTGTTTTTTTATTTCCCTTTCATGGGCCCCTTCTTCCTCAGGTCATGTGATCACCTTCTTGATTGTGTGGGCCTCTTATGCCCCTTCATAGGTGTAGAGGGAGAAGCCATAATTTTTCTTTTGGTGGGGTCTTAATGGAAGTTGGGGTTTTTGGATCTTCTTCAGTTGTAGACTACTCAATAGAGGTTGCATATTGAGTTTCCTCTAGTCCCTTCTTTTCCAGGTTCCTACATATTGTAGTTAGGTGTTGTAATAGGGGAAACAAAGGGTATTTCTCCCTCATTTGCAGCCGTAGAAGGTTCTTTTGATTCCTATTTTTGACACCTTTCTTCTTCATTATGCATTGTAATAATGTTGTTGATGTTGTTACAATTCAAAAAATATTCCCAAGGTACATTCTGAAATTGAACCCTAAGACTTCTCTTAACCATAAAATAACTAGAAAGAAACGTGACAAAGTTGACTATTTTCTTTTCCTCTTGTATTTTGATGACATTCTTTTCAACAAATTATACAAAAAAATTGGAAAATTTACTAGTATTTGATGGCATAAATGACTAAGTAATTTAAAATTCACCGTGTATAATAGTGATTTCCTCCCATCACAAGTTAGATACCTAATAATGTGTGTGGATACAAAGGCCTAAAGTCAAGGTAGAGATAAATGTTTTTTACCTTGTGACGAGGAGTCCAAATTCTCACCCGACAAGGAGAACTTATTTTTGGATGTGATTACATCTACCCTTACTAAAAACTCTTCTCCACTCCTTGGAAGACCTAATAATTATGCAATAGAAGCCTTTCATGCATTCACTCTTAATACCATAACAATTGCCTTATCATTTTGCAAAGTGTTGGATCATGAGTTCATTGGATACTATGAGTTTGAGGAAGTAATTCAACCATCCTACCTACTAGAAGATAAGAAAACATTGCCTACCCTCTAGTAGAAAATTATGGGCTATTGGCCCTCTCCTTATTATGTCACCTCCCATTGTAATGCCTCAACTGTAGTCACTTTCACTAGTTCTATTCCACTTTGTTATGTTGTTTCACCCAACTCTCTTGTATCACCCAATTCTACACTAGACACCTCTTCTCTATTCTGAACTCTTCATTTTTCTTGAGAATGGTAGAAAATTAAATGGAAAAAAATTGGAAATAACTAAGGACTATGGCCTTTGAATACCCCCCACCCCCCAACCCCCACAAAAAAAAAAAAAAAAGATGCTAAGTGTCCTCAATTATTAGGTATGGAATGGGCAGAGTAATAAATTATAAGCAATGGAAATTTAAATGTGAAGTTGAAATACATGCATGAATGAGAATTATTTACAAAATTAGTAAGCTTTAATGTTAATAATGAGAGTTAATGTGAAGAGTACACATTGAAATGTTGTGAAATGAATTACACATGTGAATTTGATGAATTCCACCATGCATCATGACTTAAAATGATAGTAAGTGATGGATATGAACTAGGGTAGGCATGGTTTGAAGTGTAATTCAATATGAGTGGAACACGTGGCAATGAAGTTGGAGTGAGGAGCTAAATATTGCATAAAGTATGTGTTGGGAAAGGTGAAATTTATTGTGTGATACCAATCATACCAAAAAAGTGATTTGATTGCTAATTTTATGGAAGAATGAAGATACATGTAATGAAAGTTAATGATGGATGCTATAGGAATGGGTAAAAGGATGGGTGTTCAAATGCTACAGGTTGATGAATGAATAGGTCTCTTCTGAATATTGTGCCTCGAGGCATGATGTTTTTGGTCATGTGAGTGTTGTTTCATGTTAAAAAATTGAAGACTTTTGAGTGTCACCTATGCATGTGTGTACATTTGATTCATATTTTGAAGATTATACCTATGAAATAGTAGGAGATGAATTATGAAGCTCGTTCACTGATAATTCGAATGAATTGCTTGTTATTGTTGATGAAGTTTATATTTTTTATTCAAATTGATGTTGTAAGAAAATTATGAAATTATCCTTCTACAGTGGTCTTTTATAGAGTTTCAATTGATCGCCTTTAACTAATAGTGAAAACCTTATATCATCAATAGTTTGTAACTAAATTGCTCCATTGACATTATAAGGGATTGAGCCGGTTGAACATAGCTCAGAGTGATTCGACATATTTGGGTGCAAAAGAGGACCATGCCTAGCATAAAAATACCTATCCAGATGCATTGGAATAGTCATTTTGGTTACATGAGTTGTAAAATGAAAGCTGCACCACTTTGCAACTTTACACTGCTTGCATTTGACACTTTTTCCATCAAGTAAAAATTGGTCACCACAAGAAAACGACTTCGAGATAACAAAAAATGAGAGAGGTTATTGTAGAAGGGCCCAAGGTGATCTCATAGGCTCAAATAGAGATTTTGTAAGCATCACAATTTTGAGTAATATCTTTTCAAAGATTGCAACCATTTTGCACTTTGGACCCTTAAGGGATTGAGCCAGTTGAATGTAACTCAAAGTGATTTAGTATGTTTGGGTGTGAAAGAGGACCATTCCTAGTGTAAAAATACTCATCCAAACACATTGGAACATTTCATTTGGTCACAGGAGTTGCAGAACAAAAGTTGCACCACTTTGCAACTTTACACAACTTGCATTTGACACTTTTTCCATCAAGTGAAAATTGGACACCATGGGGAAATGACTCTGATATTAAAAAAAAACTGAGAGAGGTTATTATAGAGGGGCCTAACCCAATCTTGTAGGATCAGATGGAGAGTTTGTAAGCATCATGGTTTCTGATTGATATCCCATCAAAGATTGCATCCATCTTGCACTTTGGACTCTTAAGGGACTGAGTCGGTTGAATGTAGGCCAGAGTGATTTAACGTGTTTGGGTATGAAAGAAGACCATGAATAGTGTAAATTTACCCATCCAAACATGTTGGAACAATTTTTTTGGTCACACGAGCTGCATAATAAAAATTGCACCACTTTGCAACTTTACACTACTTGTATTTGATTCTTTTTCCATCAAGTGAAAACTAGACACCACAGGAAAATGACTGAGATAAAAAAAATTGAGAGAGGTTATTGTAGAGGGGACCAACTCAATTTTGTAGGTTTGGATGAAGAGTTTGTAGGCATCACAATTTTTGAGTAACAACTCGTCAATGATTGCAACCATTTTTCACTTTGGACTCTTAAGGGATTGAGCCAATTGAACATAGCTCAGAGTGATTCAACGTGTTTGGGTGTGAAAGAGGACTATTCATAACATAAAAATACCATCTAGATGTGTTGGAATAGTCTATTTGGTCACATGAGTTGTAGAACGAAAGTTGCACCACTTTGCAACTTTACATTGCTTGCATTTGACACTTTTTCCATCAAGTGAAAACTGGACACTATGGGAAAATGACTTTGACATAACAAAAAATGAGAGAGGTTATTGTAGAGGGACCCAACATGATCTTTTAGGGTCATATGGAGAGTTCATAAGTATCACAATTTTTTAGTAATAGCCCATCAAAGATTATAACCATTCTACACTCTGGACTCTTAAGGGATCGAGTTGGTTCAACGTAGCTCAGAGTGATTCAACATGTTTGGGTATGAAGGAGGACTATTCCTAGTGTAAACGTACCCATCTAGATGTGTTGGAACAATACGTTTGGTCACATGAGTTACAGAACGAAAGTTACACCACTTTGCAACTTTACACTGTTTGCATTTGACACTTTTTCCATCAAGTGAAAACTGGACACCAAAAGAAAATGACTCTAAGATAACAAAAATTGAGAGAGATTCTTATATAGGGGCCTAATACAATCCCATGGGCTCAAACAGAGAGTTTGTAGGCATCACGGTTTTTGAGTAACAACCTGTCAAAGGTTGTAGTCATTTTGTACTTTGGACTCTTAAGGGATCGAGTCGGTTGAGCGTAGCTCAGAGTGATTCAACATGTTTGGGTGTGAAAAAGGACATTCCTAGTGTAAATGTACCCATACACATGCATTGGAACAGTCTGTTTGGTCACACGAGTTGCAGAACAAAAATTGCACCACTTTTTAACTTTACAGTACTTGCATTTGACACTTTTTCCATCAAGTGAAAACCGGACACCACGAGAAAAAAAATCTGAGATAACAAAAACTAGGAGATTTAATTGTAGAGGGTCCCAACATGATCATGTATGCTCATACAAATATTTTGTAAGCATCATGATTTTCGAGTAATAACCCGTCAAAGATTGCATCCATTTTGCACTTTGGACTCTTAAGGGATCAAGCTAGTTGAACGTAGCTTGGAGTGATTCATCGTGTTTGGGTGCAAAAGAGGACCATTTCTAATGTAAATGTATTTATACGTATATTTTGGAACAATTCATTTGGTCTCACGAGTTGCAGAACGAAAGTTGCACCACTTTGCAACTTTACACTGCTTGCATTTGACACTTTTTCCATCAAGTGAAAACTAGACACCACGGAAAAATGACTCTGAGATAAAAAAAATCTGAGAGAGGTTATTGTAGAGGTTCCCTACATGATCTTGATGCCTTAGATGATATGCATGTAACTGACATGGTCTCTGAATAATAGGCCATCAAATATTTCTTCCCTTTTGCAATTTGGACTGTTCAGGGATTATGCTGCATGAATTACAAATGTTTGAGGGAAGCAATAAATTTCATAATTTTAGTAAATATCTTTAAAAAAATTTGAGGATAGCAATAAATAGGCACTAGGGAACTAGATCCCAAACCCAATTACAAATTTTTGAGGGTAGACATGAATTTTTAGTTGGAAAACATGTGTGAAGAACTTGTGGGGTACTTGAGTTAATTCATGTTACTTGAACAACATCTAAAAATTCATACATTCTTCTATTACTTGTAAATGTGATTATTTTTATGAAATTTTAACATTATTTTATGACATTATACATAAAAAATTATTACAAATTGAATTTCTTAAATGTTTATGTGAATAGATGGTATGCTATATTGATATTGATATATAATCATTAGGTTGATTTGTTTTAATAAATGAAGTTTTAATAATAATTTAGTCAACTGGTGCTAGTTATAACAGGGAGAGAATAAAAGAAGAAAAAGAATGATTAGTAACCATCAATGGTTATTACACTCACTATATTAATAATATGATGTTTATAATAAAATAAGATTTATTTGGCAATCTTAATTCTTATGTTTGTGCTAAATCTGTCTAATATGCTTCATACACCAATATGACACCCAAGTGCTTGTACTTTTAGGCACAATGCTCTCTCAAAACTATCAAGCGGTAATACAAAATCATGAGAAAAAAATCAACCTATGTGAATTTCAACACCCCACTTAAATCAAATATTGAATCAATGTGCCCCATTTTCATGCACACAAACTCACCTTACAAGATTCTCTCATAATAACCAAAAATGGGATTCAAGGATGCTTTAGGTACTTTGTTCTCATAAATCTTTTATAATGTCACTCATACATTTGAGATGCTCTTATAATGTGTACATCATAGGTTCTCTGATGAGGTTAACTTCAAATAAATAACTTGAAATTCCCTCGCTAAGCTTCACACATATTTTTATAATGTCTACACCATAGGTGGCCATGATGACATTAACTTCAAATGAATAATTTAGTACCATCTACTAGTCTTGGATTTGGCATATACTTTATAACTTTATTTGGGTTTACTAGCTCCCACCTAAACAAAGAAAAACTATTGTAAATATTAATAATCACGTAATCAATTCAAATAAACATGTGATATTTCAATAATCTAAAACTTGTGTGCTCAATTATGCAATATCTTATAATGTATCACTAGTCAATCTAGTCCATTGAATATCTTAAAAATTAATTTTTATATGACTATCAAGCATACCTCCCATCTATCAGGATTACACTTTAGAGGGTCCTCAAAGTAATGAGGATGAACATGAATAGAACCTAACCAAACTATTACTTTCCAACCTTTTAGAAACTTGTAACCTATTATAAAAATAACACAGTTTAATCTTCCACTTAGCTTATTAATCTATTGAGAATATCCTACATTTTTTTTGCATATTTTTGAGAAAAAATAAAATACCATTGAACTATGTATCCTTTTCCACAGTTCTAAACATAAAGTGTGTTACATTTACAAGTTTGATAACTTCCTAAATCACCTACATACATGATATAAATATTATATGATAACATTGGCATCATACAAATTAATGTGCATACTTAAAAATTAATCCAACGAACCATCCAATTTTGCTCTACTCTTTATTGTGTCAAGTTTTGCCTCATGGTCAGAATCATGCACCTTCCACAAGGTCTTGTTCAAATTTCTACCACCATTTTTGATAAAAAAAATATTGGATTCCATGATAAGGTTTGAGTAATGAATAATTTTCTGATGCGTGTCAAAGTCCTGAAACAACCAAACATCAACACTCTTATGTGGGTACCTTATAAGCCACATTCTAGTAACAACAACTGAGCCTATAGGGTATTCAATATTTTCTCCATCTATAACTGGGGCCTCCAATTTATTTTTGGTCTCAACATAATGACATAAGTAATAATATGTTCCATATTCATTGTCTTCATCTGTAATAGTTGCATAAACATGCCCTACATTGATATGTGTAACAAATTAGATGAAATTAGTTGACATTACAAACACAAAGTAAGATAACAATAGGAATTTCAAAAACTATGCAAGTAGATCTATTACTTGGTTGAACTAGATCTGATATGTGGTCAAATTCAATTGATGATTCCATATATGTTAGTTCCAATGCCATCAGAGGGTGATACGTGTGAAGTGGGCTAAGATAACTTAACCACCATTTCTCAACCCACTCCTTTGACTTACAATCATCCTAGGCTTGTATTGTACATGAAGAACAAAAGCATGCCATTTTATGTGTATGGATACTCCATGAACCTTCATTTTAGCTAACAAAAAAGTGTAGCTCACTCGATCTTGTCAATGTACAAAAATCCCCATATGGTGCAATGTTATTATCAACCATAAACCAAAAAAATCTATGAACTGAAGACTTGCATTCATTACCTAGACTCATTGAAGCATTACACCACTAGATGATTGATTTTGCATTTGTCAACTTTTCATTATCTTTATACTTTAACTCTTCTCATGCTAATTCTCTTTTGACACATGCTCTTTCACCAGCATGCTCCCCCTTTCCATGCTCGACCTCACAAAAGTTTCAAATATGTTGAACACCTGTAATGACATGCATCCTACTCAACCAGTAGAACATGTGTGAGTTCTTGAACTATGCTACATAGTTATCCAACCATATGATATGCTAACCATATGTTATGCCCCTCTGAGCCAAATCATTGTAGAACAACTAGAATCAACCTTGCATGAAATTTGGATAATTTGTGTGATCATCACAAATATAAAAGTGGCAATCCCTCAATACCTTCCTTTAGTCCTTTGTACTATCAGTTGCATGAATTAATGTTATGTGCACAAAAATAGAAACCTGTGTGAAGTTGTAATATTGTGACTGCACCTAACGATGTGGTTGTAGAGTGTAGTTCTCTGCAAATTCAACCACTAAAGCTATGCTACCAACTGGAAAGGTGTCTTTTAATAACTTGAATTGCAAGTCCAACCATCAAGCTCTATGGGTATGACTTGCATACTCATACACTATACTATCATGAAATGTAGACATAAATTGATACACTAGAATATGTTGAATAACCAAATCACACCTTTTTGCTTGATTACCATCTTTTGTAATGTATGCCATTGTTTTATACTTCCTGAACTCTACTAGTTGCTTTCCCACCACATGTGTGTATTCCATATGTTGAAATGTTGGCATACATTGAAAGCCACTGCAATGCTAAAATGAACCATCCAAGCATAGTTTCTTATAGAATATTTGGCCATCCTCTCTTTCACATAATTTTTTTGATAAGAACTCTCTTGAATATGTTGTTGGGGCATGTATGCCACAATCTTGCAAAACATCGTTAGTATGCAAATCTAAACATATAGAACGATAAAAATCATAATGGTTAGAGAATTTAATATGTAATATACAACAAAAAGTAGTGCGTGTGTGATTTATCTTGACTTAAAAAGGTTTAATCATTTCAAAATGTCTTTGAGAAATTTGAATTTGAGGATAATCCTCTTGAAATTTATGAAAAATTTGGGTTTGAGTCGTATCCAAAAAATGCTTTGGATTTGGCTCACGGTTCCAACTACCAGTTATTCTTCTTACTATGGACACATAAAAATGGCCTAGACCTACAAACCACATTCTTCTATATCATGCTTCATCTCAACATAATTAAAATATTTAATTATGTCCTATAGTCTAATGTCAACTATTAATTAAATAATTCTTAATTATTTAATTAATTCACGTCTATTATTCCTCCTGGCTATTTAAATAAATAAATTATATTTATTGCTTATGTCACTCTATAATTAAATAAATTCCTAAATTTATTTAATTATTACTTCCTCGTGATTATTAAATAAATAGATATTATTTATTTATTTAATACGTCATTAATTATTTATGTCTTCTCATAATTAAATAAATTATTATTATTTATTTAATTATTATCTTCTCCAAATTTCTTTCTAATTTTAAATAAAATAATATTTAAAATTACCCACTTTCTAATTTTCCTCCACAATTGAATAATTTTAATTATTAAATTGTCTTATTGATTTTCTTTCTAAATTTAAATAAAATCATTTTATTTAAATTGGCAACTTCCCTCTTTCCAAGTAAATAATTTTAAATTATTATTATTTACTGTCACATGAATTCACCATTTTGGAATTAATTTAAAATATTAATTTCAAAATAGCATTTGTCTCCACAAAGTGAGTTATTTCTAAAATAACTTGATTTTCTAAATATCTTCTTCTTATTCAATCTTTATCTTTTGATTTTTATTAATTTCATCTCAATGTCACGTTTATTCTCCACCATTGATTTAATTTATTAAATTAAATCTTGTCCACACATTTGAGGATTGTTGCCCTAACCCTAATTGAGAGTTGCCTTATTGAATCTTGACCTTTGATTCTAGGGCATTTCTCAATCTCTCATCTTGTCCGTCTATTCAAGATTGCATTTTCTATAAAATGACAATCTTGATCTCATTTTCGGGATCGATTGCTTAATCAATTATTTATTTTTTTATTATCTCATTTTGGGATTTTCATATCACACATAGGCTTATTATTAATTGCATAATAGAATTAACTTTCTAGTTTGCATAGAGTCTTCAACATTTAAAATCCTTCAAAGCTTTGTTAGGGCTAGACATTTAGAGTTTTCTCACACACATAATCTGAGGGCATTCATTAGACAACAGAGTTAGGAGGTACAATGGAAATGAGACATGGAGGAGAGAAATGGGTGAGATCGTTCTAGTCTCATTCCTTTTCTCATTATTTCTCCTTTGCATTCCATTGATTGATTTGGTATTATTATTGCATGCATGTTCTAACCAAGTTCTATTTTGTAGAAAAAAAAATATTTAGATCATTACACTTACCACATCCCTTTGATTCGAATATGGCCTTGTGTTATTCTTCCAATACTCTTCAATTAGTGTTCTCAATGCTTCAAAAACCAATTTATCTGTTTGTGGGAGTCTCCTCGAGAATGCCCATAATTCATTTGAATCGGTACCCTCGATTCTTTGGCACCTTTGAACCGCTCTTGATAAATTTTTTCTATTAATTCTCAATTGTTGACTTTTCTTTCTAATGAGACGAGATCTCCTTGTTTTAATACTTACCAAAGTTGATGTAATGACACGTTGGGTGAAATTACTATCCTTTGAGTGTGAGGTCTTACCCACACTCTCATAAGCATCCATTAGATTCTTCACAATAGTATTTTCACATGAATCATTTGACGTTCTCAACCCAAGAATCTTCATGATGTTTCTATACTTTATACCTCACATCATTTCAACAAATAGTTGACATCTTGCGGTCTCATTTAGCCTTTCAAAGAACAATTTCCAAATATTATCACCATATCTTCTACAAGTGCATTGTGGAATCTCACCTTCCATTGGATGCAAAATATTCTCATCAATATTAATCAAATACTTTGGCTTTCTATGCAAAATTTTAGGTGGTATTCTCCTATTTACATACATCTCAATATTAGGAATTTCACCAATACTTAAGTGAGATGGGCTAGATCACGTACCTTCTATAGAGGGTGGAATAGATGACATACCTTGAGGTTGACATGGGGATGATGGGATACCTACTTTTTCAAATGCGATTGATGACGTACTCTCAACTTGAGATGTGGTGGATGGTGTCCCTCCATATTCACTTGAGGTATATGGTGTCCATATTCACTTATGGTAAATGGTGTCCCTCCATATTCACTTGTGGTAGATGGTGTCCCTTCGTATTCACTTGTGTTAGAGGGTGTGTCTCCAACTACGGTATTCAAATTTGTCTTAGCACGATGCTTTCGCATTCATTCCCTTTGTGCCACCAATGCCTTTTCTCTTTTTGACGGTTGAGGTTCCTCTTCAATTGGCTTGTTTTTGTCAATCGTATCCAATTTCTTCTTCTGACGATATTCCCTCATCCATTCTTTTTTATTTTCTTTATTAGTTTCATACTCTTCCTCTGTTGGTCTATTCCTCCTTCATTTCCTTGGCATGACAGATAATTTTTCCTGTATCATGATAATGAGACAAATATTAGTTCCTAAAAGATGAATCCATACAAATAAATGAAATATATGTCATTCAAGGCTTCATACAAAATACTTATAATCATCCTATAGAAGAGTATTTCTAGCATAGACAAAGGTCACATGAAGTTTTGGATGAAATTCCTTAAATAAATGTGGTCATGTGGCATACCATGATTGCAAGATATGCTTAAAATGGAAGCATGGACAAGACATGTGAATTGTTTGACAATAATGTTTTGATAGACATGTATGTAAAATTTGGTACCCATGACAAGCTAGTGAGCTCACTAGCAGTTGACAAGGTAGGGGTTTCATGAAGAAATGCCTCATATAAATGGGGTTTCATGGTATCACCATGAGACCCCATTTATATGAGGCATTTCTTTGTGTAGCCCCTACCTTGTCAACCCTACCGCATTGACAAGCTAGTGAGCTCACTAGATTGTTATGGGTACCACATTTTGCATACATGTCTACCAAAACATTATTGTCAAAAAATTCACATGCCTTGTCCATTCTTCCATTTTGATCCTACCTTGCAATCATGGCACGCCATATGATCACATTTATTTAAGGCATTCCATCCAAAAATTCACGTGAGCATTGACAAGGTAGAGGCAACATGAAAAAATGCCTCATAGAAATGGGGAGTTATGGTGATGTACATCACCATTAAAAAACATTTTTATGAGGCATTTTTCACGTTGCCCCTACCCTCATCAATCACCATGACACCCCATTTTTATGAGGCATTTTTTTCATGTTACGCCTACCTTCAACACTGTGACACACCATTTCTATGAGACATTTTTTCATGCTGCCCCTACCTTGTCAAAGTACATCACCATGACACCCCATTTCTATGAGGAATTTTTTCATGCAGTCCCTACCTTGTCAATGTACATCACCGTGACCCCCCATTTCTATTAGGCATTTTTTCATGCTACCCCTACCTTGTCAATGCTTACATGAATTTTTGGATCCAATACCTTAAATAAATGTGGTCTTGTGCCATGATTTCAATATAGGCTGCACCTTTACCCATGTTTCTAACTTAGCCTTGAATAAAGAGTCTTGAAATAGTGGAGATAAGGGTTACCATCCCTTGTAGGTAGACTAGTCAAGGAAACATTAAAACTATATCATAACATTTGTATAGACATGTGTGGAAAATTTGGTAGCATAGACAATACAATCAACTATTTGAAAAAATGCACATCACCACAAGACCCCATTTCTTTGAGAAATTTCTTCAAACAGTTGATTACCTTGTTTATATTGTTTGATAAAATTCTTTGGTAGACATGTATGAAAAAATTGGTAGCATAGACAAGGAAATCAGTTGCTTGGTAGAATTGTTTGACAAAATACCTCAATGAGATAGGTCCTCGTGGACTAGAATGATTGTAGGATATGCACAAAATGTATTTGTTGAAAAGGCTTTAGAAAATTTAAAGCATATGCAATTTCTAGGTGTAATACCAATTTCCACTACATTTTCCAACATTCCCCGTTCCTATACCAAAATGAAAGCTTTGGAGAGGGTTGTGCACATCCATAGAAAAGGATTGAGAAATGAAGTATTATTTTACATACTTATAACTTTTGTCATATATATGTGTATACAAAATTTGGAAGCATACACAAGGTAAGTCAATTTTTTAACAAAATTCCTCAAAGAGATGTGGTTTAAAAATGTAATTGGCAAGTGTAAAGAATTGTGTAAATTTAAAATGTGCATTGAAAAGATAAGGTTATAATGACAAAAAAATAATGATGAACATGGAATATGAAAAATAACAAAATCAAAGCAAGACAAAATAGAATGAAAGAAAATGTGTAAAGACTTCACATACCTAAAAAATGGAGATTCAAATGGAGGAGTTCTACCCAATTATGTAGCCTTCGATTCTTCTTTCTTCAAACTCCTCAACAATTTGAATTTTTCAAAAGATTGTTTCCCTCCAAAAATCAATTGTATATCAGTCTTGAATGGAATTGAGACTTGAATTGATATTATATTCCTTTCAACATGAAAAATATTCTATTTCATGCAAAGGTGGTGGAATCTGAAAAGCTTGCATGTACACTTCACAAAAGCATCAAAAATCTTCTTTTTGTTGGAACACGTGCATATCCAGGAGAATATGTAGAATGTGGGCCTAGAGATCATGGGTATATGGATTTTTTTACCAGTTTAGAGAAAGACAAAATTTTCTTGTATTATAACACGCTCGTTTTCTAACACGAGCATGTTATGCCTTGCTTAAAAAATGGTTACATCTCAACTACTTCAAAAAAAACTCATGTTATGAGAAAGTTGATTTTTTATAGGTTTATTTTCTCCCTCTCTCTCTCTCTCTCTCTCTATCCTTAGCCAGCTATCCCCCTTAGCCATCTATGTATCTCACTTATCCCTAAACCCTCAACCCTATACACTATGTCTTAAACCCTAATCCATTAAACCTTAAACTTTAAACCTTAAACCCTACCCTCTCTCTCACTCACTCACTCCCTCTATCTCTCTCCTCTCTACTATTAACCCTTAAACCCTCTACCCTTAACCCTCTACCCTCTATCTCTCTCTCTCAAGTCTCTCCCTCCTACCCCTCTCCCTCTCTCAAGTCTCTCTCACTCACTCACTCATATTTCTCTCCCATCTACCCTTAACCCTCTACCCTCTACCCTTAACTTGTTGGAAGAATGGAGAAGATCGGTCGGTATGTTTTCATTGATGTCACCATGTTTTTTATGGTATCGGATTGGTCTGGTACCCTGAATAGGTGTGCAAAACAAGTTTACTTCCTCTAGTGTTTGATCCGATATTTTGGGCTGCATATTCCCTCTAGTAATCATCATTGTTTAAGGTTTTGAGAAAAGGATTATGATCACTAGAAGAAATTATGTATGTATTTCCATATTTTTATATGATCGGATGGTGTGTTGGAATATTTTTTGGTGATTTCATTTCGTTATTAGGTTAATCATGGCTGACCTAATAATCAATTAATACTTTAACATGTATTGTGGATATATGTGAAACCTAGCTTTGGTCCCAACCGACATAGTATTGCATGACACACGGTTGAATTAATTTTGGAAAAGCTTTGTATGAAGCTGACAATTATATTTTTGTAAATATGTATTGCATCCAATTAGGCCGACCTAATTGATGTGTGCAGATATATCAGATATATATATACAAGACAGTTTGTAGATGAATCAAGTGTGTGTGTGAGTGTGTGTTGATATGTGAAGTGTGTGAGAAGAAGGGTAAAGATTAGTCTAATGTCATGTGAGCGAATACTATGAGCATCAAAATAATTAAATCTGCACTTGTGTAATTCCATCAGTTCATATTATGATTGTAAGTCATTTTGTTTCTATAATTTTTGTAGGCAGTGAGCCTCCATGTCTGGACAATGAGTCCTTGTAAGTAGTGATATTTTGTATCTCGCAGTGAGCCTCTTTTGTAACTATTGAAACAACTATATATAGTGAGCTAATCCTCACCGTGGCTTTTCCCTCATTGATTTTTCCACATAATCACATGTTTTTTTCTTGCTCTTCTTTATTCTGTGCATTAAATTAAATTATGGTGTTTGTTCAATAAGTTTAAGAAAATACTAATTCACCCCCAACAATTGGTATAAGAGCTTTGGTTCCTATAGATAAGTGTTGGTGTAATTAAATATTTTGCACCTTGTCCTAGGTCATAATTACACCTTAGTTAAGTTTACTTAGGGACCACATAGGAGTTGTTGGAGAATTTCCACCTTTGGTGGACTTATCTTCTTATTACTTTATCACCTCCACCTTTCATGGACATATCATGTGATTAGGTTTCCACCTTTTGTGGTAGATCCACTATTTGTGGTGGTTATCACATTATCACCTTTCTACTTTAGGTGGAGTGATAGCTTTTCATTGTTGTCTCATGTCATAAGATTACGACACTTGTCATAATCTTATGCACTCCTATGTTCTCACCTTGGCTATATAACCAAGGGGTCTCTACTACATTTGGACACACATTGATTCCATTATCATTGACATTGAATACAGTTTATTCTTGTCATATTATTTTCTCTCTTCTTTGTGCTTTCTATTTGGTCCATAGATCTTGGCATCCATAGCCAATTCTAACATGGTATCAGAGCATATTTGCTTCTAACATGGTATCAGAGTGGGTTGGGTGCCGTTGGAGAGTCTTTTTCTGAAGAGAGGTACCAGATTTGGGGAGGTTCCATTTTTGGCTCTTTATTGCAGGTTTATATCGGAGCTTTCTGGTGCAAATCTAAGCTCACCATTGCATTCAGAAGGTTCGAGAAAGTCGATTTTTCCTTTTGTTTCGTCCAAATCAGACATATGAGGCCAAATCTATGAGGGTTTAAAGCTGCATTGTGGTTGCCAGATCTAGAAGGTAGCTGCATTTTTGGAGCATTTTGGGTTTGTTTCTTCCTAAGGGGAGGAACGTTGTTCGGCGAGATTGGATCATCTTCAACATTCAATGTCGAGCTTCTACCATCATTGCAGGAGACTCAATATTGAGGGGGGGGGCTGCCTTGTCTCTCTTCTACTTCTCTCTTATGGGGGGGTCTTTTTCCTCACATGCGGTTTTTACCTTCTCATTCATGATTGAGAGAATTTCATCTATTGTATTTCATCTCTCTTTTGGGGAGGAGTTTTGTTCCACTGGGTTTTCTCCTTTTCTCCATTTGTGAGAGATTGCATTGCATTTGTACATGGGTACCTAACATGGCCTAGTTGTCGGGACCCATCTTGCATTGTTTGCATTTGTGTACATTCTCCCTAAGTTGCACTTAAGGGGGGGTGTTGGTGTAATTAAATATTTTGTACCTTGTCCTAGGTCATAATTACACCTTAGTTAAGTTTACTTAGGGACCACATAGGAGTTGTTGGAGAATTTCCACCTTTGGTGGACTTATCTTCTTATTACTTTATCACCTCCACCTTTCATGGACATATCATGTGATTAGGGTTCCACCTTTTGTGGTAGATCCACTATTTGTGGTGGTTATCACATTATCACCTTTCCACTTTAGGTGGAGTGATAGCTTTTCATTGTTGTCTCATGTCATAAGATTACGACACTTGTCATAATCTTATGCACTCCTATGTTCTCACCTTGGCTATATAACCAAGGGGTCTCTACTACATTTGGACACACATTGATTCCATTATCATTGACATTGAATATAGTTTATTCTTGTCATATTATTTTCTCTCTTCTTTGTGCTTTCTATTTGGTCCATAGATCTTGGCATCCATAGCCAATTCTAACATGGTATCAGAGCATTTTTTATTCTAACAATAAGTCTAATAGCTTGAGGGAGATCCTACAAATTGAACAAATGGATAAAGAAGAGCTCTGGACTTCCCTTGAAGATCTTTACAAGGCTGAAATTGAAAGTAGAGATCTAAAAGAAAATCTTGATGAAGAAAATGAATGCATTCGTAAATTGAAAGAGAAATTAAAGAAATTCAAAGAAAGACATAGATAAGTGAGTGAGCAACTAAAACAAGAAAATTAAGAGAATACCAGACTAAAGATGAAATTGGATGAAAAGAAGAGAGTTGAGGAGTGTTTGAAAAAATACAAAGAAATTTTGATGTTTGCTCAAGGCTTGACCTAGAAGTGATGAATCTGAAAAAAGAATTAGAGAAATGAAAAATCTGTGAAGATGATTTCAAGACAAGATCCACCAAGCTTGATGAATTAATAGCAAGACAAAAACCTTCTAAAGACAAAGGTGGCTTGGGTAATGAATCTAGTGAAAATATGCATAACTCAAATCGAGTAAATAATCAAAAGACTCAAGATGAAGGGAAGCCGAAAAGAAATCTAGGAAGGAGACCACCTATCAGACAACCAAATGCTCAAAGGTACCCATCATTAAATGGTGTTTTTTTTTCATGTAATAAATTTGGTCATAAGGCAACTGAGTGTAGGAGTAGTATGAATTAGTTTTTTGGTCCCTTCTCTGGACAATGTTATACATGCAAGAAGATCAGACACAAAGCTATTGAATGCAGATCCCAATTAAGGATGATTAGTTGGGTGATGATGAATAGATTCAATAGAGGGAGGATAAATCAATATTTTGATGGATATTGCTATACCTATAACATTTTTGGGCATAAATAAAATTAATACAGAACAGGGATTGATGGAAATCAAACAAGACAGAGAAATGATGTCTGCTACAATTGCAAAAAATTGGGACATATTTCAAAAGTGTGCAAAAGTAAAAAGGGAAAGTGGTCTGCTCCCGTGAAAGATGATGAACCGGTGAAAAAGATTGAAAAAAAAGAGGTTAAGAAAGAAATGAGAAAGATATGGAAGAAGAAAGAAGAATTAGATACTACTAATGTGTTTGTACCCTCATCTAGTGTAGATGATTCCTCTAGGAATTAGACCTAGCATGGTCTTAGGGGGAGCTTTATTATAAAATCGCTTAAACCCCCTAGAAATACGGCATGCCAGATGTTGGCATGTGGATATGTTGTAAAGTGCAATTATGTTCTTTTGCAGAGTAAATTAGGGTTTCTCAATGCAGTGGAAGAAAGTTTTTGTAAGATTTTTGCAATTAATGTGATTTAGGGAAAAATGATGGTTTATAAAGAAAAAATTTCAAGTCATTTTGATTTACTAAAGCATTTGAAGAATTTGAAGAGCGAATTGGAACTTTATTGTAGCGATTCTGAAGCGATTTGGAGCATCTCTGAGAGATCTTTGTGGACATTCAAAAATAAGCGACAAAATGTTCTCTCTTGTAGTCACAGAGGAAGGTAAAGGAAGAAGTGTTTGTTGAATTTGAAGAAGTTAAGTGCTATAATGGAACCTTCTAATAGAGGATCAAGTGGAAAAATCTTACTAAGGCTAAAGGGAGTCGAGCTAGATAAATTCGATTATCACAAGATAAAGAAAATGGAATTAGGGTTAGAATTGAGCGGCTTACCGAACATAAGAACCTTGGGTTTGGACTTGTGCAGAGAAT
Source organism: Sequoiadendron giganteum (assembly GCA_007115665.2). Classification (NCBI taxonomy): domain Eukaryota; kingdom Viridiplantae; phylum Streptophyta; class Pinopsida; order Cupressales; family Cupressaceae; genus Sequoiadendron; species Sequoiadendron giganteum. The sequence continues at coordinate 84,161,436 of CM021106.1, read as the reverse complement.
TCCCTTGGATTACTGATAGAGAATTAATCTTTTTCCTTTTGAATAAATTCAAGGATGACAACATTGTGTTGGATAAATCCTATCCCATTATGAAGGAAGTGATCGAGGCTGTCACCGAGTTATGTAGCGTCGAAGATCATCTCGGAAAGAAGACCATAAAGTACAAGGAAGTAGAGGAGATAATAGGAGTTGACAAAGATCCTCAAGAATTGTTGATTGATACTATTATCAATCCCTCCATTAGGTATGTTGTGTATGGAATTTCCTATTAAATTTATTTCAAAGATTGAGATGGCTCTACTTCGGCCATTGTCATGTATTTGGCACATAAAATGGTAAAAGAGAATAAGTAGTTTGATCTGTGTGGATTAATTTTTGAAAATCTTACCGAAAATATATAAATTTTTTGTTGGTAGAAGGACACCCTTTCTATTTTGGGTCCTTACTTACATGTATGGTACTTTATTTTCTAGACTCATTACTGGGAAAGGAAGGTTTTAAATGGGAATATAGGATTCCCATTGCAAGACAAATATATAGATACTTGGAAGGCTTGGAAGATAAAGTGTGTGTAAAACCTTTTTATTATCCTTGCAGAAATATATGTGCTCCAGTTTGGTTATGTCTAGTCGATTTGAGGAAGGTTCATCCTCCGGAACAAAATAATTAGAATTTTTCATTAGTGATTACCCTCTGGAATCGAAGAAAATAAAATCTATCACCGAAGACATCACCATCATTCTGGAATAGAAGGAAAAAGAAGAATCTCTACCTGGATCTGAATCCTTTGATCAAAATGACATCTGGTCTATTTTAGTTAAAGGCAAGATGAATAAAATTGGTGTTATGGAATACAGCCTCTCTAGTTGACAAACTCAAGATTTATGATGATCTAGTTGAGTATCTACTTCAAAAAGGTATTGATGTATCAATTGTTTCTAATTCCTTGCAAAAAATTTAGTTGAGCTTGTTGAAGAAACAATGTTGCTTGAAGGTCCAGAAGGACACAAGTTGGAAGACTTGGTTGAAAAGAGATGTACTAAATCTAAGCAGAGGTTATCTGAACTTATCATGGAGACGAAGAAATGAATCAAAGAAATTTCAAATATCTACAAATATTATCTTTGGTGGCCTGTTGCGGTTGACCATTTCAGTAGGATTGAAGCAATTGAATTTGAGGCAAACAAAATCAAAAATAAATTTGATATCTTTGAAGATAGAGAAGGGAAACAAAGATTGGGATTTGGTGAATTGCAAGCTGAGTTGATCATTGTGAAGAGACAAAGAGATGATGTGGTGAAAACTTTATGGCTCCTTAAGGAGATTGTTGAGGTTCGGTTAGACTAGCTATCCAAAATACTTATTGATGAGGAAGATTGTGAAATTCAGTGCTCATCTGTAGCATGGTCATCTTCTTTCACATTGTTGGCCCTATTGGAAAGCATATGCACGAGAATGGATTTTTCTATATTTGATTGGAAGAAGCTATATCCAGTTATCAAAGAAAGATACAAGAAGGAGTTTTAGGTAAAGAGTGTTAATTTTACTTGAATCCTAATTTTTTGTTGTTTTGTTTGTTTTGGAAAAATGAAAAGAAAGAGAAAAATGGAAACTGAACAAGATGAGAAAAATTGAATTGATAATCAAAGAAGGAATTTTGAAAGGTTGATTGTTTGAATTTTTACAACCTTGGATGGCTAGAAGATTTTGGAAGTTTTTGGAAGAATTGGAATTTTTGGAATTTTGGAATGTCACCATGTTTACATCTTCTTTTTTTGTCGCCCTTTTCCATTGATGTCAAAGGGGGAGAGATTTGGAGAGATTTGTTAGAATACTGGAGGAGAGTTTTTGAATTGGAATTTTTGCACATGTTGCCATCAATGAAAAAGGGCGAGATTGTTGGAAGAATGGAGAAGATCAATCTATATGTTTTCATTGATGTCACCATGTTGTTTATGGTATCAGATTGGTCTGGTACCCTGAACCAGTGTGCATAATAGGTTTACTTCCTCTGGTGTTTGATCTAGTATTTTGGTCCACATATTCCCTCTGGTAATCATTGATGTTTAAGGTTTTGAGAAAGGGCTTACACTAGAAGCGTGTATGTATGTATTTCCATATGTTTATATGATTGGAAGGTGTGTTGACATCGGTTTTGGTGATTGCATTTCATTATTAGGTTAATCATGGTTGACCTAATAATCAGTTAATAGTTTAACATGTATTGTGAATATATGTGTGATCAATATTTCGTCCCAGTTGACATAATATTGCATGATACATGGTTGAATTACTTTCGGAAAAACTTTGTATGAATTTGATAGTTATCTTTTTGTAAATATGTATTACATCCAATTAGGTTGACTTAATTGATGCATACTGATATATCAGATAAACATATAAGATGTTTTATAGATGAATCAAGTGTGTGTGTGAGTGTGTGTTGATATGCAAAGTGTGTGAGTAGAATGGTGAAGATTAGTCTATTGTCATGCGAGTGAATACTTTGAGCATCGAAGAAACTTAATCTGCACTTGTGGTGTAATTTTATCACTTCATATTTTGGTTGTAAGCTATTTTGTTTCTATAATTTCTGTAGGCAGTGAGCCTCCATGTCTGGATAGTGAGTCCTTGTAAGCAGTGAGCTTTTGTATCTAGAAATGAGCCTCTTTTATAATCAATATTGAAACAACTATGTATAGTGAGCTAATCCTCATCATGGTTTTTTCCTCATTGAGTTTTCCACGTAAAATTTTGGTGTTCTTTTGTTGTGTGATCTCATTCTTTGTTCTTGCTCTTATTTTTTCTATGAATTAAAGTAAATGATGGTGTTTGTTCAATAAGTTTAAAAGTATATTGATTCACCCCCCTCTCAATATCTTGAATATTCAACATAACCCTCTACCCTCTATCTCTCTCCCACTCCCTCCATCTCTCTCTCTCTCAAGTATCTCCCTCATACCCCCTCTCCCTCTCTCAAGTATCTCTCTCTCTCTCTCTCTCAATCCTTCTATCTCTCCCCCCTCTACCCTTAACCCTTAAACTCATAAACCTTCTACCCTCTACCCTCTATCTATCTTTCACTCCCTCCCCCTCCCCCTCTCTCAATTATCTCCCTCTCTCAAGTCTCTCTCTCTCTCTCACTCACTCCTTCTATCTCTCCCCCTCTACCCTTAACCCTCTACAATTTACCATTAACCCTTAAACCCTTAAATCCTTAAAACCTCTACCCCCTACCCTTAACCCTCTACCTGCTATCTCTCTCCCACTCCCTCCATCTCTCTCTCAAGTCTCTCCCTCCTACCCCCTCTCCCTCTCTCTCTAACTCACTCACTCCTTCTATCTCAATTTAGGTTGTTAGTTTCACCAAATTGGCAAGCTACTGGGCCCACTAGCTTTCCATTTCTTGGAAATTGGCAAAGTAGTGACATGTTTGAAAAAATGGGTCCAAGAAATGGGGTATCCTAGTGATTTATATCATTGGGAGACCCCATTTATTGGACCCATTTTTTCAAACAAGACAAGTTAGGTTTCCAATTTCATTGAATTGGCAAGCTAGTGGGCCAACCCAAATTTAGTACACATCCAAAATTCAAGCAGTAAGAATTTAGTATCAATAATTCTTGCTTAACAAAAGGTAGTTGGTTGTAGGTTAGTAGGTTGAAAGTCAAAAATATCTTCATGGATGGAGAGGAGTAGTGTAATTGTATCTATGAAGTTTTATGGCTTGTTGGTCCATATGAAAAAGAAAGTGTTGCACAACCGGTTGTTGTTGCACCAAAAGATCGACCTATTAATGCCTAATACAACCATTGGATTTATACAAGATCAAGATCCACATTCCAGGCAGTTAAGACATGTCACAAAGCCCAATTTTTGCATTGGACTACGCCTACCATAGGAAGAGGAGACCAAGGGTCACACCTTGCAAAAATCCCCCCAACGCAAGTGTAGGGTTTGAACCTGTGATCTCGGCTCTGATACCAATTGTTGCACAGGTGACTGTCATTGCACCAAAATATTGACCTATTAATGTCTAATACAACTGTTGGATTTATACAAGATCAAGATCCATAGGAGGCGGTTAAACCATGTCACAAAGCCCAAACATTGTGTTGGACTATGCCTACCAAAGGAACAGGATACCAAGGGTCACACCTTGCAATAGAAATGACACCCATATACTATGAGAATATCTATTTATTATAGTCTAAGAAAATTAAAAGGCACCCTCTAATTAAGGATGTTATAAAATATTTAGAAAATAGAAAATAAAAATTATGTATACCCTCTATCTCTCCCCCCCTCTACCCTTAACCCTAAACCCTCTATCTCTCTCCTACTCCCTCCCTCTCTCTCTCTCTCTCAAGTATCTCCCTCCTACCCGCTCTTCCTCTCTCAGCTCTCTCTCTCTCACTCACTCCCTCTATCTCTCTCCCCTCTACCCTTAACCCTAGACCCTTAACCCTTAACCTTTAAACCCTAAAACCTTAAACCCTCTACCCTCTATCTCTCTCCTACTCCATCCCCCTCTCTCTCAAGTATCTCCCTGCTATCCCCTCTCCCTCTCTTAGGTCCCTCTCTCTCACTCAGTCTCTCCTTCTATCTCGAGCTCCCTTCTACCCTTAACCGTCAACCCTTAAACCCTCAACCCTCAACCCTTAAACCTTATACCCTCTACCCTATACATTGCACCCTCAACCATAATCCATCAACCCTATACCCTCAACCTTAAAATCTAAACCCTAAACCACTAAACCTTTAAACCCTCTACCCTATACATTAAACCCTCAACCCTCAACCCTTAAACACTAAAACCTCAACTCCTATACCCTCTACCCTATACATTGGACCCTCAACCATAATCCTTCAACCATATACCCTCAAACCTATACCCTAAACCCTCTACCCTCTACCCTCAACCCTAAACCCTCAACCCTCAACCCTTAAACTCTAAACCCTTAAACCCTCTACCCTCAACCCTCAACCCTTAAACCCTAAACACTCAACTCCTATACCCTCTACCCTATACATTGCGCCCTCAACCCTCTATCCTCAATCTTAAACTCTCAACTCTTGACCCTTAAACCCTCTACCCTCAACCCTTAAACCCATAAACACTCAACCCTAAACCCTTAAACCCTCTACCTTCTACCCTCTACCCAATACTCAATACCTTCTACCCCTCAAACCTATTTCTTTGACCCTTAAACCCAAGTAAACTCTCTACCCTAATCCCTCAACCCTCAACCCTTAATCCCTCAACCGTTAAACCCTCAACCCTCAACCCTCAACCCTTAAACCCTTAAACCCTCAACCCTGAGCCCCTATACCCTCTACCCTATACATTGTATCCTCAACCCTATACCCTCAAATCTCTAACCTCAACCTTTAAATCTCAACCCTCTACCCTTAAACCCTCTACCCTTTACCCTATACATTAAACCTTGAACCCTCAATTCTCAACCCTCAACCCTTAATCCCTCAACCCTCAACCCTTAAACCCTAAAATCTCAAACCCTATACCCTCTACCCTATACATTGGACCCTCAACCCTAATCCTTCAACCATATACCCTCAAACCTATACCCTAAACCCTCTACCCTCAACCCAATACCCTAAACCATTAGCCCTAATTTCCTCAACTGTATACCCTCAATTCTCAACCCTCTACCCTATAAATTGGATCCTCAACCCTCATATATATTTGTCCATCCCTCCTCTTCTCTCTACCTCACTTCTCCCTCCATCTCTCCTTCCATCCATCCCTCCCTCTCTACCCTAATCCGTCAACCCTATACCCTCAAACCTTAAACCCTTAAACACTCAACCCTAAACCCTCAATCCTTAAACCTTAAACCCTAAACCTGTAAACCCTCTACCCTATACCCAATACCCAATACCCTCAACCCTAATCCCTTAAACCCAAGTAAACTCTCTACCCTAATCCCTCAACCCTCAAACCTCAACCCTTAATCCATCAACCCTTAAACCCTCTACCCTCTACCCTCTACCTTCAACCCTCAACCCTTCAACCCTAAACCCTCAATTCCTATACCCTCTACCCTATACATTGCACCCTCAACCCTAATCCATCAACCCTATAACCTCAACCCTCTACCCTCTACCCTCTACCCTCAACCCTCAACCATTAAACCCTTTACCCTCTACTATATACATTAAACCCTCAACCCTGAATTCTCAACTCTCAACCCTTAATCCCTCAACCCTCAACCCTTAAAACCTAAACCATCAAACCCTATACCCTCTACCCTATACATTGGACCCTCAACCCTAATTCTTCAAAAATATACCCTCAAACCTATACCCTAAACCCTTAAACCTTCTACCCTCTACACTCAACCCAATACCCTCTACCCTCAACCCTAATCCCTAATCCCTAATCCCTCAACCCTATACCCTTAGTTCCTAAACCCTTAAACCTTCTACCCTCTACCCTCAAACCAATACCCTCTACCCTCAACCCTAATCCCTCAACCCTATACCCTAAACCATTAATCCTATATGTCCTCAACCATATAGCCTCAATTATCAACCCTCTACCCTATACATTGGATCCTAAATCCTCATATCTCTTTCCATCCATCCCGCCTTTCTACCCTAATTCCTCAACCCTATACCCTCAACCCTTAAACCCTTAAACACTCAACCTTAAACCCTAAACCCTCAAATCTCAACCCTTAAACTCTCTACCCTCAACCCAATACCCTCTACCCTCAACCATAATCCCTCAACCCTCAACTCTTAATCCCTCAACCCTAAAACCCTCAACCCTCAACCCTCAAACCTTAAACCCTAAACGCTCAACCCCTATATCCTCTACCCTATACATTTCACCCTCAACCCTATACCCTCAACCCTATACCTTCAACCTTAAACTCTCAACACTGAACCCTTAAACCCTCTACCCTCTACCGTATAAATTAAAGCCTCAATTATCAAAATTCAACACTTAATCCCTCAACCCTTAAACCCTAAACCCTAAACCCCTATACCCTCTACCCTATACATTGGACCCTCAACCCTAATCCTTCAACCGTATACCCTCAAACCTATACCCTAAACCCTCTACCCTCAAACCTTCTACCATCTACCCTCAACCCAATACCCTCTATCCTCAACCCTAATCGCTCAACCCTTTACCCTCAACCCAATACCCTAAACCATCAACCATAAACCCTCAATTCTCAACCCTCTAATCTATACATTGGATCCTCAACCCTCATATATATTTGTCCCCCCCTCCTCTTCTCTCCTCTCTATCTCACTTCTCCCTCCATCTCTCATGGCATAAATCCCTCCCTCTTTACCCTAATCCCTCAACCTTATATCCTCAACCCTTAAACCCTTAAACGCTCAACCCTAAACCTTAAGCCCTAAACCCTCAACTCTTAAACCCTAAACCCCTCTACCCTCTACCCTCTACCCTCTACCCTCTACCCAATATCCTATACCCTATACCCTATACCCTATACCCTCAACCCTTAAACCCTTAAACCCAAGTAAAATCTCTACCCTAATCCCTCAATCTTCAACCCTTAATCCCTCAACCCTTAAAACCTCAACCCTCTACCCTCACCCTCTACCCTCTACCCTCTACCCTCAACCCTTAAACTCTAATCCATCAACCCCTATACATTGGACCCTAAACCCTAATACATCAATACTCAAACCTCAACCTTAAACCCTCAACCCCCAACCATTAAAACCCTCAACCCTCAATTCTCAATTATCAACCCTTAATCCCTCAACCCTCAAACCTTAAACCCTAAACCCTCAACCCTTATACCCTCTACCCTATACATTGGACCCTAAATCCTAATCGTTCAACCATATACCTTAAACCTATACCCTAAACCCTCTACCCTCAACCCTAAACCCTTAAACCTAAAATCTTAAACCCTAAACCTTTAAACCTTCTACCCTCTACCCTCAACCCTAACCGCTCAACCCTATATTGTCAACCCAATACCCTAAACCATCAACCCTATAGTTTCTCAACCCTATACCCTCAATTCTCAACCCTCTATCTTATTCATTGGATCCTCAACCCTCATATATCTTTGTCCCTCCCTCATCTTCTCTCCTTCTCTCTATCTCACTTCTCCCTCCATCTCTCCCTCCATACATCCCTCCCTCTCTACCCTAATCCCTCAACCCTATACCCTTAACCCTTAAACCCTTAAACACTAAACCCTAAACCCTAAACCCTCAACCCTTAAACCCTAAACCCTTAAACCCTCTACCCTCTACCCTCTACCCTCTACTCTAATCCATCAACCCTTAAACTCTTAAATCCAATTAAACTCTCTACCCTAATCCCTCAACCCTCAAACTTTAATCCCTCAACCCTCTACCCTCAACCCTCAACCCTTAAACCCTAATCCCTCTACCCTCAACCTTAAACCCTCAAACCTTAAACCCTAAAACCTTAAACCATTTACCCTCTACCCTATACATTAAACCCTCAATTCTCAACCCTCAACCCTCAAACCTTGAACCCTAAACCCTCAACCCATATACCCTCTACCCTATACATTGGAACCTCAACCCTATAACCTTCTACACTCTACCATCAACCCTAATCCCTCAACCCTTTACCCTCAACCCAATACCCTAAACCATCAACCCTATAGGTCCTCCACCCTAATCCCTCAACCCTATACCCTCAACCCCTATCCCTCTCTCTCTATCCATCTGACCTCTATCTCCCCCTCTCTCTGCCACCCTCTCTAATTGTCTCTATTTACCCTCTCCCTCTTTTTATGTGCCTCTTTCTCAATCAATCCATACCACTCTCTCTCAATCCCTCTATCTCCCTCCCACTAAATTTACATAACTCCCTCTCTCTCTCCCGTGTCTCTCCCTCTGGCACCCTACCTAGGTAAATCTCTCCCCCCCATCTCTCTATCTATCCCTCCTGCCTTACCTAGATAATTCCCTTTCACTCCACCCCCTCTCTCTCCCTCTCTCTCAGGTCACTCCCTCCCACACCCTCTCCTTCTCCCTCTCTCAGGTCTCTCACTCTCACACTCCCTCTCTCCCACTCCCTCTCTCTCACACTCCCTCTCACTAAGTCTCTCCCTCTCACACCCCTCACACTCTCAAGTATACCCCTCTGGAACCCTACCTACATAAATCTTTTTCTCTCCCTCTCTCAGTTCTCTCTATATATCTCTCTCCTCTATCCCTCCCACCCTACCTAGCTAAGTCCCTCTCACTCCAACCCCTTCTCTCCCACTACCTCTCTCTCAGGTATCTCCCTTACACCCCTCTCCCTCTCTCAATACTATCTCTCACTACCTCACTACCTCTCTCTCTCCCAAGTCTCTCCCTCCTTCTCTCCCTCCCACCCTACCTAGACAACTCTCTCTCTCTTAAAATTATCCCTCCCTCTAACTACATACATACTTACTATGATATAAGAGAGATTTGTTGTACATGAGTCTCTTTATTCTCAAGAGATCACCAGGGAATGAACTACCCTTATACGCCTCAGCTTGAACAAGTTGATAAAATTATAAATAAGTACACCAAAATCACTCAGGACCCCAAGAGAGTGAAAATACAAGATCTCTGCCTCTGATGAATGAATTCTTAGCCAAAGGACATTAGCATAATTTCAGGACACTTGCACAACACACTATCATCTAAAAGGTGTGTTGGCATCCTAAGCTGCAGGGAGCTCAGAATCTCAAATAGAAAAAACCATATTTCACCTTCGAACTCGAGTTGAGGGCACACTAGATCAAATAACCAAATAGGAAGCTAGATTCTAGAATAAACACTAAGAGACTTGGAGAAATTTTAGCTTTTACTAGGCATTCAGATCTTTTCTCCAAGCTCCACTCCACAACCTACACATAGAAGATCGAGGGGAAACGTTTGGGGTTGTATAGGGGTCTTCCTTAGTCATACCCCTGCTTTCATATTCCCACCTCCACAGAAAACCAAGTTTGGAAAGAAATTCAAATGAAGTAAACAAAGCGTGTGGTGAAAGAAAAACCCGCTCAGGAGTAGAACCTACACCACAAATTATTAAACGACAAAATAGGAAGGAGAGAGAGAGAAAATTACCCATAGGTCAAGACCCTCTCTAAAGCACACATAGGCACTGCTAAGAGCTTTCTTGAGAGTTGTAGCTGTTGGAGGGACCTTAGTTCGGCATGGCTTTGCCTGTGAGAGTTTTGATGTCAAGGATGAAGAGAACCTAGGACTAGAGCAAGTAGTGAGAGAGCTTGAATGAAATACTTCCAACCCCAAATGAGAACAAGAAAGTGGTTTTATATGCATGCAAGGGCGAAAAAGAGTTGTTACATCTGAGACCCAATTGCTAGGACATGTGTCAAAAGAGTCAAGATTCCAAATTCCTTGTTTCAAACTCAGAAAATCACCAGGACGCTAGCGTGTCACGCAAACGTTCGAACGTTGTGTAGGAATCCAAAGCCTATATTTTTAGGAAACATGTTTTCAAGATTCTGTGGCTCTACCACAAGTCCACATGGGGTCGAAATCATGAAATTCTAACTCGTTAGATTTTATCATTAATGCTCTAAGATGTCATAAATTCTAGGAAAAGATGCAAAATGTGGAATTGCCCTTAAGTGAAATTCTATGACATTACATTTTTCCCCCACTTTAGTGGGTTTGATTTTGGAAAAAATCAACCTCACTAAAGTAGAGAAGAAAAACTTTACTCGAATTTTGAATTTTATAAAATTGCATGCCAAGAAAAAAGAGACCACATAGGCCACCGGAGTTGAGCTAACAGGTACCGAAGATGCCCGCAACATTCAATCTCAACAAACAATGATAGAACGGTTGTTAAAAATCATTCAAAACTTTAAGCTATAAAACTTAAATTTTGGGCCAGCCTCAAAAACTCAGAAGAAGCTACTACGGAGAGAAGAGTGATCAAGAAAAATGTCATTGATTTGGAGGAAAAATATGATCAAGAGGTGACTATATGTTGCCTCTAGATTTTTCCCCCAGCATGGTGGGGTAAAGTCAGGAGAAACTGGGGAGCCATGAACTCTATAAAAAATGGGCCCTAGGGGGCCAATATATATATCTAGGTGGGCCCCTAGAACAGTCATTTTCACTATTCACTACGAGCAAATTGTTGACTTTTGTGAGAGAAAAGTCAGCAAAATGCCTAGCAGGAGGAAGTATGAGGCACCTACATGAGGACATTGTCGAGAGTCATGAGGTGGACTAGGTAGGTCTCTAAGCTTCATTTGTTGTGCAATTTAGCTTATTTTAAGAAATTTTCTAGTTAGCGAGGTGCGCAAGCATTTGTTTTCCATGCTTGCATCTAAAAAATGCGTTATCGTCCATAGTTTGTGTTGAGGTCCTAATTTTGCACTGTCATCTCGAGGATGCGTTGGCGTTCTCAAACAGCTATGGTGGTTTGGGATGCATGCATGACACACAAACGTTTGCGCAGTGCACATGGGTCTTAAGTAATTTTTTATTATTTTTATAATGAAATTCGATGTTGTGACTTAAAATTTTCACTTTTTGCTGGAGTACCCAGAGATTCGAGATCATCCAAGAGGGAAAGCATATCAACTCATTCGTGTGTAGAGGGGCTGTCTGATAGAGAATGAGGTCATGCATCTTGAGTGGGTCAGTCTCTGGCATCTATTCATCATGCCTAAGATGAGATACCACGAGAGGATTCTCACAACCCTGATGGAGCGGTGGGATGCCACTATTACATCTTTCCAGCTACCTTATGGGGAGATTACCATCATGCTCGAGGAAATCTACTGGATCCACAAGCTACCCATCCACAAATGAAGGGTGGTCCTAGATGACACTCGATTAATGTGGGAGTAGAGGGAGGGAATCCTCTACTACAAACGGCGACAACGAAACATGCCACATATATACTCACTGGTATGACCAATCCCAAACCATTGCATCATTGCTACATTGGGTTATGGTTGTGATTGTGGATTTTTGGATTATGATAGATGGGTGAGCACTTGCATGAGGGCCTCATCCATACTATCAGAGAGATGGTTGAATATCACATGATTTTTTTCCTAGGGGCACAACATGTTAGCACCCCTCTACTAGGAGCTAGGTCAATATGTTCACTATGAGTACCACAACCTCACCGCATGCACACTTTTTCAAGTGTGGTATTTCACCCACATCATGTGCACCCAGCCAGCCATTTTTCTCCAGCGATGATCGTATCACATTCCCATGGCCCACTATACGATATGACAAGCTAGTAAAGGTTCGGTGACCTATAGTTTTGGTGGCTACAGTTCGAGAGTATTGCTATAGATGAGGTTTGGTGGAGGCCCTACCAATTTTTTCAATGGGTGGACAAAAACAGGTATCTAAGGAACCTGCAATGAAACCATTTTTTGATAGACCATTGCGACTATATCATAGTATCGTACTACTAGAGTCAGGTCATGTGGTAGCATGGTCATTTCAAGATGATTCCATCATATGTGCCCACCTATACTAGGGCCCACAAGAGTTCAATGAGGGTCGGGGATCACCCTCACCCTACCATTATTGATATTGTCCCCTCTGATGATGATGAGCCTAATCAGTATCTTTTGGCTATAGCAGTGGTGGAGAATGTTGGGGTAGCTGTTGATTTTTTGCAGTGGTTAGAAAGTCACTATCATGCTCCTGTGTTTGGCAAGGGTGCCTGAGAGGGGACCCTGGTCCACAAGATAATTTTCCTCCCCATCCCCCACAAGACAGACAAAGAGGGTGCCATTAGGCCAACGTGGAGGAGGAGAGGGCACAGGAGGAGGAGGCGACACCCTCAAGATCAAGGCGGCGGAGGAGATTGGACCCCCTGTGACTACCCTTGTCTCTTCAACGCCACCAGCTCCTACTGTTCCAGCATTAGTGGCCTTAGTGTCACCGGGGTTGACCACCAATGTCGGCAGTGCAGGCCCCAACACCGACCCTCGGCCTGATCCCACATGGTAGCCAGAGGATCCAGGTATACACAATCATTTTTTATGTTTTCATGATTTTGATTTTTTCTATTTATGATAATATGCATGCCATGTGATACTGATTTCTCTTTCTCTCTATGGTTGCAGAGGGCGCATAGGGATAGATTGGGTTGATGGCTCAGTGTATTTTAGAGGTATCCCCTGATGTGTCGATCTAAGGGGTGGTTCTTGAGGCCTACTAGCCAGTATCTACAGGGTGATATGCCCCCACTTTTGAGTCGATGGCACACTTGAGGACCACCTACGAGGAGAAGGGTGTGGAGATCATGTAGTTGACTACGAAGCTAATCACTATTTAGGGGTAGCACGACCAGCTATTGGGGGAGCTTTGGACGTTGCTTGCAAAGAGAGATGTGGCAGTGATGAGGTTTGATGCCTCCAAGTAGGCGTGTGACACCCTTTAGAGCTACATCGATGACTTTGACAAGCAGTTGACAACTGTGATCCTGACAGATGCTCAACAATTGTAGCAGGAGCTAACTCAAGCATAGATGACCATATGCTCATTACAAGGGGAGATAAAAGGGATGTGGGTAGCTATGTTTGCATAACGCTCACATTGATCCCACTCTATGACTACCATGCAACCCCTCTCGAGGGTACCAGAGCAACAACCAGAGCTAGAGGGCTTCGAGAGCCATGCACCAAAGTGACAGGGGCTCATCATTTTGTATATTATTTTTGTAGCTAGATACACATACACATATACTTAAAGATCATATATTCAACAACTACTCATTTTTTATAGTAGTGGATTGATACATGTACATGACATTTGATACACACATGGATATATATAGAGATATCGATTTCGATATCATGGTGATGTTTATATGTATGATTTTTGCTTTCATGTATGTTCATGCTATGGATATTATATTCTTGTATGGATGTATGCTTACATTAGATGCTAACATGATTTAATAAATACACTTGGTTGTATGTTAATTAAATACAATGATGATCTAATTTCCTTAAAAGATGTAATGTGATGTATGGATACATAACATAGTTAGACACATGTATGTATGTTTTATTTCACACAGCCACATGTGGTCACATCATAAACACACAAAAAATTTGTAATGTGTGAATGAACAATGTGGGTATATGTAGTATTACTACCCCTTAGAGAGAACACCACACATATGACACACTGGAGCACTATGTGTAGTATCAACGAAGATGCATCGTATTAATGGGTTCTTTTAGAGGAATTCCATCTATAAATGATAATCCATAGGCACCTGAACGATACACAAAGATCACAATGTAAGGGCCTAACTAGTTAGGACTAAATTTCCCTTTTTGATCAGGCGACACACTTACATTTCATTGGTTTTCATAGAGAACCAGGTCTCCTAGCTTAAAGGCTCTAAGAAGTACACTCTGATTATATTGTCTTGATAACATCTGTTGATAAGCCTTAAGATGATCGAGGGCCTATAAAAGATGCTCGTCAAGCATCTCCAGTTGATGCAAGCAGTTAATTTGGTAGGTTTCATTGTCAATAACCCTTTAAGAAAAACTCGTAAGGACATAATTTCCAACTCCAAAGGCATGATAGCTTCGACACCGTACACAAGGTTGTAATGCGTTGTTTTCGTCACCGTACAGACACTCATGCAGTAGGCCCACAAAGTGTATGTTAATTGAATATACCAATCCTTACCATGCTTATTTACTATTTTACGAAGAATGAGTTCAAGAGTTTTGTTTGATGCTTCTACTTAACCATTGGATTATGGATAATACAATGTAGAAAACCTATGTTGGATATTGAATTTCTCCAAGAATTGCTTCACTTCCTTGTTCTTGAATGGTGTACCATTTTCAGAAACAAGTGTAGCAAGCACTCCATAATGAGAAATAATGTTTTTCATGAGAAAACTATAGATATTTTCAGCATTCGTGGATCGGAGTGGGATAGCTTTGACCCATTTTGTGAAGTCATATGTAGTGGTAATAATAAAGGTATGTCCCTTGGAAGAAGGAGGTGATAATTTTCCAATGATATCCAACCCCCATTTTGTGAACGACCAAGGAGAGGTTTGATTTTGTAATTCTTGAGCGGGAGCATTAATAAGATGAATGTGTTGTTGGCATTGAAGGCGCTTCTTGACAAAATCAAAGGAATCTTGTTCAATTGTTTTCCAATAGTACCCCATGTGTATCAGTCTTCTCACTAGGGGCTTACCATCGAAATTTCCACCCCCGAATCCCAAATGGGCTTCCTTAAGGGCAAGGGGTATCTCCGCCTTAGTGAGACACATGAGAAGCAAGCCATTATAGGATTTTCAATAAAGAACATCGGATAAAATGACATAACATATTGAAAGCTTTCGTATACGAGTGCGATCATTTTTGTTTGCATCATTGAGAAAGCTTCCAGTCTTTAAGTAACAGTAGATACTAGAGAACCATTCTCCCAAGTCTACATGAAAAAACACAAGAGACTCAGATTCAGGTTGATTGGAAACCGTCAAGGTTCGTAGGACCTAAACTATGAAGTGGTATTCTTGTGTATCCTCTTCTAAAGGTACCAAGGAAGCAACACTCACCATGGCATCAACATGTCTATTTTCTCTCCTAGGGAAATTTTCTATTGTGAAAGAGGAAAATTGATTGAGCAAGTGAAAAGAAAGGTCTTGATACAAAGACAATTTACTTTTTTTAGCTTGATAATTTCCGGTAATTTGATTCACAATAAGCTTAGAATCACCTAGTATACAAAGATCTTTGATTCTTATTGTAATCACGACATGCAAGCTAGCAATAAGAGCTTCATACTTAGCTATATTATTGGTGCAAGGAAAATTTAATAGAAAGGATATCAGGATCGGTTTACCTTCGCGGGATATCAGAACCACACTTGCTCGAGAACTAGTCTAACTGCTCAATCCATTGAAGTACATCTTCCATTCGAGGTCGTAATTAATTGTGAAAATATTTTCATCAGGGAACGGATCCAACCCAAGAAAGGAGTGAGAGGATGGAGCAATTTCCAATTGATCGGCAATCGCTTCACCCTATATTTATTGCTGAGTAACGAATTTTATATCGAACTCAGAGAGCAACATAACCCACTTCGCTAATCTTCCAAAAAGGTCAGTGCTAGAGAACAAATTCTTTAAAATATTTTTTTTTACTATGATGCATGTTTCAGCATGGAGAAGGTAGTGCCTCAACTTTTGTTTAGTGAACACAAGAGTGAGGCATTGCTCCTCCATGGAGTAATAATGAGTTTCATAATCGACTAGGATGCGACTGATGTAGTAGACCACTCTCTCTTTCCTTATATTATCATATTGAGCTAGAAAAGTTTCCAAAGTGTATGGTGATATAGCAAGGTAAAGCAAAAAGGGTATGTCTTGCAAAGCCGACATCAACACGGGAGGATTGACCAAATAATCTTTGATTGACTCCAAGCCTTTCTGGCACTCCTCATCCCATATGAAGCAAACTCTCTTTTTAAATAAATGAGTGAAAGGGAGGGTACGATCAACCAATTGATATATAAATTTATGAATCGCCTGAATCTTCCCTTGTAGAATTTGTAACTCAATGATATTCCTCAGTGGAGGCATGTTAATGATGGCATCAATTTTATTTGTGTCAACCTCAATTCCATGGTGAGAGATTATGAATCCCAGAAGCTTGTCAACATCTACGTTGAAGACACACTTATGGGGATTGAGTCTCATCTTGTAGAGTCAAATCCTTTCAAATATAAGATGAAGGTTCTTCACATGGTCTTGATGAGTTATTGATTTTTCCAAGATGTCATCAACATAGTCCTCTAAAATCTTATGAATAAAATCATGAAATATTAGGGTCATCACCCATTGGTAAGTCGCTCTTACGTTCTTTAAACCAAAGGGCATGACCACATAGAAAAAAGCACCCCAAGGGGTATTAAAGGCTATCTTGTATTGATCATCTAGGTTAATATGGGTCTGATTGTAAGCTGAGAATCCATCCATAAAAGATAGCAATGCATGGCCTGCAGTTGAGTTCACAATCATATCTATATTAGTTAATGAAAAAACATCTTTAAGAAAAGCCTTATTAAGGTCTCAAAAGCTAATACATATGGGAATACGGCCGTCAGGCTTACTAACATAAACTATATTCAAAATCCAAGGGGAATATTCAGTCAAATAAATAAAACCTGCTTTCAACAGCTTTTTTTTCTCAATCTTGACCATCAAAGCCACCTTAGGATTAAGCTTTCAATTTTTTTCTTAACCGGATTGGCGTTAGTACATTGGATTATATTGTGAACCACTACAAACTCATCAATACCAGGCATATCCTCATACATCGAAGCAAAGATATCAGGGTGAGAATGTAAGAGATCGAAGTGTTCATCTGCTTCTTCAAAAGAGAGACACTTACCAATCTTGATTACTTTTTTTGAAGATTTAGGATCCACCAGAACTTAAACAATATCTCCTTTAAGGAGAGGATTGTGGTCTTAAAGATGGGATATTAGATTTTCATCGCTGACATTAGATAGAGAGTCTTCCTTTTTGATGCTCAAAACAGACTCTCCAAAGTATGCTTGTTTAAGCAAGCGATAAGAGAATCATTTCTTGTGGTGATAAGGAGGAAATAGGGAATAGGCACCTAGAAATTACCCTAGTGCTTCATCCAAAGAGAAGACATCAAAAGGGTCTTTCTCGGTCTTCCCCTTTCCTTCTATCAACTCAAGATGAACCAAGCTCAACGGCTCAGCTGAAATCATATTAACACTCCACCAAGGTTTTTGCTTAGAATGTTCAACAGAGCATCCCAAACCCAGATAGAATTATCATGGATTAAAATAGATAGGGACTTCAATTCCTTTCTTGATACACCCCAAGCCTTTCCTCCCATAGCCATATCAAGAGGCGAGTTCATATCCAAACCCATAACGAGTTTTTAGAATTTTAGGAGGTGGCGACTCTATGTAGAGTGTTTCATTCCACCAATGGATGTCCACATTCTCCATGAGAGAATTCCCACCTTCTTTACCTGGTTCACAAACATTAACCTCCTTTTTAGGAGTGTATTTACTCTCTTGGATAAGGGAAGGAGAGGTCTCCTAGATAGGATCACACTTCTCTTCCTAAACGGGAGTGTCACCCACCTTTTCGTCAATAGTACCTGGAAATTCTATACCAAAGGGGTTTGAGTTGTACTCTGTGATGAAGAACTCAGATAAATTCAAGGAACCCAAATCATCACCAAGGAAAGCATTTTATTGAGAAGATGGAGGGGAAGATGGGGGAGACTTAGGATCTTTTGTTTTAGGCGATTCATTTTTTATCGATACTCGCTTCAAGAACCACTTTCATAGAGGGTATCGATGAAGAACATGTCATAGCATCAATGGTTAAGGATGGAATAAAAATCTTGAGAGTGGATACAACTGAAGCATGACTGGCAATTGCTAGCTCAAAAAGGTGAATATCTTTTGGATCTGCTTTAACTTTAACCAGCCAATTATTAGTGATAAACTTCAAAGAATGATGTAAATTCAAGGTCACAACACCCATAGCATGAATCAAAGGTCTCCCCAAGATAATATTGTACAATAATGGGCCAAGCATCACATAAACCAACATAGGAAAGGTAACGGGGCCTAGCTGCAAAGGTAGTATTATCGTACCTAGAGCTTGGTGGCCAACATTATAGAACCCATGAATATACAATGAAGAAACTACTAAAGAAGATGAATAAACTTTAATTTTAGGTAATAGGTCCATACCACAAAAATTTAGTGTTGAACTAGTTTCAATGAGAGTACATGTAATACTGATATTATTAACATTAATTATAATCATCAAGGGATTCTCTTTCTTCTACACATCCAGAGGTGGGAGTTCTTTTGGGTGGAACGTAATATTCAGAAAATTGGCTCGAATGTGTCTGTAACACATTAACATCTATAAGCCTAGAAGAGGTAGGCAAGATAATCTTTTGTAAGGCTTCCTACAACATCTCTTGATAAACCAGAGTGGTCTGAAGCAAGTCCCAAAGTGAGATCTTAGCCGAAGTAACAAGAATTTGTTCAACAAGATCGTAATCATCTGGTGCTTTGATCATGGGTTTAGGAGCTAGAGGAAGGCTAGGTTGTGATGGTGGAAAATAAGTAGAAACTTGAGCTAGCTTGATGTAGGAATGGAAGGTTTCTGATCCAAGTTCTATTTATTTCTTCTTATGTTGTATGTATGCCCAACAACATTATAAGAAGTAGAGTCAGTAGCTTTCACGAACCTTGAATATAAGTTTGATGAATCACTACGACATGAAATCCCATAGACAAAATAGTTCTCCCTAGGGGATGGTTCAATTGGGTTCATGTAAATGATGAGTTTCTCAGGGACTAGAGGAGCCACAGAGACCATGACCACATTTATAGAATCCTCAGCTTCTGAGGGGAGAGTTTGTTCAAAAGATTTACAAATAGGGGAGAATACTTCTAATAGATCATCTAGATCATCCTCCAACATATCAAAATATTTTTCAAAAAAAGGATTATCACAGACATGCAAAATTGAGAAAATATATCTGAAACATTCACGTCAGGTTCATAAAAATGTGATATAAGAGGGATTTTTTGCACAAGGGTCTCTTTATTCTCAATAGATCACCAGGGAATGAAATTCCCTTATACACCTTAGCTTGAACGAGTTGATAAAACTGTAAAGAAGTACACCAAAATCACTCAAGACCTTGAGAGAGTGAAACTCCAAGATCTTCACCTCTGATGAAGGAGCTCTTAGCCAAAGGACATCAACATGGTTTCAGGACACTAGCGTGACACGTTGTCATCTAAAAGGCACATTGGCGTCCTAAGCTACAGGGAGCTCAAGAGCTCAAACAGACAAAACCAGGTTTCACCTTCAAACACGGGTTGAGGGTGCACTAGATCAAATAACCAAACATGAAGCTAGATTCTAGAATAAACACTAAGGGACTTGGATAAAGTTTACCTTTTACTGGGCGTTCAAATCTTTGCCCCAAGCTCAACTCCGCAACCTACACACAAAAGATCGAGGGGAAAAATTTGGGGTTGTATAGGGGTCTGCCTCAGTCAGAACCCCGCTTTAGTGTTCCCACCTCCATGGATAACCAAGTTTGGATAGGAATGCAAATGAAGTAAACAAAGTGTGTGGTGAAAGAAAAACCTACTTAGGAGTAGAACTTGCACCACAAAGTAGTAAATGAACAAATGGGAAGGAGTGAGAGAAAGAGAGTGTTACCCATGGGTCAAGAACCTCTCTGGAGCACACAGACGCATTGTTGAGTGCTTGCTTGAGAATTGTAGTTGCTGGAGGGACCTCAATCTGGCATGGATTTTCCTATGATAGTTTTTCTATCAAGGATGAAGAGAACCCAAGACTGGAGCAAGTAGTGAGAGAGATTGAATGAAAGATTTCAAACCCCAAATGAGAACAAGAAAGTGGTTTTTCGTGCATGCAAGGATGTAAAATAGCCGTTACATTTGAGACCCAACTGCTAGGACATGTGTCAAAAGAGTCAAGATTCCAGATTCCTTGTTTCAAACTTGGAAAACCTCCAGGATGCTAGCATGTCGTGCAGACGTTCGCACGTCGCGCAGGTGTCCAAAGCCTAGCTTTTTGGGAAACATATTGTCAATATTTTCTCGCTTTGCCACAAGTCCACATGGGGTCAGAATCACTAAATTATGACTCACGGTATTTTTTCATTAGTGCTCTAAGATGTCGTAAATGCTAGACAAAGATGCAAAAATTTGGAATTGCCCCTAGGTGCAATTCTATGACATTGCAGTTACATACAAGCATAATACATATGTACATACAATCTTACATACAAACAAGCATATATGTACATATGTATATACAATATTACATACATACAAGCATACATGTACCTATGTGCATACAGTCTTACATACATATAGGTATACATACAGACATGCACTGATACATACATACATATATACATGCATACATAGAAGCACGCATACATACATACATACATACATGAAATACAAGCATACATACATACAAACATAAAAATATATAAACATACATAAATCAAGACATAACATGAGCACGTTATAACATGCTCGCGTTATGTCTTACACAAACGCAAAAACCATGTCAAAACTAGGAAATAACACAAGTGTGTTATATCTTGCTTTGGGAATACCCAAGCCTTGGGCTTGGTATTTTCATTGAAATACCAACCCAAAGGCTTGGAGGGCCTTCCCAACATCCAAAGACATGTCTTTTCAAATTCTACAATATTTCACATAATCGTGTTTGTGCTCACCATTAGGATTGCATGTGTTTCAATGTCGAACAAATTGAACACCTAGGTAATGTTAGGCTCTCTCTTAGCTATCTAACGATGTAATTTTTTTCACTTTTTGGAAATGTTAAGCCTTTGATTTATAATTTATTTTGTTTGTGTGTCTCTTTTTTGGAAGAAAACCGATGTTTGGTGTTTTTTTCATTATAAATTAACCATTCATCGAAATTTCAAATAAATTACATTTTTATAAACTAGACTCCATTCTACACATATTAAAAAAAATCAATTAGTTTCCAAGATTTGTAGGTGTAGCATGACCAAAATTATGTTTTTTAGGAAGTGTCCACTTTGATAATTAGTAAAAAATCAAATATTCATTAAAATTTTATCAAAAGAATTGTGCATAAACTACATATTGTTAGCTAATTTCTGACTTAACCAATTTTTAAAATACTAAAAAAAATTTCACGTGCTACGTACCTACAAAAGTTGCTATGTTATGTTTTCTTACAAAAAAATCACCAATCTATGTGGGCCCCTCTTTTGAACCCCTTAATGTCAACCATTTTCAAAATAAATTAGTAGTTTAGAGATTATACTCGAAGCACTACGATCCTTTTTTTGTTGCATCTCAAAATTTTGAGTGTAACTATCCTCAATTTTTGTTGGAATCAAGGAACACGTAGAGGGGGGGTGAATCAGTGTTCTACACTTTTTCACTTTATTAATTTGATCGTTAAAGCACTTATAACATTGAACCAAAAGAAATATGCATGAACATAAGACAAACAACCATAACACAAGGATTTTTACGTGGAAACCCTGTTAGGGGAAAAACCACAATGGAAGGCCAATCCACAATATGAGTATACTCAAAAATAAGTGTTTACAAAATGGGAATGCACTTGCATTCAGGCACACTTCCTAGAGCTCACTACTCAAAAACAAAAAGGCTCGCTTCCTTTAAAAAACATTCAGATTAAATCCATATGAAGAATTAAACTAGGAAAGTAGCATCTGTTAATGCCTAATTACAATTCCAGTTAAGCTCAACAATCAAATTCTTGACCTTCTATCTGATTTTTCTCTTTTGCTCTGACTGTTTTGACTTGCATCACAATTACTTTTATGCACAATTGAAACTATGCATAATTTCTCTATAGTCATTTTAATATTTGCATCACACATCAACACACTTCACATCTATATCAAAATGATATAATCGATCACTTATATATATATATATATATATATATATGTAACTAAAGATTTAATCGCTACATGTCGACTCCAACAAAATAGGAAAAATATTTACAAAATGTCGGCCCAATCCATAATGAATTCTCAATGCGCACCAACCAAAGTCGGCCACAACATAATGATGACTCAAATAAACATGTTCGAACACAAAAATACTTAAACAATTACTCTTCAAATATCCACAATGGCTACAACCACCAAGTCGGCCTTCATGCACTGTTAAAAAAAAAATTAATTAACCGGATCTTCTATCTCACACACAGATCAATGTGAGGCCCTAAGATTCAATAATAATAGAGATAATATACCAAACAACCTTCCCTGAGATCCACAACTAAAAATAATAACAAAAAATTGCATGTGAATCGATGAACATAATTTTGTTGGATCTTTGTTCTTACTTGACAGTAAATCACAAAACTTTGATCTGACTTTCGGTATGATCAAATGATGATGTGTGGATCAAATAACTGACTAGAGTTGCCATCAATGACAACACCAAATGATATTTTTAGTGTCTCTTTCCAACAATTTCATGTCCAAGGTCAGTATTTCCTGATTTCAGAAAAAAAGTGACCACTTAAGCCCCCTTTTTGGCCCCCCATATTTTTGCACTTACTACACACATATATATGTGTATATATATTCATATCTTTGGTACTAATAGAAACCTACAATTAGAATTGTATTTCCGATTACAATGGGTCACTTATTTTTATGATCTCATCGAAAAGGGTGTTCAAATTGAAAAGGCCCTCATTGTTAAAGGGGTAATTAAGTTTTATTCAAGAGATCAAAAACCAATAATAAACCCAAATTATTTAGCAAGAACAAGAATGTAGTTAGTGATGGGGTCACCAACTTAGAACACATACAAACCCTCCAAAAACATCCACTTGATACCATTCCATTCACACTTCCTAGACCTGAGAAAAAGAGATGGAAATTCACTCCATTTGGGGAACCTATAGAGGTAGTTTTCCATCAATTGTTCAAATCCAACATGGTCACCTTTCTTCTCAAGAAATTATTTGATGATATTCAATAAAATCTCTCTTGGTATGAGGATAAATATAGTGATTACCAACGAGTCAAAGGCCATTCCATAGGCAAGTGCATGAGATTGAAACATTATATCCAATACCGTATAGAAAGGAAATAAATTGAAGTCAAAGGACCATCCAACCTCTAACCTAATCAAAACTTCATGATCTGTCAAAACCTATTCGTTAAACATAGTAAAGAGCACACCTTTAAGAAAAAACAAGGACATGGTTCCAACATGCCCAACATACATTACCATAAGACCCATCACAATTATGATTTTGTCATTGGACACATTATTAAATTTGATGAATGAGTTAGACCATTGAAGTTAAATATCTTGACTATGATATCACTACCCAACATGGTAGAGTCACCATCCAAGACCCTCCTCAAACCAATCCTAATCTTAAGAATCAATATGACCTTATAAACCACCTTGAGGGGACTCTTGCCCAAATTTCCCTCACTCATAAGGACATCTTAAATAGAATCCTTCAAGAATCCAAAGTGCTAAACAACATCAATCCTTCAAATTTTCAAGCCCTTGTTCGCCATCTCTCCACTAATCGCCACCTCACTTTCACTCCCAATGACCTCCCTTTGATTGATCCATCACAATCACTTGACTCGCATTAATTTTTTTATATTCAAACATAAAATAAAGCATTTTCTCATAGACAATGGGTCTATCCTAAATATTTTTACACTTTGGATGATGCAACATATGGTATATTTAGTAGAATATTTAAAATATCATCATCAAGACCTATGATAATTAAAAAGAGATATTCTACTAGAACTATTAAACTTATTATTGAGGTAGGACTCTCCTTACATCATACCCTATATCATGTACTAAATTTGGATTTTCCCTAGAACCTACTTCTAGGTCAAATATGGAACCATACTATGAAATTTTCCTATCCACTTACCATCAATGCCTTAAATTTTTATATATTTGTGTGAAATTTACTATTCCTTGTGACCTTCATCCCTTCCAATATTGTAAGATGTTGGAAATCCAATATAAATAATTTCATGGCTTTCCAAGATCTAAGGTCATCCCCAAATCTCCCTCTACAAAATCTAAATCATGAATTGATCCTAATGATTCACCTTCCACTTCATCCACTCCATCTCCAAATAAAATTACTTAAAGCCCATATCCAAAATACTTGATAGTGGGTGTGGATAATATCGAATCCACAAGTCCCTTCAAATTTCAAATTACCCATCTCCCCTCACTCCATTTTTGACCTAGGCCTAAAGTTCAAGGCCCATTCCTTATGCTACAATTGGAACCCACTACATTTATCTGCAATGGCTACCTTGTGAATGAAGCCATAGAATTATTTGATCCAAAATGGCTCCATAAAGAGGAATATTTTGCTACTTTCCTCAAATAACACAAGTATCATATCCCATTGGGAATGTGTTAGCATGAATTGTAAAGGCAAAGCTCTTGGCCTCCAATAGAAATGCCTCCTTGATCATGTAAATATACCAAAAAATGATGGCACTACTAACCTAGTATATATTTCCTCTAACGATTATTATGATTCTTTTGTTGACTTTCCTAATACTATTGGGTAAACCTTGTTTGACCTTAACAACAACAAAGCAAATGTTATACCTAGTCATTTTAAAAATATTGCCACCAAAAACCTATTCCATCAAAACATCATCCTTTTCATGCACCTCAACCAACAATTTCTTGATCTTATTAACCAACTATATCCACCTACCTTGATAACTTCCAAAATGATGAATCTATCTTTGAAATCATGTAATCTTATGACTGCATACCCTTTGGGGATCATAAAATGGTCTTTGAGATCCTATTCATCTCATCTACATATTTCAAGGAAAAATAAGAGCCTTATGATCTCAAGAAACCATTTGTATTAGTACTTAATATAGAAACAATACTTGATAGTGAGCTCCACCTTACATTGGCTTCCACATCTCTCTAAGATGGATCACCTCTCCTTGTTGAGGAATCCATAGACATTAATCTAGGTACAAAGAAAAAAGCATAAAATCACACAACTAGCTACTCCTTTAGATCCTAAGTTGATAGAAGATATTTTTGTATTACTTAGATACTATCGTCATATATTCATAATTTCATATGTTAACATGCTTGGCTTAGAACCATCCTTGTATTTTCCACCTTGTGATACAAACTAATGCTAAACTAGTTGACTAAAAGCTAAGAAAAGTGTACCCTCAAGTGGATTTCATGGTGAATGAAGAAATTTAGAAGCTACTAGATGTCAAATTCATCCAAACCATCAACTATATTTAATGGGAATCCAATATGATTCATTGAGTAAGAATACTACAGGAACTCGGGTATGTACTAATCTTATAGATATCAACAAAAATTTCATTAAGCATGATTTTTCTCTTGCTAATTATAGAGGATGACGACCAACCACTCAATGACTCCAGGTCATGAAGAGTCAATAGTTGAAGGCTGCCCTAATCTACCTCAATTGTGCAAGTGTTTGATGTCAAGGACACATAATGAAGATAACTCTAAGTTCTTTTGTCACTCTACTAATCCGAGAGTTAAGTTAGGACTAAGCAAGCAGAATTCTGGAATCCAAACTATACCTCAGACAACTCTCTACCAAAGGACAGTAGTCTAAATCAAGGATGAAAACACGACACACTAGCATCTGTACGTTAGAAAGTGAAAAAGGACAATGAAAATACCAAAGGACCTACTAACAGCTTAGGTGTCAAAATTTAATGTACTAACAAAAATGCTAAATGATAAAATGATGGAAATAACTTAAAAGACAATGTAGAAATGATAAGAAATGAAGGTGATAGAAGTGAACTCACAAAGGGTCCAATTTGCTAGAAAGATACACATGAACATGTACCTACACATATCCAAGAGAAGAAATTTTTTGGGGTTGTATAGGGGTTTTCCGCGGTCAAACCCCCTCTTTGGTGTTTCCACCTCCATGGACAACCAGATAGATAGATATGTAGAAATATGATAAACAAAAATATGTTGGAACATAATGAAACCAATCACTACAAGAGACACAATTCTACTCAAATCCAACAAAAAATTAATAATATTAAAGTGTTACCATCCTCGACCAAAGGAACTCAAGGCTATTGTGAGAGGAATGCAAGTCCAAAACTATGGCAGTGTCGATGTAGTCGCAAGAAAGCCAAAAATAGTCTCACAAGACACCAAGCTGCACCTTATGTGGTAGATGTGAATAATTTTGTTATTGTTGGAATCTTAAATCTAGTATTGCTGCAAGTAGCTTGAGAATGGAGCAAAACATGAAGTTAGACTGAAAGAAGATCAATAATTTCTAAAGAGATCAAGAATTGCTAAAAATATGGATTGAAAATGAAAGATAGTCATTTGAAGAAGGTTTGGGACGGAAAGAGTCATTCAAAGGTTGATAGGAAGGTGTGGGGGAATTACATTTAATTTCCAATGGATAACTTAATGCCTCTATAGATTCCAGAGGTAGGAATCTTGTTAGGATGGAAACACGCCATGCAGACGTTTGTGCTCCGCGCAAGCATATTTGACAGAAATTTCCCTATTGACACTAAAATCAAGCATCGAGTGGATGGGGTACAAAAGGAGGACATGGAATTACTTGGTTGGATTTGATTTTTCTAAGGTGGAGGGTGTAAAAGGGGAATTCATAAGAAGGGTGCAAATTTTCTCCTGTGCATTCTTCCCCCACTTTAGTGAACATGAGTGCCAATGAGTGTTCAGTAAAGTAGATTGAAAGAGGTTAGAAATGTATACCTGAATCATCAAGGAAGTAGATCGTAATATGGTGAACTTGAAAGCACAAGAAAAGAAAATGGCTCCACAGGTACTCTATCATGAGGAATATTGAACAAAGTGCACTGAAGGCTTGTAGACCAATGATGGATAAATCTCGCAAGATACAAGCACTTCATAGGTCTTCGAACTTGCAAAGAAGGGGTCCTCGGGTACTCTCTCTTGAAGAAATACCAGTATAATTTCCATTTTCCTAATCTTCTCTAGGCTTCACTTGTCACTTGCTAATTAGGGTTAGGGTTTTGCCCTCTCACACACAATTTTCCTTATTTAATGAAATATTCATGTATTAACCACAAGAAGAATGAAACATATACATATATTTGTTAGCATTAACATCATATAATTAAATTATAGAATCATTATAAATATATTATCCAAAATTATGAGGAGTGGCATGGGTGGATCTGCTTGAAGCCCTTTTTCTAGCTCAAGAGGTTGTGTCTCACAATCCTCCCTCCCAGAGACTTGCACTTGATTTATCCACCCATGAAACAACCTCAAAAGACACTTCACCTACTGGAGGAAGCCAACAAAGCTTATAAGCGGTCTAGGCCTACCACCCCTCCATGTCCCATCTCTTCCTTGATCCAGGCAGACTTGAGTGGGACCCCCACCCCTCCATGGTCCACCTTGCCTTTGGATTGGGCGAATCTTAAGTGGAATTTCCACTCATCCATGGCCCATCTTGCCTTGGGTTCTAGGTAGATCTTAGGAGGGGTTTTTGTAGGAGTTGAGAAAATACAACTTCACAAACCTCGAAGATCACCTGCATACAAATAACCTATCATAAAAGAAGAGATGGAGACAAACAAGCAAGGATTCTCTGAAAACTGAAAATGTATATATCAAAGAGAATGAGAGAATGAATTGATATGAAATACAATGGGATCAATCCTTATAAAAAGGAGATCATGCAAACCCTAATAAAACCCTAATAGGAAAAACCCTAATAGAAGCCCTAATAGGAAAACATTTAATAATTAATATAATTATTAAATGTCACTTTATGCAAACTAACATGAAATCTTAAGAAGGGAATAAAGGTAACTTAATCAACATAATTAAGTTAAAACCTTTGCTCTAACACCCCCCCTTAAGATGAGCAACAATGCAACTACAAAAAAATGCAAGAAAGCAAAGGTAACTACAATGCAAGAAGGCAAACATGGGTCCCGAAATCTAGGCCAAATCAGGTACCCAAATACAACCAAATATCTATAAAGAGGAGAAATAGAGAAAACCTCATGAGAAAAATCTCTCCTCCAAAAAGAGATGCAAAAAGCCAAGAAAAACATCACTGAAGCAGAAGAAGCTGCAAACAACTGTCAAAAGATGATTGCTTTGGTGTTGAAGAACCTCCACTGAAGGGATGGAAGATTCCTTTCAAGGCGAAACCAAGGAATAATTAGCACGAACAGTATAATACCCCCCATAATGTTGAACTGGGAGAGCCTGACATATCCACTGAAATGGTGTGAAACACCCTGTAGTGGATGAAGGAGAAGAAACATCTAAAAGTGTGCAAGATAGCACCTGTAGTTGAAAAAGTGGCGTGCAAAATAAAACACACATGCATGAGGCTGGAATCATATTGATCCACTGTCGTCGTGGAGGGACACTCACCGGACAAAGGCATGATGGCAAAACAAAGGCAAACTACACAACTCCCCATGGCACTTTATAATAATAGTGTGAGTACAAAATATGGCACAACCTTATGTGCAAAAGCCCAAAAAATACATGTACAATAGTGTGGCACTTTATCTCTGTGCGTTTACATAAAATATTGCTTACAAATGATGCTCAAAATGTCCAAAAAGGACAAAGCTAAAAATACATGAACAACAGCCAGAAAAACTGACTGTAGAATGAACCAACAAAAAAAAATAAAAAAAATGATGAGACCCATACCACTGGAAAGATGAAAGAACCAGCTTTCCGACGATATCTTGTTTGGCAAAAAACGATATTGTATGCCCAAGTTACGACCTTTGGAAGAAAACAGCTCCAAAGATGAAAAAAGCCAGCGTTGGATAAATTTTGACAGTCATACGGCCATGGCAACAAAATCTGGGCTTAAATTTGATGTCCAAACGGCTATCACCGCAAATGCACAACTAAGCTTATTTTATGAAAATTTGTTTTTTATATAAAAAAAAAGATGTGATTTTTTTATTAAAAAAAATCATAAAAAAAAAAGTTTTTTTTTCACATAAAAAAACAAACAAAAAAAATATATATTTTAAAAAAAAAAAGGCCTGTACCGGGCCGCGGCCTGGCAGGTACTGTCGTCGGCAGTACTGTCAGACCATCGGCCAGCATTAAAGCTGCCGCCGGTTGGCAGTATGTCGGTCGGCGTACATAGGGCCCGCAGGCCTGCAGACGCAGGTACCTGCGGGTACCCTAGTACCAAGGTGGGCAAGCCCTTAAACTACGATTTAATTTTTTTTTGTTTTTATTTTTCGATTTTTTTGATAAAAAAACAAAAAAAACTTTACAAATGAAATTTAAAAACAAAAAAAATTCGACAAAAAATCCGAAAAAAAAAATTACCAGGAATTTTTCTTCGATTCACACGCAGACAACGGCCGTATCAGCAAAAAACATTTGCCCCAAAATTTGACTTTATCCAAAATGAATTATTGAACAATCGATTTAGGGGTTTTGGACCGCTGCGGACGCAATGGAAAGGTTCATTTGAGCTGAAAATGCTTTGAAATTGTAGGTATGCCCTAGATCAAAAAAACAAACCCCAAACCCTTGAAGCTCCAAAAATCTTCAAAACAAGAACAGAAAGTAGTAGGTCTGGAGCTCTGATACCATGTAGGATTTGAGAAAATACAACTTCACAAACCCCGAAGATCACCTGCATGCAAATAACCTGTCACAAAAGAAGAGATGGAGACAAACAAGCAAGGGTTCTCTGAAAACTGAAAATGTATATATCAGAGAGAATGAGAGAATGAATTGATATGAAATACAATGGGATCAATCCTTATAAAAAGGAGATCATGCAAACCCTAATAAAACCCTAATAGGAAAAACCCTAATAGAAGCCCTAATAGGAAAACATTTAATAATTAATATAATTATTAAATGTCACTTTATGCAAACTAACGCGAAATCTTAAGAAGGGAATAAAGGTAACTTAATCAACATAATTAATTTAAAACCTTTACTCTAACAGTTTCTAGGCAACGCTTTTCTCAGACCCTTCCTCTTGAGCAGGCTTTCCAAACACTCACACATTGTTCAAGAAATCAGAGTACACTGGTATAGATCTTTATTTCCTCAATCCAATAATAAGATTCAATTCTAGAATGATAATAACAATACTATGCAATTCAGCTTACTCATTATCATATTTTTAAGCAATACATTTAATATATAGTAATGGAGATGCACTTACACAAGCATATTATTAGCCTACTTGTAGTTTATTGATAATTAGAAGACAAAGTGAAATACATTTTTTGATAAGATAATAAAAATGAGAAGATAAATAATCTCCCATGAATGCAATCAAGCAGATACTAAAATCATGAGTATAAACATATTTGCATTTAAATAAATATCTAAATCATTTCTCTTGAATTAAATAAAAGGGATGCCTACATGCACTAGTTAGTATCTGTCCAATCAAAATATGCAAGGGTAAGAAACAAAAATAAAACTAAATATAACTTCAGATTATTCAAATATTATTCTTGCTAAGTGAGGACAATCATGTATACTGTATGTTGAAGGAGGTAACCAACAAGATTTTTCAAGAAACACATGTATGAATCAGAAATCTGATAATCCTATCACTATTTATTAATGGTTGTAAAATTGGAGGCTAAGATGTTAACAACTAAGTGAAATCCATCACTTAAAATCATTGTAATGTCTCCCTTATGGATTTGTCTTAATGTTCGCCTCTTAGTATTTTAAGTTAGGATATTCGGATAGAGTCACAATCGATAACTTTAATGATAAATTCTAGATCCTTTCAAGGGTTGATATTGACTTGGTTCTCAGATTTAAAGGCCCTGCCTATTACAAGAGTATGTGTACAAAATTCTTCAATGATATTTGGCTCTTGAACCTTAATTATTTTTATACTTGCGGTGGGCTATGAGACATGCCCCCTCATGGTAAGTGTTTCTTCAAAAGAGGTGTTTATTGATTAATGACCTAAGATTATCAACTTAAGGGATGATAATTGATAATACTATGCCTCTAATTCTATCACCCATTTCCTTTCAATAAATATTGATGATTAAATGTATGCTTGTATAGGAAATCCAAAATAGATAACAATGGCCTATGGGCATGAATAGCATCCACGTAATAATACTCTATCTCCATGCCTTATGCAACTAGAATTCCCCATTTACAACCATGATTATGAGTAGTGGCCAGAAGTGGAAGTCTCAAAGATATTTTTTATAATCTCTAGATGACTATGCTAGGAAAATATTCAATGGCTTGATAGGTAATGTTGAGGCGGAAGGCAAATCGACTCTCATTATTCCTTCAACAAATCGAACTCCCAGAGAAGAGTCGGGTGGGCTAAGGTAATTTTCTAATGCCCATATATATTGAAACATATCATGATCAACATTCTTAATATTTGCAACTTATATTTCATAATAATAATATTTTATGTTTTGTATTAACATAGATTTATTTATATTATCTTTCTATATATCACCATTATATTTTATCATTATTTGATAATTATAATAATAATATCATCCCACAATAATTATCATCATAAAATTTATAATATGTGTTTTGTTTATTTGTTTATTTGTATTCCTATGCTTTATTGTTTGCAAGAGAAACTTTGAATATCATTTGGTGTTGTCATTGATGGCAGCCCTAGTCAGTGATTGGATCCACACATCATCATTTGATCATACCAACAGTCAGATTGCAAACAGTTAAGGAAGAATAGAGCATCTAACACTTTTGTGTTCATCGATTCACATGAATTTTTATGTTAATATTTTGTTTTGTGTATCTCAAGGAATTTTGATTGATGTATGCTTTGTGTTATCCATGAATCTTAGTGCCTCGTATTTATTCGTGTGCGAGTTAGAAGATATGGTTGGATAATTCTTTGCTTTGTCAGTACAAAAGCTGACTTCGTAAATATAACATGTCACAAATGTTTGGGAAATAATTGTTTAAGTATTTATGTGTTTGTACATGTTGATTTTGATCATTTCTATGTTATACCCGACTTTGGTTGGTGCGCATTAAGGATTACTCATGATTTGAGCTGATAATTGTAAATATTTTGTGTTCTATTGAAGCCGACATATGGGTGATTAATTCTCAATCGCAGATATATATAAGAGATCGTTCGTATCATTTTGAGGTGTGTGTAAAGTGTGTTGATGTTGATTGTGAATCAAAGCATAGCAGAAAAGCAATAATTCACAGTTTCACTTGTGCATAAAGGATTTGTGTTGAGAGTTTGAGTAGAACAAAGAATAAGTGCAGAATCAGTCTGAAGGACAGAAGATCGATTATTGAGCCTAACCAGAATTGTAATCAAGCATATGTAGATGTTATTCTCTTAGTTCAAATTATCAAATGGTTTTGATCTGATTTTCTTTGTAAGACAATGAGTCTTCTTTGAGCAGTGAGCTCTAGGCAATGCGCCCAAATGCAAGTGCATTCCCCATACTGTAAACTTCATTTGAGTATACTCAGATCATATTATGGATTGGCCATCCATTGTGGTTTTTCCCCTAACATTTTTTCCACATAAAAATTAATGTGTTATGGTGTTGTGGTTGTTTGTTTTATGTTCATGCATATTTTTTTTGAATTTATTTTTTAAATGCTTGAAGGATAAGATCAATAAAATTTTAGAAATCGCATAACACTGATTCACCCCCCCCCCTTCTCAGTGTTTCTTGATTCCAACAATTGGTATCAAAGATAGCTCCTCAGAAGAAGAATTCTAACAACTTGTGGAGATCTTGGAAAGTGTTTCAATGGATTCATGCAATCTTCAACAACTTATGGTGACCCTAGATGATCTTGATCAATCAAAATTTGAAGTGCAAAAATTGCAAGCAAACCTCATGGATGCTGAGAAATTCATTGATTCATTGAAAGATAAAATCAATAAGTCCAGGGAGAAGAGAAAGGAACTCTCTGATAAAATTAAGCAGAATGATAGTAAAATCATTGAATATGAGCAACTCAATCAAGCCCTGAAGGAAAAGATAGAAGAATGTGAAAAACCTACCAGACATAATGTAGTCCTAAGGCATGAAATGGAATCTATCATGATGAGGACTACCAAGGAGATTGAAGATAGAAAGAAGAATGAAGAGAAGCTTGCATAGTCTCTGAAAGAAAAATCTAAAGTATGCAGCCATTAAGACAATGAATTGGAACAATCTAAAAATAATGAGGAAGTACTTGAAAAACATATTGATGATCTCATAGATGAACTTGCTACTGCAAATGAGTACAAAGAAAATTTCAAAGTTAGCTCAGCCAAGCTTGATGAACTGATTAACATTCAGAGGAAAAATGGTGACAAGCGAGGTCTTGGTTATGAAGAAGGAGAAATTTCCAGATCTAGACAAATAAGACCTAGGCAAGAAAATCAGACAAATAGAACTAGAAGAAATTCGATAAGACAACCTAATTCTAAAAGATTCAATGGTTATTGTTTTACCTACAATAAATTTGGTCATATGGCTTCTCAGTGTAGAAACATGATGAATCCAAGTTGTCCATCATTCTTAGGTCAATGCTTTAATTGCAATAAGCTTGGTCACAAGTCAAATGAATGTAGAAATGTGATGAACAAATTTCATAGAAATGTCAGATGTTATACATGCAATAGATTTGGCCATATTGCTAACCAATGCATATCAAAATAAAATTAGTGGAACAACTGGTCTGGACAGAAAAATGTTGTGTGTTATAACTGCAACAAATTTGGTCACATTGCTAGATTCTGTTGGAATAGAAAAGGTCTAGTAAATCAAAGGAGAAACATGCAGAAGGATTAAAGTAAAAGGAAAAGTCACTACATATGTGATCAGAAAGAAAATGTAGAAGAAATGGGTGAAGAAGAATCCCTCTGATGAAGAAAATGCACCAGCACTAGAATTTGCTTCTAGTAATTCCTCTGGGAATTAGTTTAAGGCCTTTGGCCTAGGGGGAGTTGTCAAAAAAATTCCTCAACCCCCTTCCGTTAACTGACACCGGTATGTGGATAAGTTCAATAAGTGCATTGATGCTCTACAGATAATGTTAAAACTATTGCAGAGATAATTTTGCAATATTAGAGCTTTACAAAATAATTATTTGGCATAGCGCATGGAAATAGTATAATTGGATGAGTTAAGGTAAAAGCATTTATTGCGACAACAAGGGTTAAGTGTGGGAGTGATAAAAACTCATTTCTATCCTTCATTTGTCACTTTGCATTTTGAAGAAAAGAAGTTTAGATTGCTCTGAGGTGAATCTTGGCAAAATTCAAGTGTGAAGAAGCTTTCAACAATCAAACTTTGATCCGACGAAAAGGTATTTATCAGAAAAACCATGTGAACTTGTGAATTGGAGAAAATGGCTACTCCTTTGGTAGTAGAAGTCAAGGACAAACCCCGTCCCAAATTCAAATGGCATCCCTTCAAGTCTATCGAGACCGACCCATTAGGTTCTTTTTCATTTATTTCGTATGACATCTTACACACTGAATATATTAGGGCATATATTCATGCAAACATTGAAGAGCTAGGAAGCTCACAGTTGTTGAATTTGTATAACAATCACATTATAGGAGAAGATTTATGTGTCAAGCCAAATTTAAAACCCTAGAAGAGAATAAATTTACACAGATTGTTAAATTCCCCACGTTTGAAGAGAGCGAATGGGTCTGTTACATCTTGAGTCGAGTTCATGATGAATTTATGCGGTTAAGTATACTCTTCAAGATTACAAAGGAGGCTATAAGTGTCGTTATAGGTTTAAATTATTCTGGTGGATTATCGATTTTGAAATCCATAAAGAATCAAATGGTGAATGATGCAATAGGTTCAAAATATGATCGAAGAGCCATGACAATCAAAGATACCATTGAAATGGATGTGAAATTTGCATCAATGATCATTGGTTATAGGATATATCACTCAAGTTGAGACAATTTTATGTCTAGTACAACCATTTATGCAGCCTATCAAAAGGTAAAGGAGAATGCAGACTATGATCTTTATGAATTTCTTAGGAGTCAGCTGATGAAAAATCTTCATGGAAAATCTTGGTAAGATTAAAAAAGGACAAGAAAAATTCCTTTAAGTATGGTAACTTGTTGTTATGTTTATTCTTCTATTTCATGAAAGAAGTTTTGGGTTTTGGAAAAGTACATTGGCAAGGCAGTCAGTCTGTTGTTCAGATTAGATAAATGTTGTATGGAATTGGAAATAGTCAAACCAGAAGAACTATAATCTTAATCTGGGGATACTTCAAGAATTTTCAAAATATGATGCATTCCAGAGAAAGAATCCCTACCTCTATTATGGAGAAATATAAGGATACTATCTATTTTATGGTATATATTAATCAATGCATGATGGAATCCGTTGATCCCAGAACAGTTTGGATCATGTCGATGGGTTATGAAGTTGAGGAGAACATTCTAGAAATGTATGCAAAATATTTACTGAATAAGCCTCTAGATTTGGCAAAAGAGAGATTTGGTACTTATGCAAAAAATAATATACAAGTACATAACGAACTCAAAAAACTTGTTATAGTTAGAAGAGATAGAAAAGAGGTGGAAGTCTTAGCAGAAAGTATGGGCATACTTGCAGAAAAATTAAAAGAAGCTAGAAGGAAAAGAGAAGAAGCTGAAGTAGAGAAAAAGTCATTAAAAACTTAATCTACTAGTCAGGAAACACCATCTACCTGAACTAGGTCAAAAAGGAGCTCTACATCTCTATTTGCCCCTACAACAAAGCCAATTCCTGTGCAAACTTAAGTGAAGGCATCCGATAAGGAAGGAAAAAGAAAGAAGGATAAAAGAAAAAGATTCTATGTGGCAATCTTTGAAGATGAAGATGTGAGAGAAATAAAGCATATGGGAACCTATGCAACAAAGTTTACTAAAAGCAAGCCCTCCAGTTGAGAAGACAAAGCAAAGAAGGAAAATTTTGACAAACCAAGTATGTCAGTTGAAGAAGTTGAAAGATCTTTGGTCAAGGATGGAAATCTTAAGCCACTTTGTAAATGGTATGAAACCTTTGATAAATATGGTCAAAGAACTCTTGAGGAGGCAACAATAAAGCATTTGAATGTTTTCAATAAAATTTCTTATTGAAATAATGCCTAATTTACCTAAAATATTGTATGAGATTTTGGAAATGAGAAGAGTAAATGCTAGATCATAAGAAGAGAAAATGAGAGAAAGAATTATTGTTGAGTTATGTCTAATGATATCTATGGAAGAAATGAAGGAAATCTTAAATAAAGCTAAAAAGGAATTCAAGAGAAAGACAAGAGTGAATAAGCTCATGATTGGTCAGACTAAGGAATTTGTAGAAGAAACTGAACAAATTCTAAGAAAAGTTTTGTTAAACAACAGAATTGATGTTGTCGCTAAAGAAGTGAATGTTGAAGGTATTACATCTGATTCGATGAACGAAGAGGTAAATGATGATACAACCGAGGATACTTAGATTCCTTCTAATGTGGAAAATACAAAAATACCTATGGAGATTGAAGTTCCTAAAATTGTATCGGTTGAGAAAGTTGAGATTCCTGAAGATATGCAACAACCTGCAGCTGAGGAAACAATGGTTGAAGAAAAGATAGTTGATGTGAAGGAAATTCCAATGGAAGCAAGAGACATTGCATAGGCAGTGAAGAAATTTCTAGTAGAACAAAAGGAAGAATTTGATCCTAAATTGGTTGAAGGTCCTATCGACATATCCACTTTGTCTCCAATTCAGAAAATGAAGGTAGCATCATTTTCCCAGGAAAAAGCTAGAGAAGAACTGTTGAAGTCTCACATTGAGGATAGTGAACTCCGAAGTCTTGCATCTAGAGTTTTGGAGAAGATAATGCCTACTCATGTCAAAGATCTGACCGGTTCCTCCTCCGTTGAACTAAAGAAGCTCATAAACTTTGTAAGTACTCATTTTGAGTCACTTGAGAATTCAACCATGGTTAAAGTCCAAAAGGAATTTGATGCCAAAAGGTTAAATGGGTTGCAAGGAATGATAAAAAAAGATAAAACTTTGTTAGCCACCTGTGTGAAGAATATTCAAAATTCTCTATCTGAAGGTGGAAATATTTATAATTCATGTTTGTCTTTGAAAAAAGTTACTAAGGTCAATAAGAAGAAGGTTAAGGATCTTGAGAACCAATTAGCTACTCTTTCTGAAGCTTTTGATCCCTTAACTGGTGGTGTTGGAAAATTATAAGGTGAGGTGATATCTTTGCTTAAAAAGATAAGGTGTTTGAAACATGACAATGACAAAATTGTGGAAAGAGCATGTGAACTTAGAGACCTAATTGGTCTAAAGATAGAAATAATTTCAAGTGCATTAAAGGAAGCTGAAGAAGCTAAGGGAGTTGGTGTTCCAATAAACCTTGTGTCTGTAGAGACACAATCCTAATTGGTTTGTGGTCACATAACAATTTTGGAGAGTCTCAAAAGGGTTTGGGACAGAAATTTGACTTGTTGAAGAAATATTTTACAAATATTTTCAAGTTTATGTAAGTTGAAGAATCCCATTTGTACATAAGCAATTTGTTCATAACAATTTTGTTTGATTTTTGATATGCGGGTTTTTGCCTTTTCCATTGATTTCAAAGGGGGAGAGTAGTAGAGTGAAAAATGTATAATCATCTCAGGGTGATGCAAAGTGGAAAGGATATAAAACACCCAACCATTATGGAAAATACCCTCTAGCACCTAGGTTTCAACAAACACCCAACACTATGGTGATTTAGACCCCTTTTTTTCTCAAAAGGCTAGTAGCCTTACCCGGTAGGATAGTCAATACAAAATCCACAAGGAGGATTGTTATGACACCAAACCATTGGATTCAAAAACCCCAAGTGGACCTCTACCAAGTCTTAAAACCTTCTCCCATGACTGTCAAGGCATAAACCACAATAAACCATTCTACCATTGTTTCAAGAGACCTAAATCATAGACCTACACCTGGGTCTTGAATATCTAGGCTCTCCCCTTCACCCCAAAGCCAAAAACTGAACTCCTACAAGCTTTCCACACCTGTTACCATCATTCCTAAGTGCCCTTCAAATATATTCTTCAAAATCAAGCCAAAACTCACTTTTTTTTGCTTGTCACATGGGCTTGCCACATAGAGATGTCAAGCCAAAACATTGCCCCATTTGCCTCCAAAGTGCTTGTTGTTATTCAAGACTTCTATGAAATAATATTACAGCATAAAACCTTCCATCCCACCAATACTTGGCGACTCTATAGTGTGGGAATGGAAGACGCACCCATATTTTGCTCAAAACCTTGATTTTATGGGTTTTCAAACCACCCGGGAGTAAAATTACGATATCTCCCTTATTACTCAATGAAATATCACCACTCCAATTCCAAAATAAATATTATTCAATTTTATTTCCAACCATTACATTATTCAAGCATAAAAAGAAACGTGCAGACCGTACCAAACACGGGATCAGCAAATTCTACAAAAAAAATGAGGTTTAAGACCACCCGGTAGTAAAATGGGGATATCTCACTCAATTCTAAATGAAATAACACCATTCCAATGCCAAAATAAATATTATTACATTATATTTCCAACCATTACAGTCTTGGAGTGTGGAGAAACATGTACAGTCCGCACAATGCACGGGATCAGCAATTTCTTAATGAAAACACAAAAAACAGCAAACTTCTCATTAGAAACTCATTCCAAACTTGTTCAACAAACTTGCCTCGACCAAGAGAGGAATATTTGAAGCCTCCTAACTCACTAAAACTTCCTCCAACTTCCATTTTAATCATTTGGTCGTTGGAAACACATTTAGACTTCATTTGAACACATAAATGCCTAATTAAGGCAATTTAGACAATTTTCACCAACTTGCCTACAAAGATGCTTCCAAAATATGTGAAAGGCATCCAAGCCAACTAAAATGAGAAATGTGACTCCCCTCAAGTGTCTAGATACAAAAAGGCATCCTTATTTCATTAATTTTCCAAAATTTACTAGACTTACAAAGTTGGATGGAGTCCTTGTTTATACAAAGAGTTGGTCACCAAGACAAAAATTCCACCACAAACCTAAGAGACCTATTACAAAGCATTGAAATGGTACTTAGGACCTTATTCTAATACAAAACAAGAAACAAAACACAACCAAACATTATAGGTCCATTAGACCCATGGGTGCTCCTGCACCACAGGGGGAGATTTGTGTTTTTGAAATTTTGAAGTATGGCAGTGTATTGATGTTGGTATTGATCTGACACTTAGTCATTTTTCACTAAGTGTTGCCATCAATGCCAAAGGGGGATATTTTTGGCAAGAGACACTGTGAATATCATTTGGTGTTGTCATTGCTGGCAACCCTAGTCAGTGATTGGTGTATTGATGTTGGTACTGATCTGACACTTAGTCATTTTTCACTAAGTGTTGCCATCAATGCCAAAGGGGGATATTTTTGGCAAGAAACACTGTGAATATAATTTTGTGTTGTCATTGATGGAAACCCTAGTCAGTGATTGGATCCACACATCATCATTTGATCATACCAGTAGTTAGATTGCAAATAGTTAAGGAAGAACAAAGTATCTGATAGTTTTGTTTTCATCGATTCACATGAAGATTTTTTGTTAATATTTTGTGTTGTATATCTCAAGGAAGGTTGATCGATGTATGCTTTGTGTTATCCATGAATCTCAATGCCTCATATTGATTCATGTGCGAGTTAGAAGATCCGGTTGGCTAATTATTTGTTTTATCAGTACATAAGCCGAATTCATAAATATAACATGTTGCGGATGTTTGGGAAATAATTGTTTAAGTATTTTTGTGTCCGTACATGTTGATGTTGATAATTTCTATGATATACTCAACTTTGGTTGGTGTGCTGTAAGGATTACTCATGATTTGAGCTGACACTTGTAAATATTTTGTGTTCTATTGAAGCTGACATATGGACGATTAATTCTCAATCGTGGATATATATATAAGAGATCATTCATATCATTTTGATGTGTGTGTGAAGTGTGTTGATGTGAATTGTGAATCAGAGCAGAGAAGAAGAGCGATAATGCACGATTTCACTTGTGCATAAAGGATTTGTGTTGCGAGTCTGAGTAGAATAGAGAAGAAGTGCAGAATCAGTCTGAAGGACAGAAGATCGATTATTGATCCTAATCGAAACTGTAATCAAGCATATGTAGATGTTATTATCTCAATTCAAATTCTCAGATGGTTTTAATCTGATTTTCTTTGTAAGACAGTGAGTCTTCTTTGAGCAGTTATCTCTAGGCAGTGCACCTGAATGCAAGTGCATTCCCCATATTGTAAACTTCATTTGAGTATACTTAGATCATATTGTGGATTGGCCATCCACCGTGGTTTTTCCCCTAACAAGGTTTCCACGTAAAAATTCATGTGTTATGGTGTTCTGGTTGTTTTTTTTATGTTCATGCATATTTATTTTGAATGTATGTTTTAAATGCTTGAAGGATAAGATCAATAAAAGTTTAGAAATTGTAAAACACTGACTCACCCCTTCTGTTAGTGTTTCTTGATTCCATCATTTATATCTTAATGGTGTAATCCTAGGGTCATGACAGTCCTCCCCTCTCAATTTTCTTACCCTCAAGCAAACACAATTAAGATTTGTAAATTTGAATGTTGCTCTCTTTTTGCGATGACATTAGTTTTCAATTGTGAAACTCTGACAAGACTTGGGAATTCTAATTCAAGTGATGATTGCTTGGGTTTCTGGAGGGTGTAATTGTGTCATAACTACTATATTTTCTCTTCCTCTAAGCTCCATTTTTTTACCGTCCCTTCTTTTGATTGGATGCCTTTGAGATCTCCTCCATTGTATCTATTTTTATTGCTTGGGTGTTCTTTTCCTTCTCCCTCAAGGGTCACTTCTATCTTGTGGGCCCGACCTTTAAATTTATGATCACGTCCCCAAGGCCCATCGAATTTGAAACATAACCCCTTCCTTTTTAAATATTCCATTTCTTGACACATATGATCACGATCCCATTTCTGATTACAGTATGAATATGGTTTTTGTGAATATTCCCTTCTTGGCCTTTCTCCTTTGTGAGGGGGTTTGGAGGGTGTGGCAAGGTTCCAGAGTTTGTTTCTTGGTAAATCATCTTCGAAGTTCATGGCCTTTTAAATAGAGCCATCTAAATAGGTGGGCTCTAATACACTTACCATACTTTTGACTCATCCCCTTAATCCCTCTCTGAACAAATAGGTGGGTCTCTCTTGAGAAATTTTAGGTACCATGACTGCCAGTTTTTGAAATTTGGTGGCGTAGTTCTCTATAGTTCCTTGTTGTCTTACTTGAGTGAGTTCCCTAAAGTACCATTCAAGGTTATTTTTCTCAAACCTTTTGATCAACCTTTGGGTGAAATCATCATAGGTGGTTAATTTTTTATGACCTTGCGTTATGAGGTCGTGGTGCCACCATTCATGGGTCATCCCTGTTAGATGCAACATGATGAACTTGATGAAATTTTCCTCTGTCATTGGTCTTGAAGATAGATATGTGTCCAACTTTTAGACCCATGAGCATGTGGTGTTTTTTCCTTCTCCATTGAAATTGGGGAGGGAACTTATTTTTCTTACTCTATTCTTGAGATCCTTGTCAGGTTGATTGTTCCTCTTCCCTCTAGGGGCGGTTCTTATTTTGGCATTGCAATAATATTTAAAGGGGATGGTTTTCCTAATTTTGATATCGTTTTTGTTGTAATATCATCTATATTATCTGTGGGGGGTTTTTTAGCTTCCCTTCCTTTCATGTGTTCTTCTCTAAGTAAGAAAGAAGGTCTTGTGGGCCTAGAGTTTGTGGCTCTTGAGGGTGTAGGATCATTATTTTCAAAATTATTAGAGCTTGTTTCCCTTCATTTATTTCCATTCATATTTTGGATGGCTTGGAGGAGAAGTTGTGAAGTTCTCCCACTCCTTTCATTTTGGTCCCTAATTGCTTTGGTGTTTTTTTCCATGAATACGCTCATCTCGTTATTCATGAATGCATCCACGGTATTGTTTGGGGTGGTGTTTTTCCTAGAGTTTCTTCTTTGGTAAGTTAGCATTAACTATTGTTTTCACAGGATGGTAGGATTATGGATCTGATGCCACTGTAATGTCCCTTGTCCTAATCTACCCTCGACTATATTTTTTGCTTTCTAATCAGTGTTAGGGTTACACCCACAAACACAATTTGCCTTGTTTAATGAAAATTTCTTGTACTCACCACAAGTGCAAAGCCACATATACATATATTTGTTAGCATTAACATCATAGCATTCAATTATAGAATCATTATAAATATATTATCTAAAAGTAGGAGGAGTGGCGTGGGTGGATCCACTTGAAGCCCTTTTTCTGGCTCAAGAGGTTGTGTCTCACAATCCTCCCTCCCAGATACTTGTACCTACTTTCTCCAAAAATGAAAATCAAAGTGACATGATATCCCCCCCTTAGGATGGTGTGTGTCGAACACAAAGGCACGTGACACCCTAAGGAGAGAAAAGAAACAATGAAAAAGTGATGTGGGCCACGAAACATAATGAGATGTAACTATGGTAATGTTATCACACACGCAAGGGACAACACCTGAACACCACAACATCACAAAGAAAGCAAGAGAGATAAGTGCAAAGAAAGAAAATACAATAACATCACGAACAAGGGACAAGGTTGATTTGATATTTTGGGGTCAGAGTTGCTCATAAATATAGATAATATATAAATGAACTATCATCAACCCCCTACTATATCAGACCATATGAAAAAGGCATGTGAAAAAAAATGAAAAAAAAAAAGACTGGGTCAACATGGAAGAGAAGCCTAAATGCCCCCAACACTTTGCATCATCCTCGATTGTCGAAAACCAATACACAACAAAGAAAGAATGATGTGACAAATAGAGAAAATTTAATGACATAAAAACACTCTCGTATCCAAGCACCTAGAAGGGTGGAAAGGGTCATCCAGGAACATATAATGCAAGCAC
This sequence comes from Sequoiadendron giganteum, assembly GCA_007115665.2. Taxonomy (NCBI): domain Eukaryota; kingdom Viridiplantae; phylum Streptophyta; class Pinopsida; order Cupressales; family Cupressaceae; genus Sequoiadendron; species Sequoiadendron giganteum. Next base: position 84,117,754 of record CM021106.1, on the reverse strand, counting down.
AGGGGAGCACAAACACACACACAATCTAATCTACAAGTAAAGAAGAGGTGCCCCATATTCCTTATCAACCAATAGGTTATCATTCTCCCAATCTAGATTACCATAAGGGGAAGGAAAACGAGCCTGCAAGGGAAAAATATCAAGGGGGGAACCCTCTAACCCTCCCGCAACAAGAGCCCAGAAAGAAGGCCCCTCGAGGTCTTCTCTGCTCTTCTCCTATGGGGTGAAAGTCAGCGATTTCACAAATGTTGTTGATAGGGCCGAGACCTCATCTACAGAATTAAACATGCACTTCACAGGAGTGCCATGCGTTAACTCAATAAGCGAGGGAGGCAACACCTAAGATCCACTACTAAACTCTCTGAAAGACTTGGGAGAAATGACAAACTCTGAGGACGTTGAGGCTTCCTCCATCAGTAGGATGGTACAATCCAACACAGAACCACCCTCTAAAGAAGGCGAACCCTTCTTTTGACCCCCATTCCTAGGAGGGTTTTCTTCCATCTTCTGCTTCATTAGAGGATGACAGATCCCCACAGACAAAGCACAAGGCATGAAGGAAGAGGAGAAAACTATGGCAGACACCACCGAGGTTTTTGGCATGTCCACAAGTTTCGAGAATGGTGGGATGTCCAAGAGGGACATCAAAATGGGTGGCTCAATCGAAGGAGAAATAAACACCTGCACCCTCTTCGAGTGAGGATAATTTACGTTCACACTGGGAGCCAAAAGCAGAGTTGAAGCTGAAGGAATTGAAGCAGAGAGGATGGGAGAGGAGGAAACAATAGAATGTGTCAAAGCACGAACTGTTAGCTCCTCTTCCATATTATATAGAGTGGCCTACTTGGTGGCCAGATCCTTCCTTTGATGCTTGCACTCACACACAAGGCGATTTCTGTACTCTGGGAGCTAGAGGCCAGAAGCTGAGATGAGACAGAAGACTCTTGCTTAATAATCTGAGTATCAATTGTGGTCAGCGGCGAGCCTCTTACCATTAACTGCCTAAGAGGCAAGAGTAGTAGGAGTCCACGAAAGTCGATACATAGAGGATTCCCCATGGGGACCCTTCCCCTTCTCGTACGCACCGGGATGAGGTTCCATGAGTAGGATAGGAAGGTCAGATATACCCGGCACTTGGCTTTTCGCCAAGTAGGCACCATTGGACTAGTTACATGAAAGCTAGGAGTAGTAAACAAAAGCTCCTCTACGAGGAGGGAGGTAGAGGCATGGCCCTGAGCATGGGTAGGCTTCTCTTCTCCCTTTCGAGAGGAAGAGACAGCTTGTTGCGCTATCAGGTGAGTCACTTTTGGCTATATTTTGCCCCCGATTTTGTACTTAACGTAATTTTGGTAAAGTAGGTATGTTCTAGGAGGAAGCAGACCCATCGAGGAAGGCCAAAAATAATCCAAGGAATAACCCCCACAAGATACCAATTGTTCATATCCTGTGTCATGCACACCATGCATGACACCTTCGTGAGATAACTTCAAACATTTGTGAATTACGAAAGTGATTCCATTCATGGAAGTTGGCCACAAGATGCCCAATTTCACCCTGAACAAATCAGATTCTAGAATGACATCAAAATTTGTATCCATAGTCCTAGTTCCTACTAGGATGGAAATATTTATAGAGCCATACAATGCAAGAGAGAGACTGTCATGCATACGTATAATAATTTCATCTTCTCATATTTCTCCCTCTATAATGAATTTAGCCACACTGTCTCCTCCATAATAAAATTCACTCGACTTGCGAGGTTGACTAGGACTCTTGTCACAATTTTTCCATTAAGGCGAGCATAAATGTATAGGGGAGACGACTTTCTATTCAAAGGCATGTCCTGCGAGGTGAAAATCACATCTAGCAAGCCAGTCGCAGGCTGTGGGGAGTAGGAGTAAGAAAAATCACATTTACGTATGTTGAAACTTTAGGAGAGGCATCGAAAGGATCAATAATCAAGTTTGTAGAGTGAGACAGAAATGGGTCTGTATAAATTTGCAATTCACTATTTGCCTTTCCCACTATCTTATTCGTGTTTTTCTTCTTTCGATTGAGACGGATGGTACTATCATTGATGTGGCCTTGTATCTCATGATGTAGGCGCATGCAATGCTCAGTATCATGCCCATGAACATGATGGTATTGGCAGAAGGAATTTCCATCATACCAATTAGGATAGGTTTCCTTCAAAGGTCGAGGACTTTCCAATGTTATAATCTTATCCTTCAATAACTTTTGTAGAACAGAAGAATAAGCTTCAGATAATTTTGTAAATTTTTTATTGTGTTTTGAGTTCGTGATCATTAGTCGTGGCAACTACATTTGCAACAACCTTTCTTTTTCCTGAAGTGGACACTATAAATTTTCCTTCGGATCGAGAGCGCGAGGAGGATCCCCCAAATTGAACCACTATTTTTTGGTACTCCCACAACGTAGCACACAGATGTGCGAAATAAGGGTATTTCATTAAGGAAAATTTCTCTTGTCAAGCTCACTACAGGTTGCCTATGAATACCTTTTGCATGTCTGAGTCAAGAAATGGGTATTGATATTTGTGAGAAGAGTGCTTGGTATTGCACAATGAAATCAGTTATCTTCTTGTTTTCTCCCTGCTTACATTGGATGAGATCCAAGAAGGTCATCTTCATACTGATGTTAGGCTGGAATTGACAGAGAAACTGATTGACGAGCTAGTCAAATGAGAATATAGAATTGTCAAGCAAGGAACAGTACCACTCAAGTGTTGTATCCTTGAGAGATTGAGGGAAACGTTTTTCCATCAGAGCATCATGATGAAATAAATCCGTACACATGGCATTAAAATTTGATACATGTGTCTGCGGATCCCCTTTACCACCATACTTCTCGAATTTAGGAATCTACATTCCTTGAGGAAAAGGGGTTCTCAATATTTTCACTGATAATGGACTATGCTAGGAGAAGGGCTAAAAGATAGACTAGGAGGAGGCTTGAGACATGTTCGCCAATTGGTTTTCCATTTGTCCCATATTCTGAAGAAAATCATTCCGAATAGGGTTTGACGATGACAAAGTTCCAATGGAACCTCCCCCAAAACCTCCTTCAGAACCACTTTTGGAGCCACCAATGAAACCACCATTGAGTCCACTAGCATGGCCCCTGCTGGAGCCACCACCATAGCCTCCACCAGAGCCACCATCGCCAATTTCACCACCACCACTCATTCCACCAAAGCCCCCACCACCAGGGGTAGTAGGAGAGGTGAAATTAAAAATAAGGGGTATTCTACTTGCCTTAACACTATTGGGTTTTTGAGAAGCAAAGGAAATGTTGATCGAGGGGCCTATTTTGGCCATGCATACAGACGTGGTAGGAATCGATACACCTATTTGTCTCTCATAGGTTTCAAGCACCTCTCCTCAGGTGGTACTCGATCTAATGTTATACGAAGGGATGTATTCTTTGATTTGATCAATGAGGTTGTGTAAGAACTCTATGCCTGTCTAATCCTTTCTTAACATGTATCTCAACTCACTAACAATCCTAGCAGCTCTTGTTGTATTCGACGCTTTCTCCAAATGATTCATGAGATCTAACAACCTCATATCTAATGCCAAATTTTTTTTTGCAAGAATATGTACAGCATCATCCTCATCTATAGACGAAGTTGTAGGGGAAATTGGAGGAGTGGGCACATGAGTGTTCTCGTCAATGAAACCCATCTTATCTATAAATCCTATAGAAAAACCAATAGTATTTAACCAAAATTGACCTTCGTCTTTTCTATTTTCAAGTGTCGCACACTTCTTCTAACAACATACACGGAGGTCATAAACTACGTTTTGATGCTCATAAAACCTCACAATACCTGAGTTTACAACAGTCATCAAGTACGAGGGAAAAAATATTGACACAAAGAAATAGATAGACATTTTTTATGTCAGGTTCACCAAAATATAGAGGGGGACCGACCACTCAACTACTTCAGGTCACAAAGAGTCGAGAGTTGAAGGCTACCCTAGTCTACCTCAACTGCATAGGTAATTGATGTCAAGGATAGAGAATGAAGAGAACTCTCAATTCTTTTGTCACTCTACTAACCCGAGAGTTAAGTTAGGACTAAGCGAGTGGGTTTCAAGAATCCAAATTGTACCTCAAACAACTCTCTACCAAAGGACAACAATGTAGATCAGGGACTACAGTGTGATGCACTAGTGTCTCACAGATGCGTTGGCGTTCGTCCAAACAAAAAGTGAAAAAGAAAAATAAAAATATCAGAGGACCTACTATCAAGTTAGGTGTCAAAATTTAAAGTACTAAAAAAATGATAAATGACAAAATGATGGAAATAACTGAAAAGATAATGTAGAAATGACAAGAAACGAAGGTGACAGAAGGAACTCACAAAGGATTTAATTCGCCAGCAAGCTCCACATGAACGTGTACCTACACATAGCCAAGAGATGAAAATTTTTGGGGTTGTATAGGGGTTTTTCGCAATCAAACCCTCGCTTTGGTGTTTCCACCTCCACGAACAACCAGATAGATAGATATGTAGAATTATGATAAAAATGGTGTTGGAACAAAAATGAAACAAATCACTACGATAGACACTATGCTACTCAAATCCAACAACAAAGTAGTAATATGAAAGTGTTACCACCCTTGACCAAAGGCACTCAAGGCCAATGAGAGGAATTCAAGTCCACAACTATGGCAGAGTCAACAAAGCTGCAACAATGTTGAAAGCAATCTCACAAGACACCAAGCTACAGCTTCTGTGGTAGATGTGAATAATGTTGTGATTTTTGGAATCGTGAAGGTAGTAGTGCAGTAAGTAGCTTGAGTATGGAGCAAAATGTGAGGCTACAGTGAAAGAAGATCAAGAATTGCTAAAGAGATCAAGAACTGCTAAGAAGATGGATTGAAAATGAAAGATAGTCATTTGAAGAATTTTTGGGAGGGAAAGAGTTGTTCAAAGGTCAGCAGGAAGGTGTAGGGGTGTTATGTTTCTTCACCAATGGTGAACGTAATGCCTTTGCAGATTCTAGAGGCAGAAATCATGCCAGGATGACAAGACGTTGTGTAGATGTCTACATGTTGCATGCACGTCCCCAATAGAAATTTCCCCACCGACACTAAAAACAAGCGCCAAGTGGATGGGGTACAGAATGGGGACGTGGAATTACTTGGTTTGATTTTATTTTTCTAAAGTGGAGGGTGTAAAGGGGGAATTCGCAAGAGGGGTGCAAATTCGCTCCTATACACTAATATTGATATGATTTTAGATTTGATAATTGGTCACAACATGTTGTCCCTTATCGATAGATTTTATGCATATAACCAAATACAAATCACACCAAAAGACCAACAGAAAATGGCCTTAATCACCCTTTGTGAAACTTTTTGCTATAGAGTCATGCATTTTGGCCTAAAAATACTATTTACACATATCAATGGGCCATGACAGTAATATTCCATATTATGCTACACAATATTATTGAGGACTATGTGGAAGATATTTATTGGGAAAATGTGTCTCAACCTTGCAATTACATAAGGTATTGTTGATAGGTAAGCATGTCTAAAGATTTTGGTTTAATTGTTGCATCTCGTTGTTGGCTCTCAGTTGTGATTATTGTTTTTCCTTGATTTCAAATTCTCTTGACATGAGTTTCATGATATTGAGTTTCATATTGGGTCTTTTACAGGATCTTTACGCTACTTCACATTCAGGTTGTTCATGTTCATGATGCTTCAGTTTCAGGTTATTCATGATATTCATTTGCAGATGTTTATGATTATATTGGACTGATAGTGTTGATAAGGCATTTTACAGGTTATTCAGGTTGATCATGGTACAGGTTATTCAGGTTGATCATGGTATAGGTTATTCAGGTTGATCATTTTCAAATTGATCATTTGCAGGATCAGTTTGGCAAAACAATTATTTCTCAGGCATGGTATGGCATTAATTATTTCAGATATATTCTTGGCCTATAGATCCTTGTTTTTCAGATTGTTGTGTCACTCTGGTACAATGTCAAATATGCGTGTAAGGTTTCATGGTGACATATTGGTACTAATTTTTTTTGGAAAAAAGTGTTTATTGGTTTTTCAATGCTAGGCTTTTAGCCATAGAAATTATTTATGAGGCATTTGATTAAGGTGGTTTATCAGATCTCATTGCAATCTAAATTTTCAAGGAAATTGACTTCACACAAGTCTCTTGAGAAGGTTATTCGAGAAAGGTTTTATTATTAAAATTTATTATGAACAGGGTGTTTTTGACTTTGATTGGACTCATTTTTTTAAGGTTTTGATCTTTAAACAAAGCTATATTATCATCGACATATGAATTTTGGGAAGGTATTTATACCATTTATTACATGGTCGGTATCTCTTGTAAAATAAATTTGTTTACTTTATACTTCTAATGAGGTATCGGGCATTATGATGATTGGCTTACATTGTTTTAAGATCTCATGGTCATCGACATTCTATGAGGATCTTGGTGTATTGTTGACCTCCATTGGCATATTGGGTGGCTATTTCATTTCATTGGAGCTATCATCTTTAAAGTCACATGGCAGTGATTAAATTTTGGTAAAGGCATCGGGTTTCATATGGTATATTTGGTGGCATGTTTACTCATCATTTTTCGGTGTTTTTGGCAGCGCTTATCATGAGTTAATGAGTTAATCTTAGACAACAAGTTCAAAGGATTATTTGTGTCGGATTTTTTTGGCAAAGGATATTCTTGAAAAAATATACTCATGTGGATTTCAAATGATTATTACTTTTGACAAATTCTTCGAAAGACTTGAAGGAAGAAAAAATAGGGCAAAGTCTTTTTGTTTTACATTGTTTAGGGTTTGGAGCCCTAGCCGCCGCCATGGAGAGTTTGTGATTGTTGTTTTCTAGAATTTCTTTGTTGAAGTGTTGTAGATAGAAAGATAAGCCAACTGCATGAGCTAGGATGAGAATGATTGTTTGTTTTGTTGTCTCTCATTGGCTAAGAGCTCGAATGTGGAAGAAGATTCGGTGGCATTTCTCCTGCTGGGTTGTTAGAATCTTCTTGACAAGTTATCATTATTTTTATTCGGTTTCTTTCTCCATATTCAGGTATCTACAAAATTTTCCTGTGTTATTCGGGCCTTATGATCATTGTGTTATGAAAATGGTTTATGATTCTTGGCTACTTTTAGCAGTTATGGTTTATGAATAAATCTGTGTGGTTGAATACGTTTTTGAACAAGAGAAGATGCTTTTATGAGTAGACCACCTGTCATTGCATTTAGGTTCTTGAAATAAAACGGTTCATAATAAATTTTATAAAAAAAATCGATGAAGATTCATGACAGAATATGTGCATATTTCATTTACATATACAAACAGTGATTGATCACTATTTTAGTCGTTGGTATTTTTTATTTTTCAAGAGGTGTTAGTGCAAAAAGATTTGTAACTAAAAATCTTGCAAATATGATGCAAAGCATATAACTGATATGTCTGGTATTTTGGAGATTCCAGAGTGAATCTTTAGTATATTAGATATATTAGATTGAGAGGTATATGTGAAGTGAATTGAAATAGAGAAATCCTCCGATATATTAAATTTATGACTTTTAATAAGGGGTTGGTGCTCCTTGAATTGGGTGTTTCTAAATGTATAAGGGGTTGATGCTCCTAGATTGGGTGCTCTAAATTTTTCCAGTAAGGCATTGTAAACAATGATTTTGAAGTTAAGCCAGTAAGGCAACATTTTTGGAGTGGTTTTTCTACCCCTAGAGGGTTTTCCACTCCTCACATTATTTGTCTTGTGGTCTCATTTTTGGTCTCATTGCTTTAATGTGATATTGTGGTCTCTTTTTTTAATGTGATAATGTTGTAAAGATCTTTGTTTTGCTTTAATATATGTCATTTCAGTTCTTTAATGATTGTATTCAATTCATGAATGTATTTATCATTGAAATATTGAGAGCATAAATTTTCTAAGTCTTTTTATATATGGAAAAAGTTAAAATTGTTTAAGACACTGATTCACCCCCCTGCCCTCCCCCCCCTCTCAGTGTCATCCTTACTCCAACAATTGGTATCAGAGCGTAGGGTCCTCATATAGGTCTAAACCACCTAGGATTGATTCTGATTTTGGATTCTGTTAAATATGTCACAAGCTCATGAAGGTACTCCTGTGACTAGAGATCCATTGTTTGATGGTACAAACTATCTGTTTTATAAAATCAGAATGGAAAAATATCTGATTTCAATTGATCTTGATGTTTGGAGCATAGTTCTAAATGGGTATACTGTTCCACCCACAATACCCACAGATGTTGCTGAAAAAAAAGAAGTATGAAACTAATGCTAGAGTTAAGCATGCCATCTTGTGTGGATTAACTAAAGATGTATTTGTTAAAGTCATGCATTGCAAATCAGCTCAAGAAATTTTGGAAAAACTTGAAAACATTTATCAAGGAAATGACAAAGTCAAACAGTAAAAAATCCTTACTCTCAAACATCAGTTTGAGGAAGTGAGAATAAAGGGTGATGAAAAAGTGGTTGAATATTTCTTGAGAATAGATGAAGTTGTCTATGCTATGAGAGGATTAGGAGAAGTAATAGAGTTTGATGTGGTTGCAAAGGTCATTATAACCTTACAGCCGAAATATAAATCTAAGGTTCGGCCCTTGAAGAAAAGAAACATTTTGATCAGCTTATCTTAGATAGTCTACAAGGAACTCTTACTTCTTATGAAATGAGAACAAGCAAAAAAAATTCAACAGGAAAAGAAACTGCGTTTAAAAGTAAAACAAAAGGAAAAAGTAGATGAAAGTGAGTCAGAATACTCTAATTCAAAAGAAACCCACTTTGTTAGAAAACTTAAAAAGGGATTAGGCAAATACAAAGGAAAAATTCCCTTTAAGTGTTTTAACTGTGGAAAAATTGGACATTTTGCAGCTAAGTGCCCCTATGGTGATCAAAAAAATGACGATGAAAAATCTGACAAACAGTCTAAGAAGAAGGCCTATAAACCTAAAAAGAAATTCAATTTCAAAAAGAAGAAGAGTTTATTCAATAAAGATGAAACAGACACTAAAACTGAAGACTCTTTAGTTGAGGAAGATGAAACTTTGTTTATAGCTGAAGTCAAACAACAAGAAGATATAAACAACAATGATCTAGAAGATGGTGAAATAGATCTAGAAGGTGAATTAAAATGTGCTTTAAAGAAAATAAAAAATCTCAAAAAACAAGTTCTTGCTCAAGAACAAAATCAGATCATGTTCCTGCTCAATAACATATACTAGATCAAGCAATAGTCTCTTTGAAGACTCAACTTGAATAATCGAAGAGAGTTGAGGACTGTCTTCGAGTAGCTGTAAGTCACAAAGATCAAGAAATTTAAAACTGGAACACGAAATTGTTGATCTTAGAAAGACAATTGAAAAGTATGAAAGTACATTAAAGCTCAATGATATGCTTAGCAAGCAAAAATTGAACAAAGACAAAATTGGTGTTGGATTTGAAAAAGGTGAATGCTCAATTGATACTTCAAATCCAAAATCTAATTCAACAGATAAGATTTTCAAATCAAATCATTTTGAATCTGATAAGAATTATATTCATTCTTTTGAAAACAAAAGAACACAATTCAGATTCAATCCTTTTTTTATGGTACTCCTTTTGCAACAAATTTGGCCATAAAGTGAGTACTTGTAGGCTCGTGACTTTTAGAATACCAAGTTTTGGACATAATAAGTACTTTGGTTTTTTTAATCAGGTCAGATGTTTTAAATGCAACACTTTGGGACATACAATCAAACAATGCAAAGTTGATCTGCATAATAAACTATAGAAAACAAAAACCATTTGGAAACTAAGTCTGTCAAAGACATAGAGCAATCATTGCTAGTCTAGACTACTTTTCATACTAAAAAGGACCTATGGATCATAGATAGTGGTTGTTATAATCTCATGACAAGGTACAAGGACAAATTCATCAAACTTGAAGATTATGCTGGTGGATATGTGAAATTTGGTGATAACACTGGTATACAAATTAAAGGTAAAGGTTCACTTCTACTAAATGAGGACACACCTATCTATAATGTGTATTATGTGGAAGGCCTAAAACACAATTTACTTAGTGTTATCCAAATCTGTGATAGTGGTTATCATGTTATGTTTACTTCACAAGGATGTGAGATCAAGAACAAGTTTGGAAAGGTTGTTGTAGCTAGGAGAAGGACTAAAATTAATGTTTATAATCTTCTAGACACCTTTGGTAATGACAATAATGAAGGTATGTGTCTAATGGGTCAAGTTGAATAAAGTTGGTTATGGCATACAAGATTAGGACACATTAACTTTGATAATCTGGTTAGAGTTAGTAAAAATCAGAATGTTAGAGGTTTTCCAATCCTTAACAAACCAGAAAAATTTGTGTGCAAAGAATGCTTAAGTGGTAAACAAACTAAAGTTAGTTTCAAGACAAAAGAACATTCTTCAACAAAGCCTTTACAGCTATTGCATATAGATTTGTGTGGCTCAACTAGAACAAGGTCAATTAATGGTGAAAATTATTTCATGTTAGTTATGGATGATTATACAAGAATGGTTTGGGTTACTTTTCTTAAACATAAATCGGAGGCATTTGAAAGGTTCAAAATATTTCGTAAAATGGTTGAAAAAGAATTTGATTTAAAGCTTAAATTCCTAAGATCTGATAAAGGATGTGAGTTCACATCTCGGGAATTTATTGATTATTGTGAACAAAATGGTATTAAAAGACAATATGTAGCTACTAGAACACCTCAACAAAATGGGGTAGTTGCACGTAAAAACAAAACTGTAAAGAAAATGGAAAGAACAATGTTAGATGAGGCTAAGTTGCTTGACATGTATTGAAAAGAAGTTTCGCATACAACTTTATACATTTTAAACAAAGTGCAACTTAGGGTGAAATCAAAATACACTCCTTATGAATTGTGGCATGGAAAAACTACTTTTGTACGACATTTTGGAATCTTTGGCAGTAACTGCTTTATCAGGAAAGATGATGAACATCTAGGCAGCTTTCAATCAAAGTGTGATGAGGGTATCTTTTTGGGATACTCAGCTCATAGTAAATCCTATAAATATTATAACAAAAGGCTTAGTAAAATTGTTGAGGCAGTCAATATGAAAGTTGATGAAAGACCACATTTAGAAACTGATCTTGTGCAGGTTGATGAGGAAGAAACAAAAACAGAACTTGAGATAAAATCTAAAAATGTTGAAACAAGAAGTTCTAAACATGATGAAACAACAAGTTCTAAAAATTGTGTGCCCAAAACTCCTTTAAAATCTATTGCTAGAAATCATCCTCAAGATCAAATCATTGGGGATAGAAATGTTGGAGTTCAAACATGAAGAAAGGCTGTTAAATCCAAAGAACAAGCTCAAATAGCAAAGCATACAGCCTTTTGTTTAGTCACTGAATTTGAACCTAAGAATTATGATGAAGCACTCATAGATGAATGTTGGCTTAAAGCTATGCAGGAAGAGATAAATCAAATTGAGAAAAATCAAACTTGGGAGTTAGTCCCAAGAACTGATGACAAGAATGTCATAGGTGGCAAGTGGATTTACAGAAATAAGTTTGATGAAAATGGAAATGTTGTTTGCAACAAGGCAAGGTTTGTCTGCAAAGGCTATTCTCAACAAGAAGGTATTGATTTTGGTGAAACCTTTGCACCTATTGCTAGACTAGAATCTATTAGAATATTTTTGGCTTTTTTTGTTTATAAAAACTTCACTGTTTATCAAATGGATGTCAAAACTACATTTTTAAATGGCTATTTAGATGAAGAGGTCTATATGGAAAAACTTGAAGGGTTTGTTTGCAAAGACATGCCTAATCATGTTTATAGGTTGAAAAAGGCATTATATGGTTTAAAACAAGCACCTAGGGCATGGCACTCTAGGTTGGATAATCATTTGTCATCAAATGGATTTGTTAGAGGAGGTGTTGACAACAATATTTATGTTAAGGTTGAAGGTACCGATATTTTGGTTGTTGAAATTTATGTAGATGATACCATTTTTGGCTGTAATAATGATGCTTTAAGTAAAAAATTCTCTCATATTATGGAATCTGAATTTGAAATGTCAATGTTGGGAGAATTGACTTTCTCTCTTGGTCTTCAAGTTTCTCAACTTGAAAGTGGTATATTTCTCTCTCAAACCAAGTATGCTAGAGAGATGCTTAAGAAATATCAAATGGATGGATGCCATCCTGTTAGCACTCCAATGGTTACAGGTTGCAAACTCGCTAAGGTTGATGATTCTCCTTATGTAAATCAATCTAAATATAGATTAATGATTGGCAGTCTATTATATTTAACTGCTTCTAAACCTGACATAATGCAGGAAGTTTGACATAATGCAGGCAGTTTGCATGGTTGCAAGGTTTCAGGCATCACCTAAGGAATCACATGTTATTGTTGTTAAAATAATATTTAAATATGTTCAAGGCACTCTCGATTATTGTCTTTAGTATCCTAGAATCAATGATTTTTCTTTGATTGCATATACAGATGTTGATTGGACTAGTTGTTTGGATGATAGGAAAAGCACTAGTGGTGTTGCATTATTTCTTAGTGATCGGTTAGTAGCTTGGCACAACAAGAAACAAGAGTTTGTTTCTCTTTCCACTTCTGAGGAAGAGTAATAGCTACCAGTTCTTGATGTACACAATTGCTCTAGAAGACTCAAACTTTATCTGATATGGGTATCATAGTTTCTAAGCTTGTCCCTTTTTTTATGTGATAATACTAGTGCGATCAATATTTCTAAAAATATTGTTATGCATTCTCGCACTAAACACATTGCTATCAAGTTTCACTTTCTTCGCGAAAAAGTGTTGGCTAATGAAGTGTGTTTACAATTTGTTGCTTCACAAGAACAAGCTGTTGACATTTTAACTAGGCCTTTATCCAAAGAAGTGTTTGAAAGGCTAAGATTTCGATTGGGAGTTATCTCTCAATCTTTACTTCATTGATTTAGCCATTTTTGGCTTAGGGGGAGCTTGTTATAGCATTTGTCCATTCACAACGCTCTTGCATATTCAGTTTGTTGCTTTATTGTTCTACTTGCAGCTGGTTCTTCTAGTTATTGGTTGGCTTCTCAGTTGTTTTTTTTTCATGGCATTTCACATTCTTCTCTTTTATTCTTTATCATTGAGGCAAAAAGGGGGAGAGACATTTGTGTTTTTCCATCAAGGACAAAGCGGGATTTTATTGCCTCTCAGTTGTGATTATTGTTTGTCCTTGATGTCGAATTCTCTTGACATGAGTTTCATGATATTCAATTTCAAATTGGGTCTTTTACAGGATCTTTATGCTACTTCACATTCAGTTTGTTCATGTTCATGATGCTTCAATGTTAGGTTATGCATGATATTCATTTGCAGATGTTTATGATTATATTGGACTAATAGTATTGATAAGGCATTGTATAGGTTATTCAGGTTGATCATGGTACAGGTTATTCAGGTTGATCATTTTCAAATTGATCATATTTTGATTGATCATTTGCAGGATCAGTTTGGCAAAACAATCATTTCTCAAGCATGGTATGGCATTAATTGTTTTAGATATATTCTTGACCTATAGATCCTTATTTTTCAGATTGTTGTGTCACTCTGGTACAATGTCAAATATGTGTGCAAGGTTTCGTGGTGACATATTGGTACTAATTTTTTTTGAAAAAAAGTGTTTATTGGTTTTTCAATGCTAGGCTTTTAGCCATAGCAATTCTTTATGAGGCATTTGATTAAGGTGGTTTATCAGATCTCATTGCAATCTAAATTGTCAAGGAAATTGACTTTATACAAGTCTCTTGAGAAGGTTATTCAAGAAAGGTTCTATTATTAAAATTCATTATGAACAAGGTGTTTTTGACTTTGATTGGACTTGTTTTTTTAAGGTTTTGAGCTTTAAACAAAGCTATATTAGCATCGGCATGTGAAGTTTGGGAAGGTATTTATACCATGTATTACATGGTCGACATCTCTTGTAAAAGGGATTTGTTTACTTTATACTTCTAATGAGGTATTGAGCATTATGATGATTGGCTTACATTGTTTTAAGATCTCATGGTCATCGAAATTCTATAAGGATCTTGGTTTATTGTTGACCTCCATTGGCATATTGGGTGGCTATTTCATTTCATTGGAGCTATCATTGTTAAAGTCACATGGCAGTGATTAAATTTTGGTAAAGGCATCGAGTTTCATATGGTATATTTGGTGGCATGTTTAGTCATCATTTTGTCGGTGTTTTGGTAGCACTTATCATGAGTTAATGAATTAATCTTGGACAATAGGTTCAAAGGCTTATTTGTGTAAAAAAAAATTGGCAAAGGATATTCTTGACAGAATATACTCACGTAGATTTCAAATGATTATTACTTTTGACAAAGTCTTTGAAAGACTTGAAGGAAGAAAAAATAGGGCAAAGTCTTTTTGTTTTACATTATTTAGGGTTTGGAACCCTAACCGTCGCCATGGAGAGTTTGTGATTGTTGTTTTCTGGAATTTCTTCTTTGTTGAAGTGTTGTAGATAGAAAGATAAGCTCACTGCATGAGCTAGGATGAGAATGGTTGTTTGGTTTGTTGTCTCTCATTGGCTAAGAGCTTGAATATGGAAGAAAACTCAGTGGCATTTCTCCTGCTGGGTTGTTAGAATCTTCTTGACAAGTTATCATGCTTTTTATTCGGTTTCTTTCTCCATATTCAAGTATTTGCAAAAGTTTTTTGTGTTATTTGGGCCTTGTGATCATTGTGTTATGAAAACGGTTTATGATTCTTGGCAGTTTTTAGCAGTTATGGTTTATGAATAAATCTGTGTGGTTGAAGACGATTTTGAACAAGCAAAGATGCTTTTATGAGTAGACCACTTGCCATTGCATTTAGGTTCTTGAAACAAAATGGTTACTGTAATTAGTTTCATAAAAAATGTTTGATGAAGATTCATGACAGAATATGTGCATATTTCATTTACATATACAAACAGTGATTGATCAATGTTTTAGTTGGTATTTTTATTTTTCAAGAGGTGTTAGTGCAAAAAGATTTGTAACTAAAAATCTTGCAAATATGATGCAGAGCATATAACTAATATGTTTGGTATTTTGGAGATTCCAGAGTGAATCTTTAGGATATTAGATATATTAGATTGAGAGGTATATGTGATTTGAATTGAAATAGAGAAATCCTCTGATATATTATCGTTATGAGTTTTAATAAGGGGTTGGTGCTCCTTGAATTGGATGTTTCTAAATGTATAAGGGGTTGATGCTCCTAGAGTGGGTGCTCTAAAGTTTGCCAGTAAGGCATTGTAAGCAGTGATTTTTGAAGTTAAGCCAATAAGGCAGCATTTATGGAGTGGTTTTTCTACTCCTAGAGGGTGTTCAACTTATCACATTATTTGTCTTGTGGTCTCATTTGTGGGCTTATTGCTTTATTGTGACAATGTTGTAAAGATCTTTGTTTTGCTTTATATGTCTCATTTCAGTTCTTTAATGATTGCATTCAATTCGTGAATGTATTTATCATTGAAATATTGAGAGCATAAATTTTCTAAGTCTTTTTTATATATGGAAAAAGTTATAATTGTTTAAGACATTGATTCACCCCCCCTCTCAGTGTCATCCTTACTCCAACACTTGTCTTTCAAGGCATTTACATAGATCTCATAATCCTTCAGTAGACTTACCTCAATCATGATATTTTCAAGAGCCAAATTATTTTTTTCTCATTCTTCTCATTGAGGGAATCCTCCGCACCCTTGATAGCGTCAATTTTATTTTGCATTGACCTTGGCTTTATATTTATTTGGTTCATGAAAGGAAAAATAAATGAGCAATGGAAAGTACTAACCAATGAGCATTTTTTGAAGGAAAAAGATTGCCAAGAAATAGAGAAGCCAAACCAAGCACCACCAAATGCAAAGGAGACACAAGAATTTGATAAAGGGAAAAAATAAGAAAAAAACCCCAATATTATGAATGGAGGCAAAATACCTAAGAATGATACAAAGACAGAGAGAGAGCACTTAAGCCTTAATCTTGCTTGCTTGAATGTGAAGAATGAGAGGAGAGACACCTCAATAAATAGAGGTGAGAAGAGGAGTTAGAATGTAACTCCCAACTCAATGAATGCCACCATTCATCTAGGTGTGTGCCATGTGTCAAGAACCTCTTAAGGAGGTGGCTACAAATATTCCTTAATAAAAGAATTAAAAATAAAATGAGTCATCCTCACACATGTGTGAAGAGACAAAAAATAGAAAAGACTTCTAGGGATTCCTTTGGAATATTCCTACAAGTTAATAAATAATTACAATTAAAGAATAACCTTTACCAAGTAAAGATTAATCTTCTAACAGTTCAACTCAAGAAAAAACCATGTAGTGATTCTAAACTGACCCACCACCCCATCTTTGGCAAGCCCCGGGACATTATAAATGTCCTCTCTATTAATATTGAGTTGAGGGAAGTCCTTTGTCAAGTCTTGAGGGGAGAACCTATGATTCCCTTTAGCAATTTCTAGAGTAACATTGGGGCTTTTGCAAGTATTACCTGCATGCATATTAATCCTTTCCTCCATTTTACCTTTCCATTTATCTTTCTTTGAATCCTCATTAGGTTTTGACTTTTTCTTCTCAACAGAAGAAGTTTTCAAGGCTTACTCCTTCAATATGTGACCCCCTCAACCATGAGATCTGAGCTTTAGTCCTTTTCTTGGCCAACTTGCCTTTTTTCAAATTTTCATCCTCAGACGGGGGGGGTTGGAGTACATTTCCAACTCATCCTCTTCTCTCTATTCCTTATCCTCATGCAACACCACAATCTCATAACCATCTTCAGAGGAAACAATATGAGCCTAGATGTTGCATTCAAGAGGTGATTTATTAGCCTTTGCAAGGGAAGGAAGAGTTTTAAATTGTTCCATAAGCAACAATCTGAGGCCCTCATGCAACACAAGTAATTTTGTATTATTTTTATTCTCTTTGAGGTCAAATTCTAATGACACTGGGAGATAAAAAGGAAAGGAGACCAATTGTTTATGATGGAAGTGATTTAAAAGAATAAAATGGAAGCTATAGATATGAGTGTACTACCTTCCATCAAGGGTAAAATACCGCATAATTACCTCTACCCAAATGGGTTTAATTTAAAGACAATCATAACCACCAGCATTGAACTTTACCAGCTTCTTCCTCTCATAATCCTTCAAAAAATGGTTGGTCGGACTTTTCGATGCTTTCCTATCCCTAAATATCTTTTTTCCATGGGTAAAAAGACCAATACCAAAAATTTCCACTATGAGGTCCTCAATTATTACTAACTCCTTCCCTTCTACAAAGATAGTTCAATCCTTCCACCCTTTTACAAACACCTTTGTGACTTCAAGATCATGGTTGTGCAACTTCTCCAAATATGGAGTATCTCCCCCATCCTCTAGTATCTTCCAAATCATAGCTTTCTTCCTAATATTTTCACAAGAAAGCGGTTCAAACTACTTTTGTTGCCACCCATTATAACCAGGCTAAGAAACAAGGAAAATTGAATAAAACGCCAACCCTACTGAGGATAACAATTTTGAAGGCCCACTAAAATGCCCACAATCCGTGTGACAAGACCTCGGGCATTGATTACTATCAATGAAATTTCCAATGTGAATCTCTCACATATCATTATAGCATAAAGCTTAGGCATCATCCTCCCATCATTAATTAACCACTCCATTGCGAGCCATTTGCACATCGTGATAAATTAATGTTTGGATGTTAAAAGGGACTTCACTTGTACCAAAATTGAGTCAAACTGTTGTCAACCCCAATATTGGCAAAAGCATCAACAATAATATTTCCCTCCCTATAGACATGGTAAATATAAAAATCTTTAAAAGAATTAAGAATCAAAATAGAACTCTTGATAAAGGTATCTATCAACCTACTAAGATCGTTGATCTTTTTCAAACAATGGACTATGTTCAAAGAATCTCCTTCCAACGAAATCTTCTAAAAGCCCTACGATTGAACCAATTTCAAGCTATTTTGGTTGTCGCAACTTCGACAATGTGGTTAGTCTTAAATTTATTTTACAATTTAAAATTCTAATCAAATTTTCCACAACTTCGACAACATGGACTCAAATTTATTTTATAATTTAGAATTCTAATAAAAAAAAAAATCCCTTAATTTCATTATCCTAAGAAATAATTTTTAAAGTACAATTGTGATCAAGTCATTATTTTCAACATAAGCTTGACTAAAATTACAGCTCTCTATCATGAGTCTGACTCAAAAGAGTTGATTATTTTTACTAAATATATAATGATTCACTTCTATATTAAAAACAATTTTTAAATAACACAAACAAGGGTTAAAAAATTATGCATTAGATAAACTCAAACACCCTTATATTAAAAACAAATAAAAAACAATTTTTAAATAACACAAACAAGGGTTAAAAAATTATGCATTAGATAACTCAAACACCCTTATATTAAAAACAAATAACAAAGAAGAGGAGAGAATTGTAAATTATACAAATTGATTTATTCATGAACAAGTTACAATTTTACAGGTGCCAAAGATTAACAATCTTTGTTAATCTTTCTATAAAATAGCTAAATTTATTGACAGCTAACTGGACATCTAATGACAACAAACTATAGAAGACTGCACATCTCCTGCTCTTTATTGACATGTTGATGACACAAATAACTCTATTAAACTATTGGAGTGTTATATTCCAACACCCCCTCTTTACACTACAACATTAAACTAACTAACAACATAAAAAACAAAAGGAAATATATTATGAAGAAGTTGAGTTATTTGGCAATTCTCAGACCAATTAGAATTCTTCAAATTGCTCTCAAACTACAGGTATGGTCACCTAGTGTCTCATCACCCCCGTAAAGGTATGGTATTGAACTTTCAAATTTTTGGATCTCTCTTGAATTATTGGACATCAATCCTCACATGTATGTATCATGACCCCAATAAGGTATAGTTTCTTGATCCACAAGCATCTCGAACTATTGAGCATCTAACTATTATCTACTACATCCTTCCCTATTTTCAAAGTGTTGACCTCTTCAAAATAAAACAATTGCTTCATCTTCAATAAAATTATCATCACTATCATCTTGTGGTTCTTCAACAATGGCTGACATTTTCTCAGCTCTTATGGTTGCAATGAGCTACACAGCAGCAAACTTCTTTACAAAATCCTCCACAACACACCACCAAACTTGGTATAGACTCCCAGCAACAAAGCCTCCCATTAGCTCTGATACCATATTAAAAACAAAGAACAAAGAAGAGAAGAGAACTTCAAACTATATAAATTGATTTATTCATGAACAAATTACAATTTTATAGATGCAGAAGATTTACAGTCTTACTATAAAATAGCTAAATATATTGACAACAAACTAGAGAAGACTAGACACACCTGTTACTCTTTATTGACATGTTGATGACACATACAGTTCTGTGAGTGTTATTTTTAAGCCTAGTGCGGTCGATATTCCTCTATAAGCCGCCCTCCCAATGGACCTCCTGCGCTTGTCTTTCAACGTTTCCTCTGCCCAAAAAAGATAACTCTAAAGACACTTGTTTGGCTAAGTATTTGACTTCCTCTAAGTGAAGCTCAAAACACCTAAATATAACAAAGTGTTCACGATGAATTAGGAGCCGTTGATTTTCAGAAATCTATGAATAAAATTATTTTGTTAAGTTGTGGATAAAATTATTTCAAATGGTCTGCAACGACCATCCAAAATCTCACTTTCAATTTCCACTGCAGACGTACCCACAAGAAGTGCATCCTCATCTAAGCTACACCCCGCCCACCTTGTAAGTCCATGTATGAGTTAAGTTAAATTTATGGTATACGTTTTCATTATAACTTCTCAATTATTGACTGGACAACTCAACTTGCCTCTTTGAAGATTAAGGATACTTTCAACATATAATATTCATAGACGATTAAATTGTAGTTTACTTCAAAAGATTGCTTCTCCAACCGGCATTTTGATAACACTCGGTGAACCATAATCAGGATGAGGATAGTGAAAAATTGGATTGCAGACATGGTCTCATAAAGAGACGGGTGCAGCAAGTGACCAGAAAGCCGGAGAGCAAGCTTCTCAACTATTGATTGGAGAATTCAACTCACCTTTTAGATTAAGGATACCTTCATAATAAAATATTTCCATAATCAATTAAATTGTAGTTTACTACAAAAGATTGTTTCTAGAATCAACTGTGTATGTTTTTTAATCGACATTTCAGATCACTCTCAGTGAATCATAATCAAGAAGAGGATAGTGAGGATTGCAAACAATCTTAAAATGAGGCAGTGATGAAAGTGCCCAGAAGGTCGGAGCCCTCTGGTCACTTCCACCCCTGCCTCTTTTTAAGACTGTCTGCAATCCAATTTTTCACTATTCTATTCTGATTATAGTTCACTGAGTATGATCCAGAATATCAATTAAAAAATATACACAGTTGATTCCAGAAACAATCTTTTCAATTCTACATGGACTGTAGAAAACTAATGCCAACTATTATAATTTACTTCCTTTATTATAAAAGGCTGCTTTCCCATAACATCCACAGCTTCTCAAAGCTTACATTTGAAGAACCTGTATAGGATATATATCAATCTATTGGATACTGTATTCAATGGTAAATTCAAAATTTAATAAGCGAGCATAACATTATAATCAATTTACAGTAACTTATATACATCAGATCTCGCCTGATGACCTTACAGTTTTTGCACAAAACAATTTCTAATAATTGCATTTATAGTCATAAACCTTCTACTTGCATTGACAACAAAGAATCATAGATGAAACCATGAAAAAACACGGCGACTGCGATGCAACCGCTACTAGTTCACAATTGGCATGCACATTCAGAAACATTAAAGTAATCCAGATTTATTGTGCCAATCAGATGAACTGTGGTTTCCATTTCTATCAATATTAAATATTTATCATGCCCATACGCTAATTTTTTATATGTTTTTGCACAGTTCAAGTCTTCTTCTTGCTTATGGCAGTCAGTTTTTTAATTAACCTACAACATAAGATACTCAAAAAACATTTAAAATATTCACAACAGGAAATAGAATTTCTGATTAGTTGACACCCATTAAAACAGTCACCATACACCCTATTCATTTCAATATTCACAAGCAACATCGAAAAGCTCATGTATTATGTACAGAATGTATAGTTTTTCCCCTTAAAGTCTCTATTATATATCTCTAATATGCTTAAATACAATGGCAGTGCACTTTCTGACTGTATTGACGTAACATAAAGGCCGTCATAGTCAGACTGCAATTTCCTCGGTATCATTGAATCTAATTTCATAAGAGTCATCGACAAAAAAAACTCCTCACTCAAAATGGATATTTTGCTTGGTAAACAGGTGGCAGAACCTTTTGCTGCGTATATATACCTGGCTACAATGGCAATCAACAAGAAAAAAATCAAAATAAACTAAATCAATACCAATATGCATGGAATCACATAAAAATGATAAATTTCTCTAGTTTTTTATTACATTGAAATACTTACTGCTGCCTCCAAGTTTTGGTGTACCAATGAAATTAAAATATCTGCTTGGAAAATACAAATATATGCATTTGATGAATTAAAACAAAAACCTAACTTACATAAGGACCTGTAATTCTTGTTATTGCAATGCTTAATCTCTCCATCGATAACCACAGTTAGGGTTGCAACAAACAAAAAACAGAGTCATGCCTTCTTCTCCTCTGGTAGTAGCCTGCATTATGTATCATTTCGTTAGCTGAAGTTTTGTCAAAGTTGTATATCATTCTGTTATGCACACATCATTACATAAGAAAATTAAGGGTGGCTAGGCAAGGATTAACATAGAAAATAATCTACAGCAGATAACTAGAAGATTCATTCACACTCCTGCTTGCTGTAACAAGTCTTATACTATGTTCCACAGCATTTCCAGGATAGCACACCACGTTTCTGGAATGGCATGTCAGGAAAACATTATTGGGGGATGGCAAGGGATGACAGTACCAAATTTCTACTTTAGAAGTATTAAATAGGGAATATTTGAAGAGCACAAACGATTTACTGAGAGGGGGGGGTGAATCAGTAAATCAATCACAAACTTTTATTTCTTAATCTTTTCAACTTTATTACAATCAACTTTTTGATATAAACCAATTTCCACAAGTTGACACAACTGTATTGAAGTAAATTTTCTTTTTTTTTTTTTTTGTACTAACCTACAAATTTTCAATAAGATGATTTAGTAGAATGAATTCCACAAGGAACACCTAGACCTCTCAAAATTTAGTAGACTCCTGCCTACAAGGAGCACCAACCCCTAATGCAAGGCACCAAACCTTGCCTTGATGGAAGTGAGACTGCCTTCAATCTGATCTGCACAAGCCCAACTCTCCAATCTGCTCTATGTGATCCAAGATATCACCTTCAGCCCACACAAGGAGGTAGGAATCTGACTGAACTGCTAGTCTACAATTTGCACAACCACACACACCTTTGCAAGTCTGAATTGAATCTCATATGTATATGCTAATCAAATATTGCAACCTTTTGTAAGAGATTACACCATTTAAAATCTGCCTTTTACTAACATGCCTTTTTCTTTATTTAATTTGTTTTATTAAAAGAAACTTTAATCGCACCCCTCCATATCTCAATGAAGCTGTATTAAGAAAAATCGCACCACTTCAATCTTTTGATTAATTTTAAATATGGATCGCTTCACTTCATAAATTGCATCTCTTGAAGACAACTATCTCCTTTTTTAATCACGCCACTTCATTAAGTGCTTTTGCTGAAAAAATGAAATCGCACCACTTTGTAAGAGGCGCATTTGTTCAAAGGTTGAATCGCATTTCTTCAAGGATCGTATCACTTCAGAAATGAATCGAACTATTTGTCTTAACCTTTGTTTTGCCTTAATCGCATTTTTAGTTAATGTGATTCTAAATTGCTTTTATTAATCTGAAATCGTATTTTGTCAAAGGTAAATCGATGATGATCTGCAAGGTATCGATCCGATATTGATGAACGGCAATCTTAAAAAGATATTGATTTTAAGACATCGATGATGATTCTTCAAGATATCGATGCTGATCAGTTTTGTGATTTATTCTTCTTTTTCAGAATTTGCTTGTTGTTTATCTTCAATCTTTAGTGAATGCAATTTCATTCCCAAAGTCAAATCATTATCCCATTGTATAACAGTCACTTTGCCTCTATCAGCACAAGGTTCCAAAAGCATTCTCAC
This sequence comes from Sequoiadendron giganteum, assembly GCA_007115665.2. Lineage (NCBI taxonomy): Eukaryota > Viridiplantae > Streptophyta > Pinopsida > Cupressales > Cupressaceae > Sequoiadendron > Sequoiadendron giganteum. Next base: position 84,094,391 of record CM021106.1, on the reverse strand, counting down.
TTCACTAAAACTGTCACTTTCTTCTTCACCCTTCCCATAGATTAGAAGCTTCAACTCTATCAGGGAACCAACAACAGACATATTTGCCAACTCTGATAGAACTGCTGGTTTAGAAAGTTCATCTTTAGATTTTGAATCCATCTTTTCTAGTGTTGTGAATCGAGTTTGTTTTATGATCACGTTGCTTTCTTTAAATCTGTTCAAGGTTGTCATGTTGTTCATGATCATGTTGCTTTCTTTAAATCTGTACAAGTCTGTTCAGAAAGCTGCTCAAACAATTTGTATTAATCCTCTTTATGTCTTTTTCAAGTCATACGCACAACCTCCAATTTACACAAGTGACGACCTGAAAGGTTATTGGGTTGCTACAGGAATAAGGCGGATGACTTTAATAAGCCGATAGTGATTAAGTCACAGATAATCTTCATATCATAGATGTCATAGAATAGAGCGAATTTCCAATCAATGTGATTATACTTGATAAGCATGGATAACCCGATAATTATAACTGTAATAATATCCTTTAGGACCTGCTGATAGGATTCGCTTTGATCTGCTTGTATCTTTTAGTCATGCTATTCTTCAAATCATATCTCCATACTTTATTTACTTTGACATCAATGACAATATTGTCAACAATAGTTATGAGTATAGCTGTACATCACATCAAGATTCAGATTTAGAAATTCATATAATGCATCAAATTCAAGATTCAATGTTCAATATTCATTGAATCAAGTATAGCCAGCAATTAAATTCATTGTTTGTGTTAAAAATATGAAACAGCAAATGGCCCAAAGGCTACAAAATATCCAATAATAGGCAAAACAATTAACTGGGCATTTAGGGTGCATGTATAATTCAGGAATACAAATTACTAAGGGCGTGTATCCAGTGAGGGAAGGAATGCATACCACTTATGAGAGAGACCTAAAATATCATCAAAATGAGTAGGAATGCACGACCCTTGAAAAAGATCAGTAGTGTCATCAATGCATAAGGGCATTTCTCACTTCACAACATGGGGAGCCTCATAATTAATCCACAGAGATACCTCCAAAAAAATTAGATCAAATATTGTTTAAAATGAATAAACAGCCTTAAATATCAAGAATATTTGTCTGAATTGCATTTGCATAAACCGAATAAAGATGCTGGCATTGTTAGTTTAGATGGCAGTGGATTAAGAAAGCTGCAAGATCTGAAGAGTTGTTTCTGATATCCACATCTCCAGCATCCTTTACTTTTTATTTTGACATTCTTTTATAAATGATTTTAAAGTGTAACAGATGAGGGACAACAACCATCACAAAGATGATCAAGAGATATCACACATCTCCGTTACACATTTTAGGGGCATCCTCACGTTTTGGAAAAAGGAAGGGGACAGAGAAAGGTGGGATAGGGCCCAGGAATCGGTATGTTTCCCCATGTAACCCTGGTCTTATATGGATTGAGAAGTGCAGCTTTCCACCTTGCACCGGATATGTTAACAATTGAGATTAGAAAGGATTTGCTTATGATCTTCAAATCTTCTTTCATCTCAGCTTTAAACTTTCAACTTTCAAATACTTGAAAGACAGATCCAGTATAGAGATTGGAAATGTCAGGCACAAATTCTTATTAACTAGTTGAATCCAGAAGAATTCAAGATTCCCTTAAACTGCATGAAATATCCCAACTAGGATATATGCAAAATTTCTGATTTTTGAAACTCAAACTTCTGCCCAATTTCTGCACTTCTAAAATTTCTGTTAAAAACCTTAGTTGCTGATATAAAATTTCTAAGATGAAACAAGCATGAACAGCAACATAAACTCATCCAAATACTTCAAAGAATAAACACATCTAACAATAAGCACAAATGTAACCAGCAAAATATAGCACCAATTTGTCCACCCAAAAAATGCAAAATCTGATTACAAGTTTATTCGGTTCTGCTGCTACAAATTAGACCTATTACTTATGCAAGATCACAACAAAAACGGGCTCCAAACATGCCCAACAATGTACAATAGTTGCTGATATGAAGAAACCCCACTTACAAGCCAAATATGCAAAGGAAAGCTGATCTAAACTAACCCTAGCTGGGCGAACTTGCTCCAGCTCACACAAATGCAAAGATGAGTGCAAATAAATGGAAAAAAAGTCTCCAAAACCCTACCACAAGGGTGCGCTGACCTGCTGGTCTGAATGTAGGGTTTGCAACCCTTGAAACTGTTGAAATCCTTTAATCTTGCCAATTTCACCCCTCCAAATCAAAAGTGCTCCTCTTGCAACTTGGGCGCCCCACTCTAGGGTGAAACCCTAGGTCAAAGCAAAACCAAATCTGCCTTCCTCAAGTCGCCTAGGCTGGTATGAAAATCTGAGCATGAAAATCTATCATAAAACTCCATTTTAGTGCAAGTGAACCTTCGTCATGAAGTCCTCCTTTGAAGAGCTAGGTTTTCGTCCTTGGAATAGCTGCAATTATTGCTGATCTGAAAAAGCAGAATAATTCACCATGATATCATAACCTCTAGATGACCTTGTTTATAGATCAATCACTCCTTATTTCTCCAAATAGGTTGGCCCAATTTGGGCGCCACTTTTCCCCTTTTGAAATTGTTTTTTATTTATTTTTAGTTTCTTCAATTGGGCACCAAAACCCTAATTTATTATATTTTTTTAATTATTATTTTCACCTTATAACTCCCACCAATTTTCATAATTCAAAAATTATTATTATTTTATTTATTTTTCCCTCCTTATAACTTCCAAAGGGGTCGCCCAACCCCAAATAAAATATTAAAATATCTTGGACGCCAAAATTCAAATTTAAATCTTATTTTAATCTCCTTCCCTAGGGCATCAAAAATCAAAATGATAAAATATTATTTTTCTTCTTATTTTCTCTTGCTTGCCCAAAAGGGACATTACACTGCAAACAAACTAATGTTCAATGAAAAAAAAATGAACTGATTATTATCTTGAGTATGGACAAAGTAGTTGAATAGTTTTGCCTGAAGTTTATGTTGATCTGATATGGATGCATATTGAAACTTTTTATTTTCCTAAAATCTGTTAATTTTTGTGTTTTTTCTTTAAATTCCTATTTTTTTCACTCAATCCAAGTTAAAAATGCGTTTGACAAGTCTTGGTCTTGTGACCATGATTGATTCGGCTTCCTTGAAACTATGTTCTCCAACTTTGATGGCAAGCTTGGTTAGGAAATGATGACTAAGAGGTATATGATCCTAAGGATGATAGAAATCAAGTGATTGAGCTATTTCGCTAACCTCCCATAGAGGCTCTCTAAAGACAGACTTACCATGTGTTTATAATTTAAAACCATTAAAGCATTCACAGCACTGATAATTAAATTCACAAATGTCAAAAGGACAAGTTCAGTCTTCAAATTTCCAAGGTTATATGCCAAGAGATCATCCCTGCAAAATAACTCAAGATCCAACGGTACCCAAAATCCTATATCCATCCATCACTTGATAATGTTCTATCATAATAAACCATCTTCTTTAGTATCAGTTCATTCTACTATGCTCCCTAATACATAACATGATGATGGTTTGCTAGATTTTCCTTCAGTAAACTACTCTACAATACATGCTTGCTAGATTCTGTTAAGAGTAAAGATTTTAACTTAATTGTGTTGATTAAGTTACCTTTATTCCCTTCTTAAGATTTCACGTTAGTTTGCATAAAGTGACATTTAATAATTATTTTAATTATTAAATGTTTTCCTATTAGGGCTTCTTTTAGGGTTTTTCCTATTAGGGTTTCTTTAGGGTTTGCATGATCTATTTTTTATAAGAATTGATCCCATTATATTTCATATCAATTCATTCTCTCTGATATATACATTTTCAGTTTTCAGATAACCCTTGTTTGTTTGTCTCCATCTCTTCTTTTGTAACAGGGTATTTGCATGCAAGTGATCTTCGGGGTTTGTGAAGTTGTATTTTTTTAACTTCTACATGGTATGAGAGCTCCAGACATGCTGCTTCCTGTTCTTGTTTTAAAAATTTTTGGAGTTTCAAGGGTTTGGGGTTTGTTTTTTTAATCCAAGGCATACTTGCAATTTCAAATCATTTTCAGCTCAAACGGACCTTGCCATTGCATCTACAGCGGTCCAAAACCCCTAAATCGATTGTTCATTCGTCCATTTTGGACAAAGTTGAATTTTGGGGCAAAATTTTTTTGCTGATATGGCCGTTGTCTGCGCGCGGATCGGAGAAAAATTCCTGGTTAAAAAATTTATTTGTTTCGGAATTTATTTTTCGTCTACATTTCTTTAAAAAAAAAAACATTGTAAAGTTTGTTTTTTGATTTTTTAAAAATCAAAAACAAATTAAAAAGGCCTTTTAAAGGCTTGCCAAGGCCTAGTCACGGTACCCTGTGCAGGGTACTGCGCAGGTCCGTACCTGCGCAGACCTGTGCAGTGTACCTGCGTACACAAGTCACCGGCGGTACAAGGTCGTCGGCCTTTTTTTCAAAAAAAAAAACTTTGTAATATTTTTTATTGTTTTTTTTATTTAAAAAAAAACAAATTTTCATAAAATAAGTCCAATTGCGCTTTTACGGTGACGGTCGTTTGGCCGTCAAATTTAAGTTAGTATTTTTGCTGTGACGGTCGTATGACCATCAAATTTAATCCAACGTTGACTTTTTTCATCTTTGGAGCTGTTTTCTTCCAGAGGCCGTAACTTAGACATACGATATCATTTTTTGGCAAATGAGATATCGTCGGAAAGCTGGTTTTGTCATCTTTCCAGTGGTGTGGGTTTCATCGCTTTTTTTTTCTTTTTTTTTTTCTGTTGATGCATTTTACAGTCAATTTTTTGGCTGTCTTTCATGTATTTCCAGCTTTGTCTTTTTTGGGCATTTTGAGCATCATTTGTAAGCAATTTCTTTTATGTAAACGCACTGAGATAAAGTGCCACACTATTGTACATGTATTTTTAGGGATTTTGCACATAAGGTTGTGCCATATTTTGTACTCGCACTGTTATTATAAAGTGCCATGGGGGGGTTGTGTAGTGCCTTTGTTTTGCCATCACACCTTTGTCCGATGAGTGTCCCTCCACGACGACAGTGGATCCATATGATTCCAGCCTCATGCATGTGTGCTTTGTTTTGCACACCACTTTTTCAGTTGCAGGTGCTTTCTTGCGCACTTTTAGATGTTGTTTCTTCTCCTTCATGTATTACAAGGTGTTACACACCATTTCAGTGGATCTGTCAAGCTCTCCTAGTTCAGCATTATGGGGGGGCTATTATATTGTTCGTGCTAATTCTTCCTTGGTTTCGCCTTGAAAGGAATCTTCCATTCTCAGTTGATCAGTGTTTCAGACTATTGGTTCTTGTGTCATCTATATCTTCGTTCCAGGTGTTTGCCTTTGTTTGCTATCTGATTCGAGTAGTGTCGTATGGGCCACTCATGCAGATTGTTGTCTTCTTGATCCTAATCATCCTATCTTCAACACCATAGTAGTCATCTTTCGACAATTGTTTGCAGCTTTTTCTGCTTCAATGATGTTCTTCTTGGCTTTCTGCATCTCTTTTTGGAGTAGAGTTTTTCCCATGTGGTTTCTCTATTTCTCCACTTTACAGAGATTTGGTTGTATTTGGGTACCTGATCTGGCCTAGTTGCCAGGACCCATGTTTGTCTTCTTGCATTGTAGTTACCTTTGTTTTCTTGCATTTGTTTGTAGTTGCACTATTGCTCATCTTAAAGGGGGGTGTTAGAGTAAAGGTTTTAATTTAATTGTGTGGATTAAGTTACATTTATTCCCTTCTTAAGATTTCACGTTAGTTTGCATAAAGTGACATTTAATAATTATTTTAATTATTAAATGTTTTCCTATTAGGGCTTCTTTTAGGGTTTTTCCTATTGGAGCTTCTTTAGGGTTTGCATGATCTCCTTTTTATAAAGATTGATCCCATCGTATTTCATATCAATTCATTCTCTTATTCTCTCTGATATATACATTTTCAGTTTTCAAAGAATCCTTGTTTGTTTGTCTCTATCTCTTTTTTTTGTGACAAGTTATTTGCATGCAGGTGATCTTCGGGGTTTGTGAAGTTGTATTTTCTCAACTTCTACAGAGTCTACAGTACCATCAATAAACATGGACCATCCAGAGGTCAACAATATGATTGTTAATCTCAATTAATGCCAATTGGGTTTGTCCCTGGCACTAATGTACAATTTTCCCAACTTGAGACAACAGCAATTACAGCTGTTGGGAAAATTTAATTGCACGTTTTTAATGTCATCTCAGCAAACATTATCTATAATTTTGTTTATGCAACTTTACTGATTTCTCTAGTGGGAGGGTTTCTTCTATAAGCATATCTGGATAGCTTCCGTATAAGCTATAAATCTATATTTATAGCCATCATCGGTTATCATAAGTTACTTGGATGTATTTTAAGTGCAGTACAAGCTTACACACCATGGCTAAAGCCAAACTACAGCAACATACATTCTCATCTCAAAACCTTCAATGTATTTGTACCTTTCTTGGGTTTGTATATGATAGCTAATGGGAATGGTTATGTGAATAAACTCAGCATATTCTCCCTCAGAGGTGACCAATTCAACATTAGTGATCATACAGAAAGAAGATAAATGTCCAGTTACTCCAATTTAGCATATCATCGCTTATTCATAGGATTCATTGTTCTAAAATCCCTCGTTTTGATCCAAAGAGAGTGCAGCTTAAATGTGGAATTAAGAATTTCTGTAGCCGTTATATTGCTGACTCTCTTCAGACCTCGATGTCCGAACAAAAAATAAAAGCAGAATATATTTTCAAAAAATAAAAGCAGGAAATATTTTCAAATAAATTGCCCATATCCTGATTGACACTGCTTGCAAAAAAACACTGAGGCATCCATCAGATCTAGAGATATTTTATGGGATTGGCTAGTAAAGCATTTATTAAATCAACAAATGTAAGGAGCTCCCTATTTATTCCTTCACACAGATCAGTTCAGATTCTAGGACAAAACAATTAATGAAATGACAATCATCTCCCTAATTTGACAACTCCTCAAAATTACAGCTAGGAAAATTCCTTCTTATTATAAAAAATTGATTTACTAATAGTTACATATTTTCCTAGCACAAGTAGCTTATCATTACAGCTACAATTAAAGTCTCTTTAAGAAGAAATATGAAATTCATACACATCGGATGCCTGAAAAGCACTTCAAACTAATTAATAATCCAGTACCTCTTGTTCAAGGTAGATTATTCAGTAGATACATGCTGCGCGAGACATTCTTCACAATTCTAAACATTCGAGAAAGTTGAAACTATTTTCCCCTAAGCAACAGGAATCTTGTTTATACAACTATGACCTCCAAATAATCCTCCTGTTTCAGTGTTATTAGAAACTTAACTATAATGTCCCAGGTGTTTCAAAGACTTGTTTATCGATGTAATCCCCATAAAATATTTGTCACTCCAGTGGATAATAATAATACCATAGTCAACAGAAAACTACACTATAGGGACGAGGAACAAGTTCCCATCATTGCACCTATACCTTCTGATAACTACATCATTATATAGCAATACCTCTATTCATTTACTCCCATACCCTGATTTAAAATAGTGTCATGTAATATCCCCAATTAAAATATTTAAGAACAGTAACACACAGCAAATCTGAGACAAAATACTAAACTTCAAACCCTCTTCAATTAAATATTGGAAATACAACTGATACCCACATAGATTTAACAAACTTCAAAGTTCAAACAAAAACTTCTAGGTTTTTACTATTGATATAAACTGATTTATTACATGAAAATATGCTGTTACAACAACAAAAACTCCAACATTAACAGCAGGAACAAATTTGGAAAATTATTCTAACAAACTACTGAAAACTGCAACTTACACCACACTGCTAACACTGATCGGCTGCAATCTCAAAGATAACATTCCTCAACACCCAGGCTAATCACAAGGGCCACAATCTACAGAAAATCTGATCCACTATAGCAGTGCACTCATCATAAACAGCACCCAAAAAGCCACACCGAAAATTGGAAATCAAACCTCACAAACTTCACCAACAACTAGCACACCAACACACTGCAACGAACACACTGATACTTCACTGTTTGTTTCCAAACTGAAACAAAAAGCCTCCAGCACTTGGAGTAGATCTAGAAAAGCAAAATGAACAGCAATAAGCTGATCTTACAACAACAAACAACCTACAACAACCCACTTACACAGACTTCATCTGCAACTTGCAATCAACACAACACACGCAAACACTAAATCTCCTGCAAATCCTTAAGTTCAAATGCAACTCCTGAGTGAAATTGCCTCTAGGAAACTAATGGGGTTGTGCCCACAGTCTCCAACCTTCATTGGGTTTTCATCAAAAAAGGAATTGTAAGCCAAAGCTCATACAAGAAGTGTTGTAGAAAAAATAATATAATAAAACCCCAACTGAAAGACAAGTTGTTTCTTATACCAAACATGACCCATAAAATCCAACACCCAGCCTGGAGGGAATATTAATTTAAAATTATATTTTGAATTCCCACTCAAAATTGTTTGCCCATATAGCCTGTCAAGTCATGCCTGAATAAAGACCCATCATACCTCTATTGAAACTGCTATGGAATCCACTATTTTTAGCATCTGGCCATCTGATGAGAATCCCAAGGAATCCAACACCCATTTGGAGATATTAATATATTTAATTTTTAAATGTCCCAAGATAAATTTGAAACATTAAATTCCATCAAGGACATAGATAAATATTAAAATTATTATTTCCTTATTAATTTACCTTAGCCCGGGAAACATTGGAATTGAGCTATTTGTTGCCTGAATTAACTTAATTTAAAAAAGGGAACATGACATATCTCCATCACTGTAACCGTACCCATAACCCCACATCTCCAGGTGACTATGGATAATTCATAATACCAATATGACCCTCCCACTATAATCCTCCAGTTTGAACATCATTAACAAACTTTAGTAATCATAATGTTCTGTATGTTTCAGAAATTGTTATGCTGATGTAAATCACAGAAAATGTTTTTCTTTCACCCCATTTCAGTCATTTGGAATAAAACATCTGTACTAATTATGGCTGAAAATTTATCAAACAATTGCAGTACTAGACATGTAAATGTCAACTTCAGAAAATCCATGAAACAGCGAAATCATACAATATTCAGTTACCTTTTGTGATTGAATTTCTCACTGAAAGGCATTTTGTTCATGAAATGCTGAGCTAAACATATATATCAATTAACACAGACATATTTTCCCTACACCAGCAGGTATACCACTTGACCTGTACTGAATGCATCAGCCAGGCCTGAAATAGAGGGAACATAACCTTCACAAATAGAAAGATTTAATTCACTATTTTCATGGCTACTGAGTGCCCATGTTAGTGTGTAATAGAATCACTTACAACAACCAATTCTTTGCAGGCTGTAAAATTTTCAAGCTCCCTAATTAAAAGGGAAAGCAAAATGAAAATGCTATGAAAGAAGCTTACCTGGAAAAATACAGCCTCCCCATGATTGCATGCAGCACATCGTACAGTTTTAGTGCGAGGAAGTGTGGGATCACTAGCCACATCCTGCAAAACTTGTGTACGCTCACCTGCTGCGTGATGTATCTCATTTCGATAAACACAATTGTTTTCTGCAGGCTCCTGCACAGAATTTAGGTTGAGTCATACAAACAAGAAAATGTTAAAAAATTCAATTCAGCATTTAAAACAAAACCCCCATACAGCAAGCATATCCAAGGGGTTGTGGTGTAACGATAATAGGAGGCACTCGTAAGAGCATGAGCTAGGGTGAAATCCGTTAAACTGTAATAAGGCAGCTTATGGGATATATTGATGCATGATCCATATGTTTATACAGAAATTTTAAGACAACGTTGTAGAAGCTTAACTAAAACTAGCTTAGTTATCTTATTCAATAATATATCTAAATAATGCCGAGAGATATCTTAGTGGAGCATATGGATTTTTAGGAGTATTTATATTAAATTAAATTTTTATTTTTTTGTATTAAATGAAAATAAATATAATTTTATTTGGAATAATAATTAATTGTATTATAATAATTTATATAATGATTTCCTTTAATTTATAGTAATTTGATATATATATATGTATATATATATATATGTAAGTATATATATATATATATATATATGTATATATATAGAGAGAGAGAGAGATCAGTAAATTAACTTGTATTGAATGGAAAACAATTATGAATTAGAAGTAGAAATTAATAATATTCAAATAAAGAAGAATGTATTTTATTTATACAAATGTTCATTGTATTGAAAACATAAGTATGGAATTTACTTGTATGAAATGAAAACAAATATTATAAGCAGAAAATCATTATATTTTTTCTCTAAACTTGATGACTTATCCACATGATATTTGTACTTATACCATAGTAGCCGAGAGATGCGTCTCCTGCCCCCTGAGACGCATCTCCGATACTATCCAAAAATGCCTCATTCCAGCCAAGAGACTTTTTGGCCGTCTCCCACCATCTCCCAAGTCTCCAAAAGAAAAAAATGACGTCTCCCGCGAAGTCTCCTATCGGTCAAAGGGTCAACCATGGAAAACAAAGCACAAATATCTCAAAAACGCAATTTTTTTGAAGCCTCGGGCCTCATTGTTTAATCGCACGATTGGAGAAGAGAGCGACTGGGCTTTGGTAAGTCATATTTTTGAGTTTTTACATTTTATTTGCTTGTTTTTAATTTTTTAAATTTTCATTTTTGCCTGGTAACCTCATACACCCGACATCACACCAGTAATCTCATTTTTTATATTATAATGCAAGCCCTATTTTTCAGATTGTTTTATTTAGCATCACCAATAATCTCCACAAAAGCATCACCCCTATTTAAAATCGTGGAATTTGTAGATTCCACGATTTTAAACTGGGGCGATGCTCTTGTGGAGATTATCGATGCAGCTAAATAAAACAGTAAACTTTAAAAGTTTAAACAATCTGGAATATGCCAATAGAAAAATTTCACAGTTGCATTATAATAAATTAATAATGTGCAATATGGCAATATTGCCAAGGCCCAATAAATTTCCAGTTGAGTGTGCACTGTGCTATGTGCATTGTGAATTTTTTTAATTTCTCTTTCTATATTTGTTGTGTCTAAACTCTAATCATGATGTCTTCTTTCTTTTTGTGTGTAGAATTTGAATCATTGAATCAAGAATGTCGAGTGGGGGAAACAAACAAGGCTTGTATCCGTTGTGGAAGTATGTTGATCATGTTAAGGGATCGAAGGGTTCAGGTGGAACAGCCACGATCTCATGTAAACTATGCCTAATGTCATGGCAAGGTACTTACACGAGGGTGAGGGCTCATTTCCTTCACATACCTGGAAAAGGTGTTGATCCTTGTATAAATGAGGTGGATCGATATGAGGCTGTCAGGGATCAAGAAAGGGTTGATGGTAAAGTTTCTAATATGAGCTCTCACGCTTCAACAACAGGGGCAACTGATGCAAATCAAAATCAGAATATCAATAAAGAGGTAGAGGTGGATGTGTCTTCAAGAGATGTAGCAGCAAAAAGTTCTCACAAGAGGCCACACATTGGTAGCTCAAACCCCATTGGCAGATTATTTGATGTGCAAGGGCGAGAAGCGGTTGATGCAGCAATTGCACGCTTCTTTTAAGCCAATGGAATACCGTTTAATGCTCCTCAATCACCTTTTTATACAGAGATGGTCCAAGCAATCAGCAATGCACCAGTTGGATATAAACCACCTATGTATGAAAAGCTTCGCACTACTCTAATTGATAAAGAAAAAATTCAATTAGAGCAACAAACTGCACCACTGAAAAGAGTGTGGGCTTCAGAAGGATGCAGCATTTTGATGGATGGGTGGACGGATACTAAAAACCGTCCACTACTTAATATCATGGTAACATGCAGCAAAGGGCCTTATTTTTTGAAGGCATTAGATTGTTTGGGGCAAGAAAAAAATGCAGAGTATCGTTTTAACCAGCTATGTGACGGCATTGAGGAGGTAGGGGCATCACATGTAGTCCAAATTATTACATATGCTGCCCTTGTTTGTAAAGCAATAGACATGTTGGTGCAAAAGAAATACAAGCATATATTTTGGACACCATGTTGTGTGCATTCGTTGAATAATGCACTCAAAGATATTGGCAAGTTTGAGTGGGTTTCAGCTTTCATAGAAAAGGACAGAAAAATGCAAATGTTCATATGTAACCATCACCAAACACAAGCTATTTATCGAAAATTTGCCAAGGTGGAGCTTTTCAAACCAGCTGATACAAGGTTTGCTTCTTATTTTATTCTTCTTCACCGTCTTTGTGAAGTGAAAGGTACTTTGTGTTCCACGGTTGTTAGTGATGCATGGGCAACTTGGAGGCAATCTACATCAAATGATGCAGTTGAGGTGAGAGGTATGATCCTTGATGACCGTTTTTGGGCTGATGTTAAATTTGTTGTGGACTTTATTCAGCCCATATGTTAGGTGATCAAATTTGCAGATTCAGACAAGCCATTTTGGGGGGAAATTTATGAAGAAATAGATTCCATGTGTGAAAGAATTAAGAAAATAACAAATGCAAAAGATCCTTCACTATATCCTTTGATAGAAGAAAAGTTACATGGAAGATGGAACAAACTTAACACACCTCTTCATTGTGCTGCCTGTGCCTTAAATCCTAAATGGCATAATATACAATAGACCAATAAGAGGGCTCCATATGAGGATAGAGAGGTAATGAAGGGGTTTTGGGCTGCAATAAAAAAGATATATGGCCGAGGTGAGGAAGCATCAGTTATGAGGAGTCAATGGAATAAGTTTTCACATGGGCATGGTGACTTTTCTTTCGTGGAAACTTTATATGATATACAAGCAAAGAAAGACCCTATAGAGTGGTGGTGGAACCATGGAGGTGAAACACCTGAATTGCAATCATTTGCAATAAGATTACTCTCACAAGTAGGTAGCTCTTCATCTTGTGAGAGAAATTGGAGTACTTATGGTTTTATTCATTCACTAAAGAGGAACCGATTGGGGTCAAAGAAAGTAGAGAACCTGATGTATATTCATAGCTCACTTCGCCTTGTCTCTCGTGTAGATCCTGCATACAAGAGGGTCCTTCAGCAAAATGGAACCAATTTTCACCTGATGAAGATGTTGCAGCCATAGTGGATGAAGTGGTTGAACCAGATGGCCTTACTGATTTACCCCCAGTTCTACTACCAGCAAAGGAACCTGAGTTAGAGAGTGATGAGTATTTGGAGAGCATCATAGTTGAGGACCTTGACATGGATGATGTGTTGTAGATGATATCAGATAGATTTCTGATTTTTAGTTTTTGTTTGCATATCAGCCAATCAAACTATCAATATTTTTGAATTTCAATATGTAATCGAATATGTAATGTCAAATGTGAACTATGATTATGAAATTTGAAGTATGAACATTGAACTCTTTGACTCTTTGACACAATGTGACAATGACATTTGGATTTGAATTTTGTGTATTTAAAGTTAATGTTCATTCTTAAACTTTATTACTGCTATTGTTTTGAAAGTTCAATGTCATTATATTTTCAGATTTTCTATATATTATTAATTTTTATATTACAAAAAAAATGGCGTCTCCAAGTACCCCTGTCTCCTATTTTCAAAAAACTGTAGTACCAATACCAGTACTAGTCTCCCGTACCAGTACTAGTACCAGTCTCACGGCAACTATGACTTCTATAGTGAAAAAAGTTTTAAGTTAGTAATACATAACATTTAATGATCTTTGAATGCACAAAAGACAATTAGACAAGTTTAAAGAATGTGTACAAAAATCTCAAGTCAAAAGTTTGTTCATAATCACTCAACTTTGAACCCAAAATAACAGGCCACGCATAACACAGTGAGTAGAGTTTTGATGCAATATCTAATCCTCTAATACGAGCTCAAATCAATAACCCATTGAACCCATCTGCTCTCAAACTACGTTCTCTGGAATACTAAGCAGCCACAAAAATGCAAAACCGAAAGTACACATTATTAAGTACACAACTTCTGGCAGATATGGGCAGTGCACTAATTCACTCTCTGGATAATTATAAGGCAATAAAAAGGGAGAAGAAATAAAAACAAAACACCTCTTATAAATCAAATAAACTGGGGAAAAAAAAACCTTTGAAATCATCGGCACACAAACAGAACCCAAAGAAAAGCATTAAAAAAATTGTCTAAAACACCAAATATCGGAGGGGGGGAATGCAAATTAGCCCTCACCCATTGTCATAAAAATCCGAAAGTAACCCATTTATTAATATAAACACACAATGCCATTAAGATTTCCACAATGCAGCTCTCATTCTCTGCAAAATCAAACTGGGAGAAAATAAATTGTAGACAAGAACCCTAATATAACCTGTCCTCCCCAAGGGATCATTTCCACATCAACAGAGACAGCCGCTAGAATCCCCCATTGCCTCAACTTGTTCAGCCCCAGATTCCTCAAAGCTGTCAAAAAAGACTTATATATATAACCTTCACAATCTGTAACTACATTGCTAACTAACCAACTGCTGTAGTGCCAATCAAGCAACAAGAGACAATCCAGTGTACCAACCACGATGTAACCACGAATGGTATAACATAACATATTTCTAAAAATAGTATAACTATTCTTCTCAGGCATAATTTCCTTTTGTGCAAAAACAGAAGTAAATCAGTGTGCAAATAACCAAATTTGGAGGAGTGTGTATGGACTTTGCAGGATAGTAAACTCTCATTTAGCCATTATTGTATGATATACACAATAGCCGCTTCTAACAATCACAACTCATACCTCTTGATATCAGATATCTGATAATCTATCCAAGGACACTCTCTTGAATTAAACAACATATTAATAAGTGTGGAATCAGATCACCAAAATGAGCAATGTCTGTTCTCTACGTGTATAGTTAGAACTTCTACTGACACCAAAATACCTAAACATCGTGTAAATAGACTGGATAATACATGCCTGAAAACTGTTGAACAGATTCTCACTCTTTACTTATTCCAGGAGAAGTTCGATAATTCACATATTCTAGCTGTTTAACCAGACCTTGATCTATAGATTCTTAGACCTACATCTATAATTTGAAAGTTAGAAGAATATAAAACTAAAGAAAACTATGAGATTCAGCTAGGATCTTTGTTGTAGTTTACATACATTATGTTGATCATAATTGTACAGCGTACCTATCAAGGAATGCCTTGGTTCTTCAGAGTCACTTCTTCCTTCAGGAGATTTTATGAAATCCAAGATGGCAACAGAGTTTGAGATGACAGATCATGGAGAGTTCCATTATAGTTTAGGTGTCTAAATGCACAGAGATAAAAGCAATTCTTTAGGAACACAAACATTTTAATTGCACATCAATGTCTCAAATCCTCTGGGAATGACGGGAATCATCTCAACAAGGAGAGATACATTGAAATTCTCCTCTAAAATTTTTAATTGGCAGACACATGGAGACACTAATAAACTCAAAAAATGTTGTCAACGAATATGTGCCCTAAGGCAAAAGATAAAAAAGGATATTACGTGAAGTAGTCTTTATTAGAGTACAATCAGATGCCCTATATGTGTGAAGATGGGTAAAAGGTCCAATTATAACACATTGTCAATGTTTGTAAAACGAGTTATAGAAATGTTAGGGAGCACTTACAAAAAAATTCAGATTTCTCAAAGGAATGAAAAGTGTCAATATTTTGTATCCAGTAACAGATTGCAGGAAGCATTGCCACTTGTCAAATATTGTGATGTAGATTGGGAAAGAGATGTTGATAAACTGTTTGTCGATGTTGATCAGCATCATTCAATAGGAAGGAGAGGAACCAACATCCCATATCCCTTTCAAATGTAGACACAGACTATACAGCAGCCTATTATTTGATCAAGGTTGATGTACAAAAAACACCTATTTATGTCAGCAGGTTGACAGGCGGAATTTACAGTTTCAGTTCTATGAGACTAGGCAACTTACAATGTGGTTAATGTAATTGCTTTGTATTTTTATAAATATGTGTATTGTGCATAGTAGAGGGTTTGGATGGATACCTTTCAAAATCTGGGTATTGTAAAGACTGTTCTTCCAGTTAATATAATATCTGGAAGATCTTTGGTACATGTTTAACACAGTAACTCAGAACATAAAACTCAGCCACCTAAAACAAAGAAAAAAGAAAGAGCTTAAAACAATGTGAAACCTCACCGCTGGCAAACTTGTAACTGAATCAAGTTCTAGATCTAACTCTGATTGTTTTATGTGTTAAGTGTAGGTTACAGGTGAGTTATTTCCAAGAACTTGTTGGCTTCTACTACTATGGCAATGCAGGAAATGAATGCACACTGGGAATGATTTCAGGAGAAAAAGGAACAAAAAGAAAGGATTACAACTAAAATTGGGGATTTTTTTCTCATAAGCTGTCATCTAATGTGACTCAAAGTTAAAACAGTGGAGCTGCTTCTACTGTTTCATGAGCATGAGAGGAAAGCAGATGAAATATGTTTGGCACTATTTTGACTTGCCATACAGCATGGAAAGGTTCCCCTATCACCAAGACTTGATTGATATCATTACTTTTTTGGTGCAGCATTTAAAGCCCCTAGCTATAAGGCACTTGGAGAGGAAATGTTGGATGGATATGAGACTCACATGCATACATTAATAGAAGATAAGCCTGCAATTTGGCAACACAAGCGTATAACAACAATGTTTGATGGAAGAACGGACAAGCGGATTAGAACACTTGTAAACTTTAATGTCTCTTCCATGGTAGATACCAGGTTATTGAAATTTAGGAATTCTTCAGTTAAGATAAATATTAAAAAGTGTTCATTTGCTTTGTGGTTTATTGGAGAAGCTTGCCTTGGAGGTGGGCACAGAAAATGTGAGCCAAGTAATTATGAACAATTCAAATTATTTGGTTGCAAGAAGACCTCCTATGTAAAAGGCGCCCCTGTTTTCTGGTCTCCTTGTGCTGCCCGCTGCATAGATCTGATGCTAGAAGACTTTGGTAAACTTCATTAAGTTACACTGGTTATAGACAATCCAAGAACAAATTCTAGATACATCTACAACCATCCATGGGTTCTCACTTGATTGACAAACAAACTGACAAAAATGAGCTTCTTCCACCTGCCATTACACAATTTGCCACAAATTTCATTTCCTTATAGGCTCTTCAACATGTAGAAATACTTCTGTTAGCAAATAACAAAGAACTTCCTCATATGCCATGATATAGATAGGATTGACGTGGTTCATAATGTTTTTGATGAGTTATTTGGAGGACAGCTTATAGGGTGATATACATCAGAGCTTTATTGAGTATTTTATACTTTAATTACAAATGCATAAGTGAATCACATTTTCATATTTAGCACATACATTAGCATCATTGGGACTTTGTTTGGATGCCTTTTACATTAAATTCTTGTAAAATGAAAAAGAAATTATTTGGTGAATCTTATTTAAATAACTTAGTAATTTGTGAAGGCTTGTTATCTATGGTTGGATAGCTCTTCTAATAGTGCATTGCTAAGATATATGGTTCATAACTTGCATTTAGATTTTGGACTTGTAAAAACTTGCAAGGTGTGCTGCACTTTCGCCATAAGCCAAATAGTGGATCTCTATTATGAGATTTGGCTTCTTATAGCATGTTCCAAAGGTGTGTTCCTCGTGTGGAACAACCTGCATGTGCCAATTTTATGACATGACATTGGACAGCTTAATGAAATCTTTTATTCTAAACATGGCCATACCATATACATGCAGTAAGCTCACAAAATGTACTTTCCAATGTTAGAATCCTTATTTTATAACTATATCATCTTTCCATATGCTTTTACAAATGTCTTATGATTATATATACACCTTTGATTCCCAGTATCCAATTCAACAAGGTTTAAACATCAATGAAGTCTGAAATTCGCACAACATTGACTCAGATGGGTAGGGCATCCCATTAATGTAGTTTGCTGGAGTACAGCTCTCATGAATGGAGTTACCCTGGTAATGGCGGACTTTTATTAAGGCATGGCCGATTTTTAGGGTTTTTTGGATTTCAAAACAACTGAGAGTGGCAGAAATAATGCAGCAACCCAGCAAGCAAGTAAAGTTCCCTGATGGAAGTGCCGCCAACAACAAATTATTTAACGGCAGGCAGGTAATCTGTTTTCTGTCAGAGGAAATGCAAACAGAAATTCCATGCAGGAGGAGAATAAATTATATGGGCTTGGAAGCGTTCTATATGTTTTTCCATCGGTTTTGTATAAGCTTTCCTAGGGTTCTGTGGCTGGATTCGACAGTTTATGTGCTCATTGACAGTATGTATCCCAAATAGCCAATCTGAGTTGGACCAAAATCCTCACTACTCCTAGGCACATCCAAACATCTCCACTGCTCCAGATGCATCCAGAGGAAAAACTGCAAGTGCGCCAAGAAATCACAAGAGAACAAAATACAAGAGCTTCCCTTTTGCCTACCCAAGCATTAAGAGAATGAGCCTCACACTACCTCCCAAAAGCCTCTAAATATCAAAAAGAAATACTAAATGCTTTCATTTCTTCACAATCAGTTCACAAATATGAACAATGTTAACGTTAGATATTGAAATATCCAGTTACATCCGATTCCATATATAAAGAGAAAACCAAAATAAGCATATACAGTATACACTATTGTACTGTGAAACACATTTCGCTGGAATTTTTTGGGCGAATAATGGCTTCAACAGTCACGAAACTGGAGGGTTTAATATTTATTGAAGCTCCATGATTCTTGCACCGGTCTCTCACGTCCGTGAATGGGAATCCTAAGCGCGGGCAGTAAGAACCAGTATAAAAACTTACCTTAAAAAAATCAACGGTGATAATTTTCATGATGTCCGAGATTTAAGCGGCTGTTTCTATGTATACCGATGCCTGCGATTGTAGTGGAACGCCTCTCGGCATAATAAACCAAGCAGAAAAATGGGAAAAAAAAAATCATGGAGGGCAGCATAAATCACGAAAATTTCCAGAATGCGGTCCAAGAATACATCACGTAACATGAACCCAGCTAAAATGAATAATGAAAAACAACAGGACGCCACCAATTAAGAATTATCGGTACTCAACCCAAAATAAACCAAGTGAAAAAGAAAATTCATGAAAAACACATGACTGTTTGCATATCTTTTGGGTTGGTTCAGCGCATTAAAAATTCATTGGACCAGCAATACAAGAATTAGGTTGCCAGTAGTTCACGGTTCCTAAATGATGTTTCTCCATTTGCAATTAAACCATTTTTTTGTACTATAACACTGACAAAGGGCACCAGGCAGACATTTGGACCAAAATCAGCCTCCATGTGTGAGCAATCCAAGAGGAATCATATTAGACACAGTGGAACTAAACGCCTTTTCTGTGTAAAAGTCCTATGTTTTTATGCTTTTAGGGTAAGATGCAGGTCAAGAGTTCAATTCTTACAAATCAAAACCACTTTCCTGAGTGGAAAAAGAAAAAGGAAAAACATCCTATGTTGATTGTCTACACTTAAAAGCTAAGCTGAAATTAATGCGTGGGTAATTACTGACCTGGTGATCACAGTTCCTACAAGCATAGAGCAAGATCTTCTGTTCCTTGTCATCCTTTGGGTACAGTATATTGTTACTGCATACAGCTAACTATACAATCAGAGTTGTAACCCCGTTGCATAAAACCAAAACAATGCTTGAGAGATACAACCAGAAACATAAACAAATTAACATGTGTTAAAAGAAACTTATCAAAGCTGAATATCTTAGGAAAAGATTAGTAGGATGGATTTTTAAGAAAATCGCAAAGTGGGTACTGTACCATTCTCTGCAAAATTTCATGGTACTCATGATTGCAGCTTGTTGGTACTAACACTCTGCAAAACTGGTCTTTGCTGTGTTTTGTAGAAGCTTCCACACCAAGGCAATTTTACAAATGATACGTCAACTGAAAGGATGCGAATAGGGTGTGTATATATAATTTTTTAAATTTTAAGGATAGCCACGTGTAAGTTTACCTATGGGTTACAAGGGTTTAAATTTAGGGTTTATTAAGTCGCTGGAGGTAATACGAACCCAAGAGAGCCAAAGAGTCGGCCTAAGCACTTCCAAGTACCTATGTCACAATACCCCGGGGAAATGAGATTAAAATTTGAAGAAATGCTTCACAAGGGTATATTTTATTTAGATAGATAATTTGGATCACTCTCTTCTATGTATTTGTAAATGAAAAAATATATTTTTGCTTGCACAAATTGAGTTTGGAATAATAAAATATATAAATGCAATTTTAATTTAGAAAATCAAATTTTAAGGATAAAGACTTTTGTTTCAAATAATGGTGAAGAATTAAAAAAAAATTGTTTTGAATCTGAAAATATGTGTTCTTTCTTTGTATCTTATTTTAGGATTAGAATAATCTATGAGCTTTATTTTAGGTTGATTTTTTTTGGTACAAATCTTGTACATGCAAATTTACCGTATTTGCAATTCATGAAAGTGATCTTACGTACAATGGAATTCTTCAACTTGTGTTACTTGAAATTGTGTTTTGTGTTGTTTGTTAAGGATTGGTGTATTAAAAATACCTTGGGAAAATTGTCAAATCATAAGGGCCAAATTCTCCTAGATTGAGCCACTTTATTGGACTAGCTTTACAGTTGTGAAAGTGGTTAAGACAATACTCTTTATTCATGCAAACATCTATGATGATTCGATGTAGAATTAGGTTCATTTTAGTGTTCCAAAGCAAAGTATTTTGAGAATGATAAGTATATAGGAATATGTGCAAATGTAGATAAGATAGGGTTGAAAACATGGGAAGGTGTAAATGCAGAATGGGTGAAAGATTGAGAAATGAGCCTAACTTTCCATAAAAGTTTGCCATTTATCAATATGTAATTATATTAAGTCATTCCATCAAAATAGGTCCAAGTAGAGGGATTTGGTCTGCATATACAAACTTCACTATCATATTTTCCCCCACTTTGAGGTGCATGAAAATCTTATCATGAACATGTATCTTAAAGTAAATGAGGACTCACAAACGTACATGTAAAGTAATGGACTATTCAAACATAAAAGGATATTGAGGTTCATGTAAAGTAATGGACCCCAGTAGATCTCATTGTGTGTTCATCTTTTGGCATGTGTCCTCCATGGGAACCTATAAAAAGAAAAGAAAACATGCTTAGTGAGTACCTTTTATCATTCAAGTAAAGATAAAAATAATTGCAAGCTAATTTTTTTTATAAACAATCATGAATGAGGGAAGAAGAGAGTAGGGTTAAAAAGATTCCACCCATATGAAAAGTGGTGATGGTAATGTTGTTCCCATTGTGTTGGTTGTAGGATGACATGGCATATCAAGTGTTGCCATTTCATGTGATCATAATCCATTTGAACATATTAATGAATCTTTGTATCAACATATGTGACTATTTGCAATCTCAACATAGCAATAAGATATGATCATCCTTGAATTAGTTTGCACATCCATGAAATGCAAGAAATTAGGGGAAAGGAAAAAATAAAACATGAAATTTAAATGTAAGCTAAGAATGTAAGTATTTAAATCATGTAAAGTAATGAGTGTTATAGGTACATCAATGTGAAAGTTAGTTAAAAATTATAAGCATGACAAGTATATGGGTTGGATATAAATATGGAGTATAAATTTTGTGCCTATTATAGGCAAGTGAAAATAATGATATAACCCTTAATGGCCAAGAAGACTCGTGTAAGTATGTATAACACTAGGGTAGCCATATAACCTCATTGTGGAATTCAAGAGCATGAGCACATAATGGTTAAGGTAAGGTAATAAGTCCCTAGGGATGAAATTGATCTAGACGTATTATGACCAATAACCTTTGGGGGAACAAGCACATGTTAAAATGTAGTAGGTTGGGAAGGATTTATGGTACCCCCAATTTAATAGAATAACCCACAACAAGACAATAAGAAATGGGGAAGCAAGGTTTCGCCTAATATGGCCATCAAGACACAATATGTCCATATGAGATGTAAGTAATAAGCATGGGCACATAAGTGTAATCTAAGAACTAGGTAATGTTGAGGCACATAAATAGCACAATGGCATAAACTTATGTGATCTTACTATGGTAAAAAGACATAAGCATAGGCATTAAGTAATCTAGGCAGCATATAGGAATTTTAAGGCATGAGATTATATGCATATGGGCATGAAAAACATAAGAAAATGAACACAATAAAAAGTAAGAATAAGGATGCATGGCAATCATAAAAGTAAGAAATATGAAAAATAAAAAGAATAAATGACATGAAAACATAATACAAGAGTTCTAGGCATATAATTTCTAAGAAAATCAAGTAGATGAAAGACAGATATCTCTTAAGTGGGGGAAAGAAAAACATGAAAGAAGACATAAAAGGTGAAATGAGCACGTGAAGTGCAATAAATAAGGCAAAGAAAGAGGCCAAAGTACAAATAATAAATATGGTAATGTATGTATATGGTTTATATAGAATATCATGAATCAACAAATCTAGGATCATCATCATCATCATTGCAAAATGTATCATCATAATGTTCAATGATGCTTATATTTTCTTCTTCAGAATTTGCTTCATGTGTCACATGTTTTCTTGTTGATAACATTTTATAAACACATTATTAATTGGTTCCACATTATATAGTCTCTTTTATTTCATATGTATCCTCAACATGGGGTGTGTTATGGTAAACATGACCAATATTTTGGCATACATCATTACCTCTCATATGATTGACCTTGTCAAGTGAGGGTGTTGTGAGTTATGATTATGTGCAATGTTTATCTCCCCTTTATCTATAAGATCTTGAACTTTATGTTTGAATGCAATGTGTGTATCTATAGAATACCAATGTGTGTAATGATAGGATCAAAGGTACTTAGCCTTGTGTGTTGCAAGATTGGATATATCCATTTGTTTGATAAAAGGGAAGGTAATAATATTGTTTGTACAAGTTGTTCTGATACTGTATACAAAGGATCTTATGATGTAGTGAACTCTCTAGAGGGATTTGGTTTAGAAATTACATTATAATCATCATGAATAGCATCATAAATATCCCCATTGACCCTATTTTTTGAATGGGGCAATGACATTAATTCATAGAAAAAGGGGGAAGTGCTATAAATGAGTTCATATAAAATGGGATCTTCTAATAATCCACATTCACACTTACATATAGTAGCACATGAATCTCAAAATGAATGACAAAGAAAGGAAAACACTTGAATTTCAAATACCAGAAGAAAACCATCCATAAATATATGTTGAAGATCATTATCTCATAATGAAGATCTCATATTAGCAACAAAAGCTTGACATATAAAATACAATCCTTAATAGGCTCTCATTCCTTTTGCTTGAATTGCATGAGTTGTGTGTTTGATGTCTTAAGATTAATATTATAATAAAAATGTTTCATGTTAAAGCATTGGCTAAATCCAAGAAGGAATTGATAAAGGTGTGAGGATATTAACAAAACTATGTAAATGCATGATTACTCAATCTTTATGGGAACACCTTAGTAAGAATTTGATCCTCATAAAAATAAAGGAGACACATTACTTGGAATTATTTTCAATATTGTAATGGATCACATCAACCATCATAATTTTTAAAACGAGGTGCAACAAATCTACTTGGTGAAGGGTCAATCAAAATGGCATATATTAAATGATTATGGAGTACTCCAATAGTGTCATCTTGTAATGGAAATATGTAATATCCCTCAAATAGGGATAGAGGAAAAACAACAATATTCCCAAAAATATACAATAGAAAATTTTAAAATTTTATTTGCAAATAAGATTATCCTTTAACAAACCTAGATTTAGACTCAGATTATTGATCTGATTTTTTTACTAATTTAAATAAGTTTTTTATTATTTCTCAATATGGAAAATTCACAAAAAAATACTTCAAATCTACCCAGAATTTATAGAAATGGCTTACAATGATTTTTCCATAATTTTCTAAAATGAATATGATTAACTATATGTAGATTTAGGCACAAATACCTCAAAAATATCTTCAAACTCTAGTCACCCTTGCTAAAACCTTAGTAAACTAGCATTAGGTCTGTCCCACTGGTCCATTTTGTTATTAGCTTTAGTGATGCTCAAAAAACATAAAGACACATTATTGTAGATAATCCAAATCTTATCCTGATATTTTGAATCTCACCTCCCAAAATGGCCTGCAAACCTAATAAGCATGGGCACATAAGTGTAATCTAAGAACTAGGTAATGTTGAGGCACATAAATAGCACGATGGCATAAACTTATGTGATCTTACCATGGTAAAAAGACATAAGTATAGGCATTAAGTAATCTAGGCAGCATATAGGAATTTTAAGGCATGAAATTATATGCATATGGGCATTAAAAACATAAGAAAATGTACACAGTAAAAAGTAAGAATAAGGATGCATGACAATCATAAAAGTAAGAAATATGAAAAATAAAAAAAATAAATGACATGAAAACATAATACAAGAGTTCTAGGCATAGAATTTCTAAGAAAAACAAGTAGATGAAAGACAAATATCTCTTAAGTGGGGGAAAGAAAACATGAATAAAAGGTGAAATGAGCATGTGAAGTGCAATAAATAAGGCAAAGAAAGAGGCCAAAGTACAAATAATAAATAGGGTAATGTATGTATATGGTTTATGTAGAAGATCATGAATCAAAAAATCTAGGATCATCATCATCATCATTGCAAAATGTATCATCATAATGTTCAATGATGCTTATATTTTCTTCTTCAGAATTTGCTTCACGTGTCACATGTTTTCTTGTTGATAACATTTTATAAACACATAATTAATTGGTTCCACATTATATAGTCTCTTTTATTTCATATGTTTCCTCAACATGGGGTGTGTTATGGTAAACATGACCAATATTTTGGCATACATCATTACCTCTCATATGATTGACCTTGTCAAGTGAGGGTGTTGTGAGTTATGATTATGTGCAATGTTTATCTCCCCTTTATCTATAAGATCTTGAACTTTATGTTTGAATGCAATGTGTTTATCTATAGAATACCAATGTGTGTAATGATAGGAGCAAAGGTACTTAGCCTTGTGTGTTGCAAGATTGGATATATCCATTTGTTTGATAAAAGGGAAGGTAATAACATTGTTTGTACAAGTTGTTCTAATACCGTATACAAAGGATCTTATGATGTAGTGAACTCTCTAGAGGGATCTTCTTTAGAAATTACATTATGATCATCATGAATAGAATCATAAATATCCCCATTGACCCTATTTTTTGAATGGGGCGATGACATTAATTCATAGAAAAGGGGGCAAGTGCTATAAATGAGTTCATATAAAATGGGATCTTCTAATAATCCACATTCACACTTACATATAGTAGCACATGAATCTCAAAATGAATGAAAAAGAAATAAAAACACTTGAATTTCAAATACCAAAAGAAAACCATCCATAAATATATGTTGAAGATCATTATCTCATAATGAAGATCTCATATTAGCAACAAAAGCTTGACATCTAAAATATAATCCTTAATAGGCTCTCATTCCTTTTTCTTGAATTGCATGAGTTGTGTGTTTGATGTCTTAAGATTAATGTTATAATAAAAATGTTTCATGTTAAAGCATTAGCTAAATCCAAGAAGGAATTGATAAAGGTGTGAGGATATTAACAAAACTATGTAAATGCATGATTACTCAATCTTTACGGGAACACCTTAGTAAGAATTTGATCCTCATAAAAATAAAGGAGACACATTACTTGGAATTATTTTCAATATTGTAATGGATCACATTGACCATCATAAGTTTTAAAACGAGGTGCAACAAATCTACTTGGTGAAGGGTAAATCAAAATGGCATATACCAAATGATTATGGAGTAATCCAATAGTGTCATCTTGTTATGGAAATATGTAATATCCCTCAAATAGGGATAGAGGAAAAACGACAATATTCCCAAAAATATACAATAGAAAATTTTAAAATTTTATTTGCAAATAAGATTGTCCTTTAACAAACCTAGATTTAGACTTAGATTATTGATCTGATTTTTTTACTAATTTAAATAAGTTTTTTATTATTTCTCAATATGAAAAATTCACAAAGAAATACTTCAAATCTGCCCAGAATTTATAGAAATGGCTTACACTGATTTTTCCATAATTTTATGAAATGAATATGATTAACTATATGTAGATTTAGGCACAAATACCTCAAAAATATCTTCAAACCCTAGTCACCCTTGCTAAAACCTTAGTGAAATAGCATTAGGTTTGTCCCACTGATCCATTTTGTTATTATCTTTAGTGATGCTCAAAAAACATTAAGACACATTATTGTAGATAATCCAAATCTTATCTTGATATTTTGAATCTCACCTCCCAAAATGGCTTGCAAACCTAATAACGAAATGTGGCTCTAAAAATGGTATGTTGGGGCATCACAAACCAAAGCCCTTCATCAAAACACACCCTTTTGACTAGGGAGAGTTTGTATGTCTCTCTAAAACTATGGATACTCAAGGGTTTTCAAACCTTAAGCCAAAGATTGCAATATCAATAGAGAAAAGATTGGTAACATAATGAGCTCCAAAAGAACCCTAAAATGTTATATAATGAATTTCAAAAGAAGGATTTAACCTTAGCCATTCATCTGTTACCAACTCAATCTAATTCTCCAAATAAAAATCCTAAAAAATGAGCTAATATATAGGCTTCTTGAAATCTCATGCCTCCTTGACCTTTTTGGCACATGTTTAATAAAATCACTTAATGTCCATGTCCCTCAAGTCATTAAACTGAAAAAGGGGAAAAACTTAAGTCCTTAGGCTAAGAATCACTTAAGTTGCATAAAAATGTGTTCCCGCAACTTAAGAATAAATAGGATACAAGCCAAGAATCACTTAAGTTGCATAAAAATATGTGCCCACAACTTAAGAATAGAATAAGATACAAGCCAAAGACTCCATATTTACCCAATAATGATCTACATCCTCTTCCTCTTGGATAATCAAAGGAAAGGACAGCCCATACATCATTAAGACACATGGCTTGAGTTGGGGACATCAAAAACTATATGTACATAAGTATCAACATACCATTATAGATAACCAATTCTAGTGATGAGTGATAGGTCCAGATAATAGCTCATTTTTTGTTGTTTTTATACATATTTTGAGATACTTTTAGATAAACTTTCCAGACAATGCTCCTACATTATATTATCCTTTCATATCTATTATGCAAACTTGAACCTAAAATACAATGATGGAATTATGGTTATAATATTATTATTGTATCATTTATATGAAGATATGTATGGAATGTTGATGGAATGTTATGATTTGATTATGATAGTTATCCTTTTGTACATGCTTTGCAAAATTAACTTGTTTGCAACTAAAGAGGAATCGTGGCACACAATAGTTGTGGGATGAATCTGTAACAAAAGGAATGCTTGAAACTAAAACATGGGAGCTCCAGGTTAAGTTGAACATGGTGGTTGTTGATTAAAGGCAATTGATGAAGGTTAAACATGGCGTTATTATAACCAATTAATAAGCACTGAAGAAGAGGTTTGTTTCACTTATGGGATTTTGACAAATGGTTGTATGTTTATGTATGCAATTATGTTTTGAATTTTTTTTAGTCCTAGTAGGAATCCTTTTCCTTTTCAGTTATAGGTTGAATAAATTAGTCTTAACTCTACACTCTAAATATCTAGGACTGGAGTTAATGATTTTAGTTAAGTTGTTGCTTTGAATAAGATTCCCTCAAGATTGTATATAGTTGTTGGCTGAATCTGTAGAATAGTTAGTTGATTTTTCAGTTTTATGTTATTAGTTACTTTCAATAAATTAGGGCATGAAATATTCAAAATGATTGAATACAATATATGAAAATATCTTGTGTAATATTCATGAATATGCAATGAATAGAGTTAATTTTATGGGATATGTAGAATCTAATTACTTAGATTTGGGTTCAGTTAAAGTGGGAACAACATCTTGAGAAAGCCACTCAAGGTATTGTTCTTCACTTCATTTTCCAATTATTTATTTATGTTTAATATTTGTTATTAGTTTATCATTGTTTCATGAATCATATGCAAGTTAATTAGAATCTCATATCTTGCTTATTGTTAATGAATGCTTATGAATATGCATGCAATGGTTAACCAGTAGTACTCCAAAGATTAATTTAGTTAATTCACTAATTTTTATCAGTTTTGAGTTATTACAACATCATTTCACTAGTAACAGTTCAGTTACAGTCTAAGTTGTAGGTACCTGTAGCCACTAGTTCTAGTTATGTCTTTTACTATTTTGTAATTTTGTGAATTTCCAGCAAGTTGAATAAATTGAGTAGGGTACCTTAAGTAGTTTTGAGTCCTTGAAGACATAGATAATGTTGCATCATCATAAGCTTACAGGCCTTGGGTTGACAATTTAATGTAGTCTTAACCAATGTTGAGTGGACTGTTCAATTAGTTAAACCTCTGAATTATGTAGGTTCTACAAGTTTACAATACATTAGCTTAGACTCTACATTTTTAGGGCTGTTGTCGAGGATGGTGTTATCTTCGTAGAATTGTTTTCACAACTTTCATAGTTAATTTTGTTTCCAACATTAGGATTGTTAGCCTTAATTTTTTTCCAACACCAGAGATACACTAACACTGTGCAGGACCATTGAATATAGAGCCATATTTCATGTATGTGGAGGCAAAGAGATCCCTTGGGTAGATTCCTTCCCTCTAAACATCAAGCAACTATATCAAAAGTTGGTGAATCAAGTACTCAGAGTGAAGGTAATACTAAAGAAGGAATTTCCTTATCACCAACATCTAGCACACCTATAGAAGGAACATACCACACCATGGGGGATGTAGTGGATGATGATCCTAAATGTGCAACATTTGAGTTCCCTATCACTAACCAAGAAAGGGCTATAGTGTTGAAGAACATTCCTCCTTCGACCTTACCAGTCTTTTATGGGTTAATGACTAAGAACCCAAATACATTTCTCTTTGAGTTTGATGTCTTGTGTTGAAGTTATGATTATACTATTGATGCTCACAAGCTCAAAATCTTCCCTGAAACTCTTAAGGATGCAGCCCTAAGGTGGTTCATGGGATTAGGTAGGGATGTTCCTAATTGGGACACCTTGAAGACTTTGACCCTAGAAAAGGATCAAGACTATTGTAGGGGACCTGATAGGAGGAAATGTGACATTTTCAGAATGTCACAAAAGGATGATGAGCCCTTAGAATATTATGTGGAGAGATTTCAATTTTCTGTAAAGAAAAACCCATGAAATAAGTTGAAACCCACATAATAAGTTGTCAAAAGAGTCCCTCAAGTTGGTGTTTTTAAGGGGAGTTAATGATGACTACATGGATGCCTTGAACCTCATTGGACAAGGAGATATTTCATGGATACCATTTCAAGATATTTTTACGGTCTACAGGAATTATTCTAGGACCTTTACTAAAATTCCAAGAGGAGATAGGACATTCACAATTGGTAAATCATTTATAGGGGTTTCAAAAATAGAGCTAAGCAATCTGTTATCCAACATGAAAGAGGATATCATCAGCCATTTGGAAACTCATTTGGATACTCTCCACATTAAAAGGAAGTAGGAGGAAGTTGAGGCTATCCTCATTGAATATTTTCCAAGTTGCAGACAAAGAAAAATAAATTACAAATGTATGAAAGTGGCAAGTTTCCAACAAGATAAAGTTGATAAACCTGATTTTCAACCAATTGAAGGAGATGATGGAAAACTCTTCTATATAGCACAAAGGAGACCATGTCAGAAAAGACAAGGTATGCCACAAGACCCCCTTAGCTTTAATTCATCCTTTCCTATTGGGAATCAAAACTTTTCTGCTTGAAACTCTCAGCCTTGGCAAGTAAATCAAAACCAGTGGTAGAGCCCTCAATAATGGCCATGAGCTCAAACAAATTGGAGCCAACAACCAAAATCTAGGTCACAACAAAATTTTCAAGGGTCTAATTACAATCCACAATGGAAAACATAGCAGAATCAGTGGTAGCCTTAGTGGTCGAAAGGCGAATAATGGCAGCAAAAAAATATGAACTATCAGTAGCCTATACTCCCTCCTCCACCACAGAAACAAGCCTTAATGCCTCCATCAAATCCTACATCCCAATCAACCACAAATACCTTCCCAACCTGCACCTAATCCTAACACTAATCTTATCCAACAAACTTATACTAACGAAGCTATGCAATACCCCACCTATGGGGTAGAGGTGAGTGATGTCCACCTCAGATCATGAAAACAACTTACTAGACCTTCATCCCCCAAATTAAAAAAATGGAGGATAAGGAACCTACAGTTGAGGCTTCAGAAAAACCACCTTTGGAACTCGAGTCAAATTAAGTACACCAAACTACCTCAAGTCCCAAGCCACCTTTTCTTGAACACCTAGTTGCTCAAAAGCATCACACATAGGCTGAGATAGATCTCTTGGGTCAATTAAAAGATGTGAGCATAAATATTCCACTTATCCAATCTATCGAAGACATCCCTATCTATACCAAAACTATGAGGGATCTATGTCTTAAGAAACTAGGCAAGAAAAGAAAAGATCCTCAAATAGTCTATGTATTGAAAAACCTTGCAAATATCATGTTAGAGAATATTACTGTCCCTAAGTGTACATATCCTGGTAGTACAGTAGTGGACGTAAAGATCAATGGAACCCTCATTAAGAATAATTTGATAGATTTGGGGGCAACAATAAATGTCATGACAAAATAAATAATACAGTTGCTTTAGTT
Organism: Sequoiadendron giganteum; assembly: GCA_007115665.2. Classification (NCBI taxonomy): domain Eukaryota; kingdom Viridiplantae; phylum Streptophyta; class Pinopsida; order Cupressales; family Cupressaceae; genus Sequoiadendron; species Sequoiadendron giganteum. Next base: position 84,063,414 of record CM021106.1, on the reverse strand, counting down.
AGTTAACCTCAGACCCACTCAAACTATTTTACAGCTAGCTGATAGGTCCACCATCAAGCTTGAGGGAATTATTGAAGACTTAGTCATTGGATTGGATTCTTGGGAATATCCTACAAACTTTATAGTGCTACAACCCAAAGTTAATCTTGTAGGTTACCCACTCATCCTCTAAAAACCTTGGTTAGCTAAAACTAATGCATTTATAAGTTGTAGGTCTAGCAAAATGATAATATTCAATTGAACGGTCACCAAAAACTTGGTTCTTAATCCACCAGCTCAACCTTATGCTGACCTTGAGCAAAATATTTGGCCAAATTTGGATGAGGAAGATAATTATTCTCTGCAGACACTGATGAGTATAGATTGCAACCCCTTGTTGGATGACTAGGATGATGATGAGCTTAGTGCTCACATAATCCAAAGGGACTATGGCAGGAGCTCACAACAACAAGACTACCTCATATGCCTACAAGACCCCTTGCAAAGTATTATACCCACTGATTCTATAGAAGAAATATCACAAATATTTCATTCATTACTACCTCAACAATGTGTACCTATCATACCAATCCTTAATCCATCATTTGTTCAAGAGTCATCCAAGGAATTGGAAATCATGCTAGGAAGGAAGTTAAACATAAATAGTGCCTAGACAAAAGAGCAACAAAAATCTCTACAAACAATGTTGCAAGCACACTCAACAACACATGCATGGGATTGTCATGATATGAAAAGCATGGATCTTGATTTATGTATGCACAAGATTTATATTAATGATGGCTATAGACCCATTCGACAACCATAAAGATGTATGAATCTTTCCTTAAGGGAGATAGTGAAAGTTGAGGGACAAAAGCTCCTCGATGCAGGTTTTATCTATCCAATATCAGATAGTGAATGGGTCTCACTTTTGGTAATTGTTCCCAAGAAAGGTGGGAAGCAGAGAGTTTGTGTAGACTACAAAGAATTGAATACAATAACTAGGAAAGACCACTTTCCTCTACCCTTCATAGATCAAGTACTTGATTCTCTAGCTAGGAAGAAGTAATTTTATTTTCTTGATGGTTTCAGTGGTTATAACTAGATCAAAATTGCTCCAAAGGATCAAGACAAGACTACTTTCACATGTCCTTGGAGGACTTATGCTTACTCTATTCTTCCCTTTAGCTTTTTCAATGCTCCAACTACCTTTCAAAGAGCAGTACTCAACATATTTTTTGATTATGCACATGACTGCATGGAGATATACATGGACAACTTCACTACTTATGGTGAAAGTTATGAGGAAGGTCTCAATAATCTAGAAAAGGTGTTGAAAAGGTGTAAAGAACACAACCTGTTGCTCAACAATGAAAAATGTTTCATGATGATGACACAAGGAATTGTATCGGGACACTTTATATCTAGTGCAGGAATTCAGGTTGATCCACACAAAATAGAGATAATATTTACCTTACTTTTTCTTCAAAAACAACGAGACATCAAAAGGTTTCTTGGCCATGTAGGCTACTACAGGTAGTTTATCAAGGATTTTAGTAAGATTGTTGCATTGTTTTTTTTTGTGAATAAGTACATTGAATTTGAATGGAAATTAGAGTGTCAACACTCCTTTGAAGAATTGAAGAATTCCTTGACTAAACCACCTATTTTAAGAGGTCCTAATTGGACTCTACTTTTTCACATACATATAGATGCTTCAGATTTTTCCATTGGAGTAGTTTTGGGTTAGAAGGGAGGCAACAAGGAGTATGAAACTTATTATATTAGCAAAAATCTTCAAGGAGTAGAGTTGAATAATACTATAACAGAAAAATAGATGCTTGTTGTAGTATATGCAATTAATAAATTCAGGCACTATATTACTTTCTATTCAGTCTTTGTCCATATAGACCATACGTCAATCAGGTATTTGATGAACAAGCAAGTAGTTGAAATTTTATTTTCAAATAAGATTATCCTCTAACAAACCTAGATTTAGACTCAGGTTATTGATCTCATTTTTCTGCTAATTTAAATAAGTTTATTATTATTTATGAATATGGAAAATTCACAAAAAAATACTTCAAATTTTCCCAAAATTTATAGATTTGGCTTACAATGATTTTTCCATAATTTTTTGAGATGAATATGATTAACAATATGTATATTTAGGTGCAAATTCCTTAAAAATATCTTCAAACCTAGCCGCCCTTGCTAAAACCCCAGTAAACTAGTGTTAATTTTGTACCACTCATCCTTTTTGTTATTAGCTTTAGTGATGCTCAAAAAACATTAAGACACATTATTGTAGATAATCCAAATCTAAAAACTGATATTTTGAATCTCACCTCCCAAAATGGCCTCCAAACCTAATAATGAAGTGTAGTTCTAAAAATGGTATACTAGGGCATCACAGACCAAAGCCCTTCATCAAAACACACCCTTTTGACTAGGGAGAGCTCGTATGTCTCTCTAAAACTAGGGATACTCAAGGGTTTTCAAACCTTAAGACAAAGATTGAAACATTAATAGAGAAAAGGCTGGTAACATAATGAGCTCCAAAAGAACCCAAAAATGTTATATAATGACTTTCAAAAGAAGGATTTAACCTTATCCATTGATTTGTTACCAACTCAATCTAATTCTCCAAGTAAAAATCCTAAAAAATGAGCTAATCTAGGCTTCTTGAAATCCCACGCCCCCTTGAACTTTTGGCACATGTTTAATAAAATCACTTAATGTCCATGTCCCTTAAGTAATTAAACTTAAAAAGGGGAAAAACTTAAGTCCTTAGGCTAAGAATCGCTTAAGTTGCATAAAAATGTGCTCCCACAACTTAATAATAGAATAGGATACAACCCAAGAATCACTTAAGTTGCATAAAAATATGTGCCCACAACTTAAGAATAGAATAAGATACAAGCCAAAGACTCCATATTTACCCAATAATGATCTACATCCTCTTCCTCTTGGATAATCTAAGGAAAGGATAGCCCGTGCATCATCAAGCCACATGGCTTGAGTTGGGGACATCACAAACTATTTGTACATAAGTATCAACATACCATTGTAGATTACCAATTCTAGTGATGAGTGATAGGTCCAAATAATAGCTCATTTTTTGTTGTTTTTATACATATTTTGAGATACTTTAAGATAAAATTTCCAGACAATGCTCCTACATTATACTATCCTTTCATATCTATTATGCAAACTCAAACCTAAAATACAATGATGGAATTATGATTATAATATATTAGTATTGTATGGTTTATATGAAGATATGTATGGAATGTTGATGGAATGTTATGATTTGATTATGATAGTTATCCTTGTGTACATGCTTTGCAGAATTAACCTATTTACAACTATGTGCAAATGAATTTCCTAGTCTAAGAGTGCAAAAAAAACAAGGAATGCAAGTAAGGAAACATAAACAACACCTCAAGATGAGCCTAGTTTAATTTGAACAAAACCATAAAAATGAAGTGCTTTTACCTTGTTCAAATTGTCTCCTTTGGTTGGACCTTTTATTGCTTGATATGTGTGCTCCTTGATGGAAAAAAAACATAAGACCTAGCTCTAAATTATGGTGAGATGATGAGGGATACAATGGAGATTGTGGGTATTGTGATAGATGCAATATGGAGGCTCAAAATGCTACAACAATGGAGGATGGAAAGCTTGAATGCAAAGGATGGCTTGAATGCTTTAAAAATGTGTTGTTGCAAAAGGTGGATGATAAAAAAATGGTGGAATTTCAACCATTTTTAGGGGAAGTGCCTCTAAATCAACAAAGGGTCAGGATTAAGCCATGATGGCAAAGATCAAGGGCCAGGGTGAGTTGGGAACAAGCCCTCACATCTTGACTTGTGATGGATGATGTGGAAAAGGGAGGTTGATGTGGAAGTGGCATGGAGGTACCTTTATGTACCTTGGGAAGGGAAAAGATCTCATAAAGGTCATCCTTGTCCACATGTGCATGAGAGGACATGTGAGGAATTGAAAATTCCTCACAAATCCTCATGGGGATGGGAGAAGAAAATTTAAATTCCTTAAAATTATTTGGATGAATAAAAGTGAATTAAAAATTCACTTGGATGAATAAAAGTGAATTAAAAATTCACTTGGGAAAGGGGATGCCTTCTCCAAATGGAGAAAGCATTTAATGTCAGTTGACTTAGGACATATGCCATAAATGGCATGGTGATTAAGTTGGGTTAAGTAGATGATTAAGGTTGTGCAAATGTGGGGTTAGGTAGGCTAATAATAGATTAGGGACAAGTGGGAGATTATGGAGGATGTGACATGAGGGGAGAGGAAAATGAATTAAAAATGAATTTAATCCATAGAGGCTAAAGTGACTAAATTAAATAAATTGGGGTATTTATTTAATTTACAGATGAAAGGGATAAAGTATTTAATTGATTTATTAAATACCTTAGGGGACCATAGAGATGAAAGGGATAAAGTATTTAATTGATTTATTAAATACCTTAGGGGACCTTAGGATGAAAGGAAATATTAATCAAATAAGGGATTACTTAATTAATATGGATGAAAGATGCAGGATGGAAGAATACAAGGGTGAGTTTGACCATATGGGGGTGGTCAAATTTAGGTGTCTACATTTTTCCCCTCTTCGAAATACTATTAGAATAATAGTGTTTCAAAGAAAGATAAAACACAGATGACTCGATAGAAGAAAATAATGTTAGATGATGTCGCGATACTATGGGAAAATGGATAGGAAAGAAAGATGGAGGAAAATAGTAGGGTATTCCCCCTTGAGAGGGCGAATGGGGAAGAAAAAGGGGCCCCAAGTGACTTCTCGATATGAAGAAATGAAGGGCACCATGTGATAGAGTGTGAAAAACCATGAATAATGACTTTTGAACGGAGGAAAATGGACACAAGGGGTGCGAACAACAACCCTCGAAAGAAAAAAGGGGCACTGAATTAATTAAGGGTTAATTGAAAGGGTAAAAATTACCCAAAAATTAAAAGACTAATTAGGGTCAAAAATGAAAATTATATAAATAGTAAATTTGAAAAATCATTATTCACCAAATTCTCATTTACACACTTGGAAGCTGACTAAGCGAGAGAGAGAGAGAGAGAGAGAGAGAGAGAGAGAGAGAGAGAGAGAGAGAGAGAGAGAGAGAGAGAGAGAGAGAGAGAGACGAGGATGGCTGACAGATCGAGTGGTGATGAGGCATTTGTGGATGATGAGATGATCCACTGAGGTGAGGAGGTGCAACAATTCTACTACAACTATGTGGTACCCCGCCAGGTAGGCCTCTGAACCCATTTGGTGGTTTGGATTTAGATTTTAAGCATATTTTGAACTTTGTGGGCAGGTAGATTAAGGTACGGACATGCCATGAAAGGGCGGATTCGCCCTTCCAACAAGGAAAATTTGCTCGTCCAGGGGGTTCAATGATGAAAGGGGTGAATTCGTGAAATGCAGGGGTGAGCACGCTGGGGGAGGGGCGATTGTGAAATTGCCTCTCCCCGAAAAGGGTGATCTTGCATTACGCAGGGGCAGGAATGCAAGCAGATAGGTGAATGTGAATTGCCAAAACTAGGAAAGGGTGAATACGAAATCACCCAAAAGTGGAAAAGGCGAATGTGAATTTTCCCAAAAGGGGAAACGAGCGGATGTGAATCCACCCCTTGGGGAAATAGGCGAATACGAATTGACCCATCGAGGTGAAAAGATACAAGGGCGATTGAGAAATCGCCTCTCGAGGTAAATCAAGCGAATTCGTTCCTGGATAAAGAAGGGGCGAAGTCACTCACAAACAGGGAAACCCACCAAAAGACAAAAGAGGGGAAAATGCACTAGATGGATAGGTGAACACGTTGGGATGGGAAATGGGCGAACTTGCCTCACACAAAGGCGAATTTGTCAAACTATGACAAGGATAAAAAATGGAAGAAAAGGGAATGAAAAACAAATAAATTGATAGAATGGTTTGCATGGATGCAAAAATTCAAGAGGTTGAGGACATGTGAGCGACACTCAGTAGTACTTAAGGTGACAACTCAGGCGATGAATTCCCATGACCATGGATTATTAGCACAAGCGAGGCTACTACACATGTTGGGGTACCCCAACATTAGAGCAGACAAGAAACTGTTGACCGCCTTGATGGAGAGATGGAGTTTAGAGACTTTGACCTTCCATCTCTCGATAGGGGAGATGATGGTGACATTGGAGGATGTCCGAAGGATTTTGTGGTTGCCCATCCAAGGGCACTTAGTTAGCTAAGCTTGCAGCAGGGTAGTGGATGAGAGCCTACAGGCTTATTTGGACTAATTGAGCTATCGATTTAGGGGAGGGAGTTCGACTTGGATGCATGCTTGGGGTTGGAGATGCCAACCCTGCAATTGTACCTATGTGAGTTGATTAGCAATATTTTTATACTAGATAGGAGTGGATGGTTTTGCAGCCTCAAGGTTATTGACGTTAGACATATTGTGGAGAGACAGGAGGGGGAGTTTGATTGGGGACATATGTACTTTCTTAGCTATATAGAGATATGCACGTCATCTATTATAGATGAGTGTTGAGCATCACTCATGTGACTTTGCTAATGGTATGGCCTTGGGAGCACATCAATATTTCCAGGCTAAACATTTTGATCATGGGGGCATGGGATGAGACACTACCCATATCATATTGGTGGGGTATGGAGCATGGTTGGAGGCTGCATTACCAAGATGTGGGGGATTTAGAGGGTTGGAAGTGAAGGATAGATGACTTGAGGGCAAAGGATATCACCTAGAGGCCATACCTAGCATGACACTTCCAGGGGTGGAGGGAGGACGATAGGAGATACAAGGGCTACTTTTTCTCCATTTTCTACTTGATTGGTCGGGACCCATTTGTTGTAGAGATGCACAAACTAGACAGGTTCACTCTATAGTTTGGTATAGAGCAAGATACGTCCACAAGACCGTAGAGATTTTGATGGATCAACCAAGATCCAACAACATTGTGGGGATATCATGTTAAAACAGATTATGCTCGACAGATGTGGGAGGCAAACTCAATGACACAATATCCATGGAGAGGAGGACCGATAGACACAGGTACCACATCATGATACGTTGCATGGTGGGAGGAGATGGGGCCAGGGAGGATGACGACAATGCATCCAATTGTAGGAGCATTGGGATTTAGGACGGATGATGAGAGGGAGATAACAGGGAGGTAGAGGAGGGGGAGGAGAGAGGGGAGACATAAGAGAGGAGGGGATGATGATGTGGAGATTCAAAAGGTCGGGGGAGAGGAGCAGGCCATAGAGGTGGATTCCCCAGAGGTTCACCCATTAGTGATGGTGCCATATGTACCGCCACCGCTAGAGGATCCCATGGTATTACTAATGGGAGATCTAGCTAGGATACACATATCAAAGCATAGATTACGAGAGTCCGAGGTAGACCAAGATAGACTATAAAGGGAGGTAGATAGGTTACAGATAGAGGTGGAGAGGCTACGGGTGATAGAGAGGGATGGAGAGAGGGACTACAGGCCCTAGAATATGAGGCCTCAAGGAGAGTGGAGGAGATGGGGACAGAGACAGATGAGGCTCAAAGGGAGCGGGATGAGGCTTAGAGAGAGTGAGATGAGGCTCAGAGAGAGTGAGATGAGGCATGGGATAGAGCCAAGTGTCATAAAGAGGAGACTATGGGGGATGATAAAGGATTATTAGAGAGGGTAGAGATAGTGGAGGGATAGGTGCATGCACTTCAGGGGGAGAGGGATGCACGAGCACAAAGGATAGCCCAATTGTAGGCACAAGTAGACTAGATGAAGCTAGCACAAGAGGCATGGGAGAGGGAGAGGAGATACATCAGTGGGCTAAGAGATAGATACTAGATTGAGCAGGATTTGGCCAGAGCACAGTCAGTAGAGGCAACTGATGCGAGGACAAAGGTTGGATATTATATGGGTGCCTATTTTAGAGAGGAGACATAACACAAAGAGTGCCACCGTATGTCTGAACAGTCCCACAGATGTCAGCGCCATCTTAAGGGGCCACCCACACACAGGGATATAGAAGCTATTGAGAGACACCTCCCAAAGGCAGAGGATTAGTGCTAGAATCCCCCAAGAGGATAAATGCAAATAGCAGTGGGTCAGTGAGGAGAGGAGGATGAGGAGACATGGCCCCAATTTTTTGACAGGTGTAGAGTGGATGTACAGTACAAAGAGACATAGACTACAAATTGTTTGTATAGATTCAGAGATTGATGCATTCATTGATTCATTAATTCTTTCTTCTTTATTCATTATTCATTCAGGAGATGTAGCCTTTTTACTTGATTAGCGCTATGCTCTCATACCTTTATTTTATGGATGTTCATGGACTTATGATGGAATTTATTATGTTTTATTATGGACTTGTTATGGACTCTTGTGATCTTTTATTATGGAATATGATGGACTCGATGGACACTATATTATTTTTAATATATATATGATATGGGATAGACATTGATGCGATGGTGTGTAGATATTTATTATGTTCTTGTGTATGGGTATGATTATTATGCATGCACATGATTATGGTGATTTATTTCTATGTCTATGTGGATGATGTGGATTATATGCATGATGTCTAACGATTGTGGATGCATGGTGTGATGTGATATGATTTATGTTGTTTGTGATAAATTTTATGGGCATGTTACTAATGATGTGTGATGCGGGTGGCAATGTGATTGTGATTATTACGTGATGTATTCATATGAGTTATGATACAAAAATTGATCATGCATGGATAATGAGTCATGTATGGATGATGCATTGTAATGGCTATTTATGTATGGATGGATGACATGAAAATGCCATGAAACGTAATGGATGGAAATGTATGATGTATGAATATGTGATCATGATATGGATAAATGTAGTGAATGTATGTATATAATGAAATGAATAAACATGTTTAGAAGAATAATTCTAAACAACAGAAAATGATAATACAAATGGAAATGAGATGATATGCAACAATCTTAAAATTCTTAGAATAACGAATCAACGTTAATCTAAATAACTCAAGATAATAATGCAAATGCTAATGCAAAAAAATGATAATGAAAATGCAATGAACTTAAGATGCTTAGAATAACAAATTTATATTACTCTAAACAACTTAAGATGAAAATGAAAATGATAATACCATGAAATGATAATGAAATTAAATGGACTTAAGATGCTTATACTAGAAAATCTATATTAATCTAAATAAATTAAGATGAAGATGATAATGATAATGCCATGAAATGGTAATGAGATGAAATGGACTTAAGATGCTTAGAATAACAAATCTATATTAATCTAAACAACTTAAGGTGAAGATGAAAATGATAATGAAATGAAATGGAATTAAGTTGCTTAGACTAAAAGATTTATATTAATCTAAACAACTTAAGGTGAAGATGAAAATGATAATGTAGTGAAATGGACTTAAGCTGCTTAGACTAACAAATCTATACTAATCTAAACAACTTAAGATGAATATGGAAATGATAATGCCATGAAATGATAATGGAATGAAATGGACTTAAGATGCTTAGACTAAAAAATCTATATTAATCTAAACAACTTAAGGCAAAGATGAAAATGATAATGCCATGAAATGATAATGAAACAGATCTATATTAATCTAAAAAACTTAAAATGAAAATGATAATGATAATGACATGAAATGATAATGAAATGAAATGGAATTAAGATGATTAGACTAAAAAATCTATATTAATATAAACAAATTAAGATTAAGATGAAAATGATAATACAATGAAATGGACTTAAGATGCTTAGACCAATAGATAAATATTAATCTAAACAACTTAATATGAAAATGAAAATGACAATGCAAATGATAATGAACCTAATTGGATAATGATAGGTATGATAATGTAATGCATAATGAGATGAATGATGATGGATGTGAGAGTGCACTTGCCAAAATCATAGGAACCCTGTCAGGAAGAATAGGTGGAAGGAAAACATTTGCACAACCAAAATCACTAATTGTAGGCTAGAGAAAGGAAATAGATGGATGAAATGCAATGCGATAGGAAGATAAATGAAATGCAAATATAATGCCATTTTTCCATATTAGGAGCACTAAATTTTTTCTATAGCATGGGACACAACATGCTAAGGTATGAGGGACCAAGGCCAATTAGTGTCCAATGCATAAAACAAACATAGCAAACAAGGAGGCTATCTCAACACCCCAAAACCACAAGGGATTTGGTTGGGCCTGATGTTGGGATAACCACAAACACAAAGGATGCCCTAGAATAATGCAATACCACATGGATCCTAGTGGGTACTACATAGGACAACCATGAAGAAAAGAAAAAACAAAAATATCAAGATATATCCCTATTTCTACCTGTCAAAGCACACCATGATATGGTGGATCTTGGCAACCCTAACAAAATTGAATAGGAAGCTCAAATGATAAACAAAATGTCAAAAGCATCAAAAGATCATAATAAATTTCAAACATCCTTTGCCATATGATTAGTAGGTGGATGGGATTGATATGATCTAATTTAGGAAGGATACATCCTGTTAAGACCAAAGATGGTGGATAGATTAGGTAATTGACATGACTCAAGATACTCAAAACCAATGGAAACTCATGATACTAGTGACCTTTGTTTGTTAGGAATTAGCTAAATAAGGACATACTTGATGACGCGACATGACACTAAAACACACCCTATAGACCTATGGGCTTGGGGGCTAATCAAAGATTAGACTTGCCTATGTGAAAGCATAAAGCCCTCGTAATTCGATAAAATACTGACAACTGACCATGGATAAAAGATGAAAGAGGATAATGGAGATGTCGATGGATGACAAAGACTGGACGAAAAAATACCCTGGGGGTTGATCAAATGATTAACCTTGCCTACGTGAAAGTGTAGGGGCAACTTAGTTTGAAAAAAGGAGCAAAGACAACATGAGACCTAATGATAACCGAAACGATGGAGGATCCTATATGGGTACACAAGACCAATTAAACAACACAAATATACAGATGACAAAAAGCTCAAGATTTAGGATAAAAAGCTCTGGATTTTGGATAGCTGATCTAAATCATCCAATGCTCAATCAAAATATACCAAGCGATAGATAGAAAAGATGTCGATGAAAGGATGGGATCGATAGGATGCAAAATAGGCTAATTGGATAGGATGGATGGAAGCATAAAACAACCAAGACACAAGGTAGATGATGATTAAGCTCTCTATGAATGACGCTTGTTGCCAATTTTTAACCAAATGTACTTATCCAAGGTTCCACTAAGGGTGGTTTTCACCATAGTATGAATTATTTCTCTTTATTATTTTTGGAAAAAAAAATTGACTTTTTTTATTTTTTTGTATTTTTGATGATTTTTTACTTTTTTTGGATTTTTCTAAGTAGGATAACCCAACTGACTCAGGTATAGAACCTCTTAAGATGCATGATATTGATAGGTTCCTACAAGGGCTCTCCTTTAGGTTTTTCTAGCCCATATGCCCTAGAATCACATTTTTCTATGACAACATAGGGACCCAACTAATTTGTTTTAAACTTCCCCTTCTTTTCTGTGTCTTGTTGGGTACATTGGTTTTCCTTCAGGACCAAATCACCAACATTGAACTGACAAGGGTGAACCTTTTTTTTTTTGTAGCTCCTAAGACAATTTTGATATGCTTGAAGGTGATTGTAGGCCTTGACACATTTTTCATCCAAGAGTTCAAGTTGACTCAAGCGTGCAACCCAAGTATCTTCGTCACTAATATGATTCTTCAGGGAGATTCAAAGTGATGGGATCTCAAATTCGATTGACAAGATTGCGTCAACACCATATACAAGAGAGTATGGGGTGGCACAAGTGGGAGTGTGGATGGATGTATGGTAGGCCCAAAGGGCAGGATGGAGATGGAGGTTCCAATCTCAACCAGTATTATTAACCACCTTCTTGAGGATTTTGATCAAAATTTACCATGGAATAATGATGTTGAATATGATAAGTATCACAAAGGTGCTTCATAAGCTAATTTTTGAAGGGCTTTCCATTTTTGGTGATGATGGTGGAAGGGATTCCATATCTATAGAGAATATGGAAGAGGATGAATCAGGATATCTAAAGACCTATGATTTGAGAGAGTGGAATTGCTTCCACCCACTTGGTAAAGTATTCATTGGTTGTGATAATGAAAGTATGGCCATCAAAGGATGGAGGGTAAATCTTGTTGATCAAGTTAAAACCCCATTGAGAAAAAGGCCATGGTGCTATGATGGGTTGCAAGTCATATGCTAGAGCATGGATTAAGTCTACATGTTGCTGGTAGGGCAAAAATTTCTTCACGAACTCAAAGGCATCCTATTCCATAGTGGGCCAATAGTATCCAACTCTGAGAATCTTCTTTGCTAAGGCCATGCCATTAGAATGGGACCTATAAAAAACACTATGCACATTGTTTAATGCAATATAAGATTCTGATTCATACCATCATACCCTTGACGATAAAGTTTATCTCCCACAATCATGTATCAGGATGAGCATTGGATAAATGATTTTTGTTTGTTGTGGGTAATATCAGGTGGGAGAATGTTTTCATAGAGGTAAGTATAAATGTCAAAGTACTAGGGTGAATTACGACCTATGATATCACACACCATCTCATTATCAGGAACATCATATGCCGGGATTAGTAGTTTCTCAACAAGAAATTCATAGTCCGTTTGATCTTTGGGCATGTCGATAAGGGAACCAATCATAGCCATTGCATCTGCTACTTTATTCTAGACTCTGGGAATCTGTTCAAATTGGATGGAGGTGAAATACTTTTTAAATTCATCCACCATGCATTTGTATGACAAAATCTTGTTATATTTTGTCTTAAACTCATCATTGACCTATTTGATAATGAGTTGACAATCGCCGAAGACTCAAAGATGGGTGATATTCTATTGGATGGTGATTCTAAGGCCAGTTATTAAAGCTTCATACTCAACAATATTGTTGGTGCATGGAAAGGCTAACCTGAATGACTTTGGGACATAGTCACCTTGAGGAGTGACAAATAGAACACTTGCACCAACTCCATTATGCGTATATGACCCATCAAAATAGAGTGCCCATGTGTCTATTTCTATGACTGTAAGGACCCCTTCACTAGGAAACTTAGCTACCAAAGGATATGCATCAACCAACTGATCCGCTATCACCTGTCCCTTGATTTCTTTTCAATCCACATACTCTATGTTGAACTCACTTAATAACATAACCCACTTGCCCATGTGGCTAGCCAAAGAAGTTCTAGATAACAAGTACTTAAGTGGATCCACCTTTGATATTAGATTGATGGAATGACTAAGAATGTAATGATGAAGCTTTTGTGAACTGAAGACTACTACCAAACAATATTTTTCCATAGGAGAATAGTTGAGATGATAACCTACAAGTGTTCGACTGATGTAATATATAGCACGTTCCTTGGAGAGCTCATCATGTTGTGCTAGTAATTCCCCTAGTGCAATAGATTTAGCTAAGATGTATAACAAAAGTGGTTTTCCTGGAATAGGAGGCATTAGAATAGGTGGGAGAGCCAAGTACTCCTTACTTTTCTCAAAAACCTTGTTGACACTTTGAATCCCACTTGAATTTGATATCCTTGCATAAAAGATGGGCGAATGATTGACACTTGTCAGTGAGCTGGGCTATGAACTGTCTGATGGACTGTAGCTTTCCTTGAAGGCTCCTTAATTGCTTGAGAGTACGCGGTGGGGGCATTTCTATTATTGCTTTGACTTTGGCCGGATCTACTTTGATACCCCTTCTAGAGACATGAAGCCCAATAGATTTACAAATGTGACCCCAAACACACACTTCTTCAGATTCATATATGGCTTGTAGTACTCTAATCACTCAAAACATTTCTTCAGGAATGGAGGATGCTCTTCTCTGGTCTTAGATTTTCCAAATAAGTCATCGACATAATCTTCCATGATGATATGGATGAGGTCATGAAAGATAACAATCATCGCACGTTGATATGTTGCCCCTGCATTTTTAAGACCAAAGGGCATGACATTATAGCAAAAGGTGCCCCAAGGGGTAGTGAAGGCAGTTTTATGTTGATCTTCTGGTGCGATTTTGATTTGGTTATAGCCAGAAAATCCATCCATGAGAGATAACATCTCATGCCCTACGATAAGATCCACTAGCATATCAATGTTTGGAAGAGGGAAATCATCCTTTGGGCGGGCTTTATTGAGATCCTGAAAATCTATACAAATTATGATATTCCCATTTGGTTTGGCAACATGCACTATGTTGGAGATCCAATCAAAATAGTCAATCGATCTTATAAAATCACCCTCTAATAGCTTCTCCAATTCTTTATTGATGAGAAAATCCACTTGGGGATGCATTTTTCTTAGCTTTTGTTTAATAGGTTTGGCATCTGGATGAACGCCCAAATGGTGCACAACTAGTGTAGGATCTAATCCTAGCTTGGTTGAATAGGTCCATCCAAAGTTGATGATTCCTTCCTTGAGCAAGCTAAAAATGGTGGAATGCTCTCCTTCTGACAATGATTTGGCTACGTAAGTGATTTTGGGGTCTTCTTCGGTTCCCAAATTAACCTCTTGTGTCTCTTTGATCAATATGGAAGACTGTTTAGAAAAATGAGATCCTACAAGGGGAGGATGAACATCCCCATCCTCCAATGCCTCATCGAGTTTTTCATTATCGAATACACCCTTTGTTTTTACTCTTGATGAGTGAGGAAGTTTCTCATAAAGGTTTTCACTATATGACCCTTTTTTATTTTATTTCTTTCTATTTTTGTGGTTGAGGTGTTCATCTTCCCCCAATCCCATGAGGTGCACATAAGTTTCCATTGAAGGATAGGTGTCGATAGGTGCGCTACATCATAAGTCCCAGTGAATCAGGTTGAGGTGGTGGAGGGAAAGGTTGATGGTAAAGATTGATGTGGAATCAAAGAGGGATGGGAGATCTATTTCATCGTACAAAAGTAGGATGGTTTCTTCTTCTGGTATGTCCTTAAGGAGATCATCATACGTATTAATATTATTCGAGGTACTAGGGGATGATGCAGGACCCTTCTATTTTCTATCATAGCCTAGTCCCACATGCTTTGGTCGCATAGGTGTCTGAATAGGCTGTAATCTTCCTTACTCTTCTACGCCAAGACCTCCCCCTTGATAATTGTACTTTTCTACAAACTTTGATGCATGGGGATAGATCTCTTGGAAATATTCTATAAGGGGATGTGATGGCTCTAGTTCCTCTCTGTAGACCCATTGGTTGATGTCATCTTCCATTTGATCTTGAAGTGTACCCAAATCTCAAAATTTTGTTGAACCTATATTCTTAGAGGTGAGGGTTTTAATATTTTCCTCTTCCTTTGGTGCTGATTGTGAGGGTTGCCCATACGTGCGGGAAGATGGTGGCATTGTCACCACGTTGAGTGTAGTGAACATTTCATATTCTCTGCAACCCTTGTCAATGATATGGAATTTGGTGATGGTGGATTTAGATGTGGTGGAGGTTATGTTGGATGATCAATTGTGAGATGGATTGGATGATGATGCCTGAGGTGCCCCTACTTCAACTCTTGGGTAATATTAGGAGTGAGGGAAAGAGGCTTCGAGAGCTCGACAATATTCAAAGGGTTGAGGATCAACATGAATAGTCACCTTCATCCCATTGTAAGGAAATTTCAAGCATTGATGATAAGTGGAGGGAATGAATTACATAGAAGGAATCCATGGGTGACCGAGGAGAAGATTAAATGGGAGGTCCAGATCAAGGACATGGCACGTGGTGTACTACACAATGAGTCCAACCTAAATTGGAAGAAAAATAATGCCTTCAGAATCCCTTTCTGCATTATCATAGGCTTTGATGGTGATAACCTGATTACTCAAGTCAGCTTGGGTATACCCTACCTATTTTATGAACTTTAATGTACAGAGGTTAAGGGAAAAGCCATTATCTACTAGGACCCTTTTTACTTTATGTCAAGCCACAAGGACTTTGATGTGGAGGGGATGGTTATGGTTTGAATCGATTGATGACATATTATTTTGACTAAATCCCAGCTGATATGTGGATGATAGATGTCCTACTAAGGCTTGAAATTGAGTAGGATCTATATCATTAGGCACGTGGGTATCTTAAAGAGCTTTGGTGAGGATTTATTGATGGATGGAGGAAGACTTAAGAAAATCCAAAATGGATATCTAAGCAGGAGTCTTTCCAAGATGATCAATAATATTATATTGGGAGATCACATGAGTTAGCTAGGATGACGTGGAAGGACTAGGAATGGATATGCGGGTGTGACTCATAGTAACAAAAAATTGCAGGTCTTTTCCTTCAACACAAATCACGGATACATGTGGCTCTACTTGACTGATGCACATAACTATGCCATCATAGTTATAGGGTACATTCTTATAGCTGATATTGTTAATGTTGTTAGCTTGGTTGTTGTTATTTCTAGGCCCAGGATTAGTGTTGGAACTGCTAGCACCTTGATTATGTTTAGGGAAAGCATTTTGATATATTTGTAGTTGAGCATTGGACGAGGTCGCCTGATTTGCATCCACGACTATGTCACTTCGATCTATAAGATATTGGATATATGTTTTAAGACCTTGACACTTATTAGTGATATGGCCCTTGATTTTGTAGAAGTCACAATACTTGTTTTCCCTATACTAGGCAGGATTTGGTTTGGAATCATCAAAGGGCTTCATCATAAGAAAATGGATAGCTCACTTGAAGCAACCTGTTGAAAATGACACTTAAGGGTTCTCCCAAAGGAGTAAATGAGCGTTTATTGTTCCCTTAATTATTATGGTTGGACTATTGGGGAGGATAAGGTGCACCGTGTGACACAGATATGACATTGGGAGACGATTATTGATTAGGGACATATTGTGGTCTTTGTGAGGTGTTGGCTACTTGGACATTCTTGGTATCAGTGACACCATCATTGACAACATTCTCATTCTTATTCCAGTAGTGAGACCTATCCCCAATTGACTTGTCCTTATTTGAATTAAATATTTGGACTTGTCCCTTGGCAATGAGGGCCCTGTTAATGGTGGTTCCCTTCTTAATTATTTATGAAAAAGGTGGTAACATAGTGAAGATCAAGATTATGTGTCATGTTAGGATGGTAATTTTCAATGAATATGGTCACCATGTCCTTCTCATTGAGATGAGATTTTAATCGACTAGATAGGGCACACCACCTTTGTAGGTAGCTCACAAAGGTTTCTCCCTCATGTTACTTTTATTTCAACAGATCTAAGGTATCTATGTCTTTCTCTACGTTGAAGGAGAATTGTGCAACAATTGTTTTTGACAGATCTATGAAAGAAGAGATTGACCCCTTTTGAAGACCCATGAACTAGTCTAGAGATATCCCTATCAGACTTCTAGGGAATAAACGTAGGAGATAATTATCATTGTGCAAGACTTCTTGGAAATGTGTGTCAAATTCCTACAAGTGGGTTCTTGGATCGGCCTTTCCTTTGTATTTATCAAACTCGGGCATTTCAAAGTGCTTAGGAAAGGGGAAAAGTGATATGGAGGGATCAAAGGATAAGGAAAAATCTCATCGAACTTGAAGGAATTTTTGGATGTCCCCGATTGCAAGTCCATTAACACAGCTTTAACCTCTTCCCACTCCTTTTTGACATGTGTGGATGAGGAGGGGCCTACTTGGTTGGACTGATTATAAGGAGGATATTGTTGATAGGATGAGGATGGAGTCAGAGTGGTTTGATCTTGTGATGGTGGAGATGGATATGAGGGAGTTTGCTAATATTGATTGGGGTATGTGGATTAGGGATTAGTGTAAGGTTGTTGATATGATGGCGGGACTTGATAATATGAGAAGGAGGCACCCTACTGAGAAGATGGTGATTGTTGATAGTAATATAAATAGGATTGATAGTTGTGGGCGGGTTGCTGCTAGGAAGCATATGGATGTTGTTAGGGAGTGGATTATTGGTAATAGGGAGATTGTTGTGATTTCTGGAGGTTGGTGTAGGATGGTCATTGTTGGGATTGTTGTGCATAGGATGGTTGTTGTTGAGATTGTTGCAGAGTGTGGTAATAATAGTTAGGGTTGGGATTGATGGAGTGGCTTGTAGATGATAAGTGCTTTGAGGATGATAAAGGTATTTAGCAACAAGGTTGTTAGAGATTTGTTGGTATGATTGTTGGAGTTGTTTCAGGATTTGTGAATGTTGCGAGGGTTGCTAATAATATGGTGGTTGTTGGTGAGGTAGTTGGGATGGAATTTGATATTGTTGAGGGATGATCTATGATTGATGGGGAGGTTGTTGTTGATGTTGTTGCGAGATTTGAACTTGCTAGGGATTACCTTGTGGTTGGTGTGAGGGTTGAGATGGATTACCTTAAGCTTTATGTAAGGGTAGTTATTGAGGCTATGATGGGATAGTAGTGTGAAGAAAAGGTTGTGAAGGGGTTTTTTGGTGGTACAAGGTTTCTTTGAGGAGGTTGCTGAGATGAAAATGGAGGTGGTAATAAGTTGGTTGCGGGTGTAGGACCATGAGGTGGTGGTGGTGTAGTGAAAGGATTATAAGTAGTGCCCCTAGTATTCCCTAGAAGTTGACTCGGTTGATTTGTTGGAAGAGGTGGAGTAGATGATACAGGAATTGAACCTTGCAGGATTTTTGTACCTTGTGGATTGGGTGGACCTTGTGGCATACCAAGGCCAAGAGGATTGTTAGGATCAGGGCCCTAAGGATTGTTAGGATTAGGGCCCTGAGGATTGTTAAGATTAGGAAATGATCCCATAATCAAAATTGGAACCTGAGGGGGTGGTATAAGAGGTGTCACCTGATAAAGAACAAAATTTATAAATCTAGGTTGATACCAACCCTCTTGGGGTAGACCTTGGGGGACATATGAATTGTTTGGGTCATTTCTGATAATTTTGAGGATCTTGTTGCACAAGATGTGTGATGTTGACATATTTGAATAGGTCAAATTTAGGTAGTGGCTTGATACCATTTTTGATTAAGGTGGAAAAGATCTTGTCCCCATGCTCATCCAAAAGATGATCAGTAATTTGCAAATTGGTGGGATTATTGAGGTATTCATCCACTGTAAGCTTAGGTTTATTAAACATGCTTTCATCAGGAGGAGATTGAGTGTGGACCTCAGTGTTAGATTGCAATGAACCATCATTGGTGGGTTGATCTTGAGGGATTTGAGGTTGAGTACCCTAAGGCTATTATTTCTCCATGAGTTTCTTTGCTTGTGATCATGTAATGGGCATGAAAATGCAAAACGACAATGTGGCTAGGATGACACTAAGCTCTAAGATGCACTCAAATGATTATTAAAGGATTGATTGGATTAGATGATCAATTGATGGATTGATTGATCGGATTGGATGGGATGATTCAGATAATTTATAGGATTGGATTTTATTGGATTGATTGACTGAATTAGATGATTGATGAGATTAGAGGATTAATAGGATTGGGTGATTGATCAAATTGGATTGATGAAATTGACTCTAAACTAGATTCAGGGGCTTAACTTGATGATAACAGGATGATCGTAACACAAAATCTACCTCACAATTAGAGGAGATTGATAAGGTCATGGAGGATTACTAACTTGGGATGAATAACAATCGCAAGCGAGCGAGGATGATGACGATTAGGGTTAGTTTCCTAGCCCAATTAGATAAAAATCCCCTAAATGAATTCCAAAGGATTCATATTAATGAGATGATGATGGAAATGCAATCTAGGGATGTCCTAAGATGCACCTATGTGATTGGATTGAGGATTTGATGACTTTCATAAAATGTAGATGGACTAAAATGACAATTACGAGCAGATAAATGATGATAATTTTTTTCGATCATGGAAATAGACTCGAAAAATGATAAGATTTTAGTGGTTAAGAGGGTTTAATCTTAGGAGTTTTGTATGGGAAGCATATACACCTCTATTTCTAGCAAGTTCACCCCTCCAAGTAACGGGTTCGCCTAGCTAAAGGTAAACAAATTCGCCTCTATGTTTGACAAGATTACCTTTATCTAGGATGCAAGATTGCCTATATCTTGAGATGCAAAAGGAATAGGCGGACACAGGATGCAAATTTTCCTATCAAGGTTTCAAGTTTGCTTATGTGTTGACAAGATTTCCTTTATAAGACACAGGATCACTTATATCTTCAGACACCCAAAAGGAAATAGGCGATTTAAGATGCAAAATCGCCTATGTAAGGAGCAAGTTCACCTCTTTCTTGAGATGTATAGATGAAAAAAAAATGCCTATCTAGAGGACAACAGGTTCACTATGTATTGAATTTTATAGATGGGGATAGTATGGACAGATACAGGATGGCCCCTACATACAACATGTTTTCCTATTTCAAGAACAGACGGGCAGGGATGACACAAACTCACCTATGAGGGAAGCAGGATTGCCTATTCTGAGAGAATAGGCGAACACAGGGTCACCTAAAGGAGAGACCATAATCAAATTCACCCCTGACAAGGAATGGTTTTCCTAAAGGATTACCTAGACCAGACTTGAGACAAAATCACCCTTGTTAAGGGCAGGGTCGCCTATCCATAATACAAATTCGCCCCTATGAGAAGGAAATTCACCACTGAGGGTAGGGGCATACTACGAAAAAGGATTGAAGACACAACAAACAAAAAGTAGGCTGGATTGAATCAAATTGACGATAAGAATTGGTATCACACAAGAAAACACACCAGGCAACATAATCCTAGAAATAGTGATAAGGGTTTACAAACTTGATGTATTCCCACCACCTTGATGGGACACCCCAAGGTTAATACTTTGTGATATCAAGGTGGTTCTCTAGATCACCCTTTCTCACGAAGGTGGATAGCTAGAGATCCAGTGGCACAGGGTCATCAACAAACGCCATGGGCTCACCTTCTCTCTCTCACTCGAGGATTATTGTATTCCACCATGAGGATTCCTATCTCAACCTAAGGGAGTACGTGGTGAGTAACTTTGGGGTATGATGCACATAACTTTCACCACCCCAAGCTGCAACTAAAACACGGGTCTCTATCTAGGATATATGCTAGGTACATGAGGTACAACCATGAACACCAATCCATCACAAGCATGGGTTGGGAGCCCCAATGAGGTACTGAAAAACTTAGACCAACCCTGCATGTGTTATCTAGGTATCACCCTAGCTTCGACGCTTCACTAAAAATGACATGACTCGATCAGGGTATAGATTTAGCTCTCCCCCCTTTATATACCCCGTCGATAACACATGGTTGGG
Source organism: Sequoiadendron giganteum (assembly GCA_007115665.2). Classification (NCBI taxonomy): domain Eukaryota; kingdom Viridiplantae; phylum Streptophyta; class Pinopsida; order Cupressales; family Cupressaceae; genus Sequoiadendron; species Sequoiadendron giganteum. The sequence continues at coordinate 84,042,043 of CM021106.1, read as the reverse complement.
ATCATCTCACAGGTGATGAAATCCTATGAAAGTCTTGCTAAGGGAGGGGAATATTAGATGATTCAGATGGTCCCCAGGCTCGTACGTAGTGTAAGGGGAGAGATTACATGCATTAACACTTCTAGGGTAGACTAAATTGGACTGGAATGAATTGTGCTTTCTCATCACCCAAGATCGTCGAAAGGTGCAAGGGGAGTGGATATGTCAAAGATTTGCTCCCAAACACAACAAAAAAGGTTAATTGACCCTCTAATTAGTTTGTGTGTGCCTAGATTAATGTGAAAACAATAGACATAGCTAACTAAGGCTTGGAGTACTCATCCTGCAACACACGTGCTAGTAGTTTTGGATCATCGATCTTGGACAAACGTAGGGGAACAAGCTACACAAACATTAGTAAAATTCCATAGATCATTAAAAAACAAGTTAGCTGGTCAGTACCCAAAACGAAAATCAAATTGTAACTTGAATCTAGAAAATTTAAGGTTCTATATTTACCACGAATTCACCTTTGTGTAAGATGAATTCGCCCATCGTTGGGGAAATTTTGCCTGTTTGCTGAAATAGGCAGATTTTTTTTCTTGTTGTATGGAGAGGCGTATGTGATTTCACCCTTGTGAATTATGGAATTAGAAAGTTCACTTATCGAGGCGTATTCGCCTCTATACTTGTCAGTCTAGATTTTTTACTACAAATTCACCCTTTAAACAAAAGGATGATATCATTTTTGCCTCTGTTGGATGTAGGTATGCATTGCGTTGGGCAAATTTGCCCGTTCAAGGGCAGATTCACCCCTATGTGGTAAATCTGAACTTGCAAAACTTGAAACAAAAAGCAAAGATCAAATAGACCCATGAAGTGGGTCCCATAAGGTGTGCCAAAAATATGTGCAAGTGAATTTCCTAGTCTAAGAGTGCAAAAAAAATAAGAAATGCAAGTAAGGAAACACAAACACCTCAAGATGAGCCTAGTTTAATTTGAACAAAACCATAAAAATGAAGTTCTTTTACCTTGTTCAAATTGTCTCCTTTGGTTGGCCCTTTGATTGCTTGATACATGTGCTCCTTGATGGCAAAACAAAATAAGACCTAGCTCTAAATGATGGTGGGATGATGAGGGATGAAATGGAGATGTCGGTATTATGATAGATACAATATGGAGGCTCAAAATGCTGCAACAATGGAGGATGGAAAGCTTGAATGCAAAGGATGGCTTGAATACTTGAAATCTTTGTTGTTGCAAAAGGTGGATGATAAAAAAATGGGGGAATTTCCACCATTTTTAGGGAAAGTGCCTCTAAATCAACAGAGGGTCAGGATTAAGCCATGATGGCAAAGATCAAGGGCTAGGGTGAGTCAGGAACTCACAAGCCCTCACATCTTGACTTGTGGCAGATGATGTGGAAAAGGGAGGTTGATGTGGAAGTGGCATGTAGGTACCTTTATGTACCTTGGTAAGGGACAATATCTCCTCATAAAGGAGGTCCTTGTCCACATGTGCATGAGAGGAATTAAAAATTCCTCATAAATTGTCATGGGGATGGGTGAAGGAAATTTAAATTCCTTAAAATTCTTTGGATGAATAAAAGTGAATTAAAAATTTACTTGGGAAAGGGGATGCCTTCTCCAAATGGAGAAAGCATTTAATGTTAGTTGACTTAGGACATATGCTATAAATGACATGGTGATTAAGTTGGGCTAAGTAGGTGATTAAGGTTGTGCAAATGTGGGGTTAGGTAGGCTAATAACATATTAGGGACAAATGGGAGATTATGGAGGATGTGACCCTAATGATGATTAGGGGCGTGCACATCCTAATCAAATATTAATTAGATTAATCTAGATTAGAGAGAATTAATGAGGATGCGACATGAGGGGAGAGGAAAATAAATTAAAAATTAATTTAATCCATAGAGGATAAAGTGATTAAATTCAATAAATTGGGGTGTTTATTTAATTTAGAGATGAAAGGGATCAAGTATTTAATTGATTTATTAAATACCTTAGGGGACCTTAGGATGAAAGGAACTATTAATAAAATAAGGGATTACTTAATTAATATGGATGAAGGATGCGAGATAGAAGAATACAAGGGTGAGTTTGACCATATAGGGATGGTCAAACTCAGGTGTCTACAATAGTTAAAGAGGAATCATGTCACACAATAGTTGTGGTATGTATCCGTAGCAAAAGGAACACCCAAAACCAAAACATGGGAGCTCCAGGTTAAGCTGAACATGATGGTTGTTGATTAAAGGCACTTGATGAAGGCTAAACATGGCATTATTATAACCAATTAATAAGCACTGAAGAAGTGGTCTCTTTCACTTATGGGATTTTGACAAATGGTTGTATGTTTATGTATGCAATTATGTTTTGACAGAGTTTTAGTCCTAGTAGGAATCGTTCTCCTTTTGAGTTATAGGTTGAATAAATTAGTCTTAACTCTACACTCTAAATATCTGGGAGTGGAGTTAATGTTTTCAGTTAAGTTGTTGCCTTGAATAAGACTCCCTCAAGATTGTATATAGTTGTTGGTTGAATATGTAGAATAGTTAGTTGATTTTTCAATTTTATGTTATTAGTTACTTTCAATAAGTCAAGATATGAAATATTCAAAATGATTGAATATAATATGTGAAAATATCTTGTCTAATCTTCATGAATATACAATGAATGGAGTTAATTTTATGGGATGTGCAGAATCTGATTAATTAGATTTGGGTTCAATTAAAGTGGGAACAACATCTTGAGCAAGCCACTCAAGGTACTGTTCCTCACTTCATTTTCCAGTTATTTATTTATGTTTAATAGTTGTTATCACTTTATCTATGTTTCATGAATCATATACAAGTTAATTAGAGTCTCATATCATGCTTATTATTAATGAATTATTATGAATATGCATGCAATGGTTAACCAGTAGTACTCCAGAGATTAATTTAGTTGAGTCATTATTTTTTATCAGTTTTGAGTTATTACAACATCATTTCATTAGTAATAGTTCAGTTACAGTCTAAGTTGTAGGTACCCATAGCCGCTAGTTCTAGGTATTTCTTTTACTATTTTGTAATTCTGTGAATTTCTAGCAAGTAGAGTAAATTGAGTAGGGTAGATTAAGTAGTTTTGGTTCCTTGAAGGCATATATAATGTTGCATCATCATAAGCTTACAAGCCTTGGGTTGACAATTTAATGTAGTCTTAAGCAAAGTTGAGTGGACTGTTCAATTAGTTAAACCTTTGAATTTTGTAGGTTCTACCAAGTTTACAATACATTAGCTTAAACTAAATTGTTGGCACCATTACCGAGGATGGTGATATCTTTATAGACTTGTTTTCATAGCTTTCATAGTTAATTTTGTTTCCAACATTAGCATTGTTAGCCTTAGCTTTTTCCAACACCGGAGATACACTAACATTATGCAAGACCGCTGAATATAAAGCCATATTTCATGTATGTGGAGTTAGAGAGATCCCTTGGGTAGATTACCTCCCTCTACATGTCAAGCAGCTATATCAGAAGTTGGTGAATCAAGTACTCAGAGCGAAGGTAATACTAAAGAAGAAATTTCGTTATCACCAACATCTAGCACACCTATAGAAGGAACATACCACACCATGGGGGATACAGTGGATGATGATCCTGAATGTGCAACATTTGAGTTCCCTATCACTAACCAGGAAAGGGCTATAGTGCTAAAGAACATTCCTCCTTCGGCCTTACCAGTCTTCTATGGGCTAATGAATGAGGACCCAAATACATTTCTCTTTGATTTTGATGTCCTATGCCAAAGTTATGGTTATAGTACTAATGCTCACAAGCTCAAACACTTCCCTAAAACTCTTAAGGATGCAACCCTAAGGTGGTTCTTGGGATTAGGTAGGCATGTTGTTCTTGATTGGGAAACCATGAAGACCTTGTTCTTAGAAAAGTATCAGGACTATTGTAGGGGACCTTACAAGAGGAAAGATGACATTTTCATAATGTCGTAAAAGGATGATGAGCCCTTAGAAGATAATGTGGAGAGGTTTCAACTTTATCTAAATAAAAACCCATGAAATAAGTTGAAACCCACAGAATAAGTTGTTAGAAGAGTCTTTCAAGCTGGTCTTTTTGAGGGGAGTTAATGCTAACTACATGGATGCCTTGAACCTCATTGGACAAGGAGATATTTCACATATACCATTTCAAGATATTTGTAAGGTCTATAGGAATTATTCTAGGACCTTTACTAAAAGGCCAAGAGGAGATAGGACATTCACAATTGGTAAATCATCTACAGGGTTTCAAAAATAGAGCTAACCAATCTTTTATCCAACATGAAAGAGGATATCATCAACCATTTGGAAACTCGATTGGATACTCTCCACATTAAGAAGAAGCAGGAGGAAGCTTAGGCTATGCTCACTGAATATTTTCTAAGTTGCAGACAAAGAAAAACAAATTGCAAATGCAAGAGAGTGGCAAGTATCCAATAAGATAAAGTTGACAAACCTGATTTTCAACCAATTGAAGGAGATGATGAACAAATCTTATATATAGCACAAAGGAGGCCATGGCAGAAAATACAAGGTATTCCACAAGACCCCCTTAGCTTTAATTCATCCTTTCCTATTGGGAATCAAAATGTTTCTGCTTGAAACTCTCAGCCCTGGCAAGCAAACTGAAACCGGTGACATAACCCTCAACAATGGCCACAATCTCAACCAAATTAAAATCAACAACCAAACTCTTTGCCAAAATTTTTTTTTAAGGTTCTTTAATTACAATCCACAATGGCAAACATAGTAGAATCAGTGGTATCCCCAGTGGTAGATAGGCCAATAATGGCAACAACAAAATATGAAATATAAACATCCTATGCTCCCTCCTCCACCACAACAAGAAGATTTAATGCCTCCATCAAATCCTACATCCCAACCACCCAAGCAACCACAAATACCTTCCCAACCTATACGTAATCCTAACACTAATCATGTTCAACAGGCTTATACTAACGAAGTTATGCAATACCCCACCTATAGGTAGAGGTGAGTGATGTCCATGTTGGATAAAAAAAACAACTTACTGGACCTTCATTCCCCCAAATTATAAAAATGGAGGATGAGTAACCTATAGTTGAGGCTTCAGACAAGCTACCTTTGGAACCCGAGTCAAATCAAGTACACCAAACTACCTCAAGTCCCAAGCCACCTTTTCTTGAACTCCTAGCTGTTCAAAAGAATCACACATAGGCTGAGACAAATCTCTTAGGTTAATTAAAAGATGTGAGCATCAATATTCCACTTATCCAAGCTATCAAAGACATCCCTATCTATACCAAAACTTTGAGGGATCCATGTCTTAAGAAACTAGGCAAGAAAAGAAAATATCCTCAAACAGTCCGTGTCTTGGGAAACCTTGCAGATATCATGTTAAAGAATATTACTATCCCTAAGTATACAGATCCTGGTAGTCCAATAGTGGACATAAAGAGAAATGGAACCCTCATTAAGAATACTTTGATAGATTTGGGGGCAACAATCAATGCCATGACAAAAGAAATAATGCAGTTGCTTCAGTTAGTTAACCTTAGACCCACACAAACTATTTTACAGCTAGTTGATAGGTCCATCGTCAAGCTTGAGGGAATTATTGAAGACTTAGTCATTGAATTGGATTCTTGGGAATATCCTGTAGACTTTATAGTGCTACAATCCAAAGTTAATATTGTAGGTTACCCATTCATCCTTGGCAGACCTTGGTTAGCTACAATCGATGTATTTATAGGTTTTAGGTCTAGCAAAATGATAATACCCAATGGGACGGTCACCAAAAACTTTGTTCTTTATCCACTAGCTCAAAATTATGTTGACCTTAAGCGAACTATCTGGCCAAATTTTGTTTAGGAAGATAACTATTATGTGTAGACAATAATGACTATAGAGTGCAACCCCTTGTTGGATGATTGGGATGATGATGAGCTCATTGCTCACATAATACAAAGTGATTGTGGTAACAACTTGCAATTTTTTTTTGCCTCATATGCCTACAAGACCCCTTGCAAAGTATTATACGCACTGTAATAAAGATTTTGGCACCTTAATGCTTTGTTACACTTCTGGGGTTTTTCACCTGAAAGGAGAAAGATGGGTCAAAATGTCAATGTTACATTCAAATAGGGAGATTGGGGGTTTTATGTGATGTGTGTATGTGTCTAAGTGTAGCAGATGAGAAAGAAAATGATTTATTAATGCTAAATTATTGAAATGTAAAGTGCTGGAAAACACATAAGGATATGCAAATATGAACTAAATGGCCTATGAAATATACATAAACTAAACATAAATGAAGGAAGAAGAATGTGAGCACCTGGAATTTGAAGAAGGATCTGATGGAGGTTTGGAATGCTAATGAAAATGTTGTAGAAGCCAAAAGGGACACTTGTGCCAATCTAGACGACCTATTCCCAGATTTGAGAAAACTGGTCTGGAGCCCGTTTATGCCAAACGGGTGTCTGAAAATGTAAAAATCATTGAAAGGAATATCTAGTGGGACTAGGTCACCCTTTTTGGTGACTTAGTCCTCTTCTAGATTTTTGGAAATTCGAAAGGGGAAACTGAATCCCTCGGTTTGCATCTTCTTCACTGATGTCCACTTTTGAAACTCTAATTTTCGGGCCTGAAAGTAACTTTTGGTGGATGTTTGGACTTTGCAAGCAAGGAGAGGTCTTCAAAAATTCTTCAAAGCCTTCAATGATCTTCAATGTACCTAAATCTGAAAACACACAAGGAGAGAAGGAAAGAATGTTAATTGTTAGGGCATGGGGATTTTCCTTGGTCAAACCCCTTTTAGGTAACTAAACCAAAATGAATAGAAAATGTAATGGAGTATGAACATGAAACAAATGGAGAAAGTTACTTGACATGATTATTGATCTTGAGTTGTTGTAGCAATCAACCTTTGAATGCTTCAGAAAAGATGTCTTGTTGACTTGGAATGCTCAAACCCTAGCTTGCTTGAGAAGAAGGAGAGAGAGGAGAGCTAGGAAGAATAGAGGCAAGTTAGAAGATTGGAGATTAGGGTGAAAAAAATGATAAAATCCCTTATTTATATAATTTATGCCCTAATTTTCCCAAAATAACACCATACAGGCCGACCTTAGGGTTTTAGAGACAAAATCCTGAAAGAATATTAAGTTAAATTTTTTTTTATGCCAAATGGGACTCGGTCGCCCAAGGTGGCAACCTATTCCACCTGGGAAATTTTCATTGGTTTTAGGGGATTAAAGTATGATTATTAGTCTTTGTCGGGATTGTCTCACAAAACACACTAAAGTAAAGCATGTATGTGTATTAAGGGGCTATTGTAGCATAAGAAAGGGTTGATTTAGTGATGACAAACCTAGGAAAGTATGAAAATGTTTTACAACACCTTGCAAAACCCTGGAACAAGGCTTGGAAATAGGTAAAAAGAGGTTGAAAAAGGTCCAAGATCCATAGGCAAAGGCCCAAATGAGTGAAAAGTGTTAAAGACCACTTTTTGGCGACACACCCACCAATTCTACAGAAGAAATATCACAAATATTTCATTCATTAGTACATCAAAAATGTGTACCTATCATACCAAGCCTTAATCTCTCATATATTCAAGATTCATCCAAGGAATTGGAAATCATGCCAGGAAGGAAATTAAACATAAATAATGCTTTGACAGAAGAGCAACAAAACTCTCTGCGAACAATGTTGTAGGCAAACTCAATAGGATATACATGGGATTACCATGATATGAAAGGCATAGATCCTGGTGTATGTATGCACAAGATTTATTTTAATGATGGCTATAGACCCATTCGACAACCATAGAGAGATATGAATCCTACCTTAAGGGAGATAATGAAAGTTGAGCTACAAAAGCTCCTTGAAGCAGGTTTTATCTATCCAATATTAGAGAGTGAATGGGTCTCACTTTTGGTAATTGTTCCCAAGAAAGGTGGGAAATGAAGAGTTTGTGTAGACTACAAGGAATTGAATACAACAAGCAGGAAAGACCACTTTCCTCTACTCTTCATAGATCAAGTACTTGATTCTCTATCTGGGAAGAAGTACTTTTCTTTTCTTGATGGTTTCAGTGGTTATAACCAGATCAAAATTGCTCCAAAGGATCAGGACAAGACTACTTTCACATGTCCTTGGAGGACTTATGCCTACTTTGTTCTACCCTTTGGATTATGCAATGCTCCAACTACCTTTCAAAGAGTAATAATCAACACATTTTCTAATTATGCACATGACTACATGGAGATATACATGGACAACTTCACTATTTATGGTGAAAGTTATGAGGAAGCTCTCAATAATCTAGATTTTGTTTTGAAAAGGTGTAAAGAACACAACTTATCGCTCAATAATGACAAGTTTTTCATGATGATGACACATGGAATTGTATTGGGACATTTTATACCCAATGCAAGAATTCAAGGTGATCCACACAAAATAGAGATAATATCTACCTTACTTGTTCTTGAAAAACAATGAGATATCAGAAGCTTTCTTGGTCATGCAGGCTACTACATGTCGTTTATCAAGGATTTTATTAATATTGTTGCACCATTATTTGTTTTGTTAAATAAGGATATTAAATTCAAATGGAAAATAGAGTGTCAACAGTCCTTTGAAGAATTGAAGAATGATCTGACTCAAGTACTTGTTTAAAGAGGTCCTAATTGGACTCTGCCTTTTCACATACATACAGATGATTCAAATTTTTCCATCGGAGCAGTTTTGGGTCAGAAGGGAGGCAACAAGGAGTATGAAATTTATTATATCAGCAAAAATATTTAAGGAGAAGATTTGAATTATACTGTAACATTAAAAGAGATGCTTGTTGTAGTATATGCAATTAATAAATTCAGGCACTATATTGTTGGTTATTCAATATTTGTCCATATAGACCATACAAAAATCAAGTATTTGATGAACATGCCAGTAGTTGAAGGTAGATTGGTAAGATGGCTACTTCTTTTACAAGAATTTGACATTACCATAGTAGACAAACCTGGTAAGGAAAATGTAGTAGAAGATTTCTTGTCAAGCTTGCCAACACAATCAGTTGATAGAGTGGTGGATGATTCATTCCCAAATGAACTCTTATTTTCTCTATAAGTACAGGTACCCTGCTATGCAGATATTTCCAATTATTTGGTCATAGGGCATATTCCATCACACTTTTCTCCAAGGGAGAAGAGAGTTGGTTCACAAATGTTTCTCATACTCTTGGGGTATCTAGTTATTTATTTTATACTGGCCTTGATAACATCATGAGAAGGTGTATTAGGTTGGATGAAATCTTTGACATCATGAAGGCATGCCATGATGATCCATGTGGAGTTCATTTTGTAGCAAAAAGAACAGCCTTTAAGATCCTCACAACTGGTTATTATTGGCCAACTTTGCTTCAAGATTCAGTTAAATACACATGAAGTTGTGATAGGTGTCAAAGGATGGGAAGAAGACCAACCAAGAGTGATGCAATTCCCTTACAACCTCAATTGACATTAGTAACTTTTAACAAATTGGGTGTAGACTTCATTGGACCAATCTCACCTACATCTAACAATAAGGAATACATCCTTGTTTGCATTGATTACTTGACTAAATGGGTAGAAGTAAAGACCTTACAATTTTTGAGAGATGGTAATGTGGCTAAGTTCTTATATGAAGATATCTTTACTAGGTATGGAGTATGAGAGAAATAGTCACTGGTCAAGGCCCATAATTTACTTTTGATCTAATCACCAATCTAGTTGAAGAATACCAAATTAAACACAAGAAATCAACACCCTACCACCCTCAGGGTAATGGTCAAGTGGAAGTCACTAATAGGGAGATTGAGAGTATTCTCACCAAGATAGTGTAGCTTCTTAGGAAAGATTGGGTTGCAAAGTTTCCTGAAGCTATATGGGCTTATAAAACAACATGGAAAACCATAATTGGATTCACCCCTTATGAGATAGTCTATGGTAAGACAACAATCCTTCCTATTGAATTTGAATATAAAACACTGACAGTAGTAGAACTAGAAATGGATTTAATAGAAGCTCAGAAGGAAAGGCTTAATACTTTAAATGGATTGGGTGAGATAAGAATGAAAGAAACTCATCATACAAAGGTAGTTCAAAAACAAAGAATGAAGTGGCATGATCAATACATCAAAACCAAGGATTTCATTATGGGGGACTAGGCACTGTTATATGATTCACAGTATAAGGACTTCAAAGGAAAATTCTAATCCAGATGGTTGGGCCCCTATGAAATCAACCAAGTAAATCCTAATGGGGTAGTCTAGTTACACACCATTGATGCAATCCAATTTTCACTTCTAGTAAACAACCATAGATTGAAGTTATATAATAAGCCATTACAGAAGGATGATTTCATATTTTCACTATTTCAACAATATGGTGCTCACAATGAACCGAACATAGAATCTGGCACACAAAGTTGTTGGAGTATGGACATACACTGAGGGGGGGGGGTGAATCAGTGTCTAAATCTTTTAAAACTTTAATCAAGACTTTTAAATCAGATATCCTTTCTATTGACAACAGGGCTGATAGATTGCATTGAGATAATTTATGACAACATTAGAATTGTTCATTTTGACAACTTATCCCAATAATCCTTGTGAGAGTTATCTTGAAATTGAAAAAGAGATGACTGAAATTGTTTAAACACTTTAGGATTACCAGAATTCAATGCAGACTTATGAGATACATACCCAACTGTGCAATGGAATGCCATAAGATAAGCATGAAACAACAAAGGGATTTAGTTCAACAAAAAAATTATTGATCTCTAAAACAAATGAATACATTTAAGCTTTCTTTTGAATCTGAATCTTTAACAATGATAAAACACTTATGCAAATCATTTTGGTATAAACATTTGCAGCAATGAAGGGACTAACATTCAACAAAGCTCAGACTCATAAGAAAAACTACTCACAAAAATATCACAGTCATGAAGCATTATCACATTAAAGAAATTGAGACCATAAGACAAAGAATTTTCCGAGTGGAAAACCCTCCTGGGGTAGAAAAACCACTCATAAATTGTCTTACTGGCTTAATTTCAAAAACCACTGCTTACAATGTCTTATAGGTTAATTTTTGAGCACCAACTCAAGGAGCACCAACCCTTCATTTAGAGACACCAATCTCAAGGAGCACCAACCCCTTATTAGTTTACACAATTACAATAACACAAAGGATCTCTCTTTTTTCAAGATAATCTCATAGAAACCCACACCCTTAATCTATCTAATAGCCTAAAGATTCAAAAAATGAATCCTTAAAATATTAAATAAAATAAGTAAAAATATTTTCTCTGCATCATATTATCTATTTGTATTACAAAGCTTTTTCAATTTTTTTTTTTTTGATACAACAACAAGTTACAATCTCAACAATAACATCCACATCTCACAGTGATGAAACACTATACATATATCTGCATTCTCTTTTCAGATTGTATTACAGAAGTTATCTCATCTCTCTCAAAAACTGAACCTCTAAAACAGTGATCAATCCCTTTATATGAATATTCCTACTTTTTTTATCAACTTTCAACGAAGGTATATAGATAAGACAAATACTCTATTAGTTACAATACAAGATTCCCAAAAGTACACTGAAGAATGCATAATATGATGATTTCATTTGACAATGTAGAAGATATTATTAGGAAATTCATTTAAGAAAATGTCTCGGAACCCTTGATAGGTTGTGAAGTGAAACTGTATTTTTCTTCTTGAATCTACACTCAAGGGTTTTTACATAAAAGAGAATATAGTAATGATTTTGTTCTCAGAACCTAGAAGCATCAAAATACGTACCTATAAAAATCATATGTTCCAAGAATATAAGAATAGTAACGTATGCACCAAATAATACTTATCTTCCTTTTTCGAAGTGCATTTACCAAACACAATACCCTCTCAAATCTGATTTAAAAACAAACCAAATAAATAGTGACATGTGGAAATAATAAAGAAATTATAAGAGCAAATTTTCCCATCATTTACAGTTTCTCATTTTGATGAAACTAAAATAATAATTATTGCAAAGGCTTGTGAAAGATGTGTAACCGAACCTAGATCATCATGCTCCTAAAACTCAAAATAACAACTCTTTCAAAATACCCACTATGTGAAAAAGTATGACTGAAATCAAATCATGCTATACTGACAAGGATAGTCAATAAATCCATTTATTCCTTTTCTGAAATGTGCATAAGAACCAGTAACTTGCCCATTTATAAAATTTCTTCAAATAGAGGAAAGAATACCTATATCGACGAGTAAAATTGAGAGAGAGTGCATGATAATCTATCATAAGGTATTTACCAGCCTAGATGAAGGAGACAACAATGAGTCTCTTTTCAACTCGAGCCCTCACCCAATGGGTAACGATAATCTAAGATACCGACCACAACATTCCAAGCTCAAAGAAGAAGAAAAATGCATATGCAATTTGAGCTCTCATAATGAGTAGAGAGTAGATTCGAAGAGGAGAAGTGAAAATTCCCATGGTGGCGGCTGAAGCTAGGGTTTCCACCCTTAGCAAAATCAAAACCCATGTTTTCCCTAATCATCAATCGAATGAAGACATTCGATCCCCTTAACAAAAACATAATCACTTTTGAAGTCTGTGGCAACTCACAAGAAAGGAGACATCAGAAGCCCGTAGTTAAACATTCGATCCAATAATTAATATTATTACCAAATTCTCCTTTGATTATTGTTCGAATTTTTTGATTCAAATGATCATTTGAAGAATGATTCCATATCCCTAGAAAATAGAATGTCGACATAATGATGAGATAATCAATTATGGTTTCCAATGCAAAAATTTAAATATGACTTTAATTAAAGTCATTTACTTAAGCAATAAGGTCCCATTTCTTTGTAAATAAAAATGACTTCACATCACTTGAATTGCACATTCAATACACCTTAGGAATGAACCATATCACATACCCATGCAAGGTTATCAACTGAAATATCAAACTCGAATGTCAAAGAAAGCATTGAAATAATTCCAACCCAATATGCCACGAAGGCAAATGGAACTTTTCAATGATGCTAGTGAACAATCTTGATAAGTATTAATTGAACCAAAAAACCAACTGATAAAGACTAACTGAATTGATATACCTGACGTGCAATAATGAAGGGCCAACCTGACAGAATGAAACCTATTGTTCCATTATTAACTTGTGATATTAGTGAAACAACCTGAATAGCCATGCTATATACTTGTATAAGCAAGATAACCTTTATTTGCACATGAAGGTCAACCTGGTCAGTACCACAAGATGCCATAAATCTGAATGTAAACCAAATCCATAAAGGTGTCCATAATCAAAGTACTAACTGCCAAAACATGAATAGACCAAGAGTAAGATGAGTTTGAATCAAGTATCATAATGTCAATGCCAAAATGCCATAGCTGAACCAATGACATGCCAAGACCAAAGAGCCAAGATCAAAGTGCCATAATACCAAGTTTGACAACAAGGATAAAATATCAAAAAACTCCCCCTTTGTCCTTGATGGTTGTAGTGTTCCACCACTCTGCTAATTTGTTTAACCGAGTTTGGTAGGTCTGATTTTGTTTCAGTTTATTTTCTTTCTTCCGAGTTTGTTTGCTAATAACACTAAAATGGTACTAAAGAGCATATGCATACAATGAAAGCTTCAAATAATCTAAGCTACTGAAACAACTTGAGTACATTGATCAATTTATAGGACAAATATAGTTTCTTCATTACATAAAGGCCGCTTACAATATATAACTTACATTAGATTTGATGTCGAGTATTTCATAGATCATATTTTAACTTACAGCCAAAACAACACTGTGAATAGTGCCTTGCTACAGTACTCGCACCCAATGAAATGTTGATTTCTTTTCAAAGATGAACTTCTCCCACCAAAAACTGAAATAGGAAGCCTCCTAGGGTAAGGGCGCCCCCTTTAGGTGAAGTTGCAGCCTTGTAAGAAGGGTGTTTCTTTTGTTTTGGCTGATATAAACCCTCACAAAAGTGCGGTTGGTTGTAGCTCTTCAAAATAGCTCCAAAATACCACAAAACGCGAACAACTCTTGTATGATCGAGATTGGAGGCAATGGCAACCCAAATCACGCAAAAACCAAGCTCAAGCAACTTACAAAAAACAACATAGATCTCCAAAGAGCAGCAAAATAATAGATCAAAAACTTTAAGGTGGTGTTTCACACCCTCAAGCAACTCCAAACAAACAACCAAGCCCCACCAGGCTCACCCATTGCAAGAAATAAGGAAACCCTATCCTCCTCCTTCCTCCAAGCTTCACTCCCAAGTTTTCTTCAAGCCAAAATGATCATCTAATGGTCAAATTCGAATTTTCTCTCTTTCCTTTTATAAATTTACAAAGGAAACACTATTCATTAAAGTGAACACCATTCACTTAAGTTATAACATTTTTCACTTTAGTAATGAATAGTAACTTAAAAATAGAAAGTGACCCCTTTATATTAAGACACATGGTCCCTAGGCGATGATGGTGAAATAAAAAGGTGAATATCATTAAATTAAGCACCAGTTGTTATGCCTTGCATAACCACCCCATCTTTTGCCTTGGTCAAAATGGGTCCCCCTTTGTTATTTTTGTATTTAGTTGTTTTTGGAAACAAAGTTTGGAGTCTAGTTTTGCCAATACTTTGTTTTTCTTTGGTTTCTCTGTTGGAATCGGAACCGGAACTGAATCGGGTTCTGAAAGTTCTTTTGAAACTTGTTTTGGTTTCCATCTTGACAGTCTTTTCTTTTTGTCTTTTGTTTTGTCTTTAGCGGACCTGGAGCCGGAGTAGGGGTTAACTTAGTCTTTACCAAAAATTGCAAAATCATAATCAACTCTAATCCTGCCTCCGCTATTTTGACTTTTGGTCTTTGTTTTTTTTGTTTGTTTAGTTTTGTTATGTCGGTTTGTTGTTTTTCTTTTTGTGTTTGGTTTTGTTTTATGTTTAGTTGGCAGACCCAGAACCGGAATTGGAATGAAGTTTGGAAATTTCTCAAAAAGTTTTGAATCAGTTTCTATTTTAGTTCTGCCCCCGCCATTTTTGGGTCGTTGACTTTTTTATTGAAGTCGCATTGTTGTGAAGTGTTGGTTCACTTTTAGTTCCGACTCCGCCTTAACTGCGTGTTAATGCATTAATGACAGTTGGTTGTGTAGGTAGAAATCTTCATATAAGGGTTAAACGAGTCATTATTATCATTATTAAGAGATTAAAGAACACAAAAGAGCAGCGACAGAGTTCGTTTGAGTGAAAAGATTGAAGGAGGAGAAGATTGCTGCGAACGTATCAGTTTAGAAGGTTAGTTGCGTTCTTGTGTAGTCGAGGTAGGTTTTTTTTTATTGTTCTTCGTTTTATTTACTGTTGCGTGTTTTGTATATACATTTGCTCGTACTCTGAATCATGTCGTTTTCAAGTGATTTTTATGTTTCTTGGCATGCTTGTTTGTTTGGGTCTTGTGTTATTTTGTTTGTTTGGTTGTTTCCTCATTTCTGTTTGCTTTTATTTTTAGTTCTTTCTGTTTTAGGGCATGGTCGCTTTCACACTTTAGTCGTGATTGCGTTGTGTTGTTTTGGATTTGCAGTGAGTTAGATTAAGTTTAGGTTTTAAATGGTGTTTTGTTAGATTAGAAGTTTACAGTGAGGTAGATTAGAGATTTACAGTGAGTTAGGGTAAATTGATTCATTGTTTTTACTTAGGGTGTCGTCGCGTTTTGCATTCTGGTAAATGGCAAGGTTTAAAATCCATGCCCTAGTTTTTATCGTGTTTATTAGATTAGGGTTTCGTTGGTCTGTATAATCACTTAAAAAAAGAGAGATTAAAATATGATATCTTAGGATTTAGTCATTCCCGATGGTCATATGAGTAAAGTGTTTTAAAGCCTTTCTTTTCATCTAATACGACCTTGGTTTTATTCATGGAGTTATAGGTTAAATTGATAAAAATTTTGATGACGTCATGGCCAACCTAGGCGGAGACGAGATCGGAATCGATGTTTAACTTGAGAATTCGGTTTTGCAAAAGGTATCGATTCCATGTTTCATCTCGTGTCTGGCTCCACGCATAATGAGAAAATCTTCCTTCAAAATAATGATCACCACATCGGAAGCGGAGGTGGAATGGAAATAGAGTATTAAAGAATGAAAATTTGAAGAAAACCAAATCCATTTCCCATTTCGATCCTGGTTTCGATAACCTCCCCGATTTCGACTTCGAGCCTGTTCATTGTTAGTGAAATTTCTATATCAGTTTTTGTTCTGAGTCCGACAGTGTTGTAAAAAGAGATTGTTTTAGGTTGTGTTTCTGCTTGGTTCCGCCCCCAATGCATATATGAAAGGTATGGTTTTAAAGTATATTTGGTGTTGATATCTAAAGATCTAATTAGAGGTTTTGATTGCAGGAAAGTTGAAAGATGTTAGGAACATCAGGGGAAGCTGCTCTAAGAAACTAGCCTGCAGAAACATCAAAGGTAGCATCAAAACCAAAGAAATTAAAGCCAAAACAACTGCCTTATACATTAAGGTATAATCACAGGAGTTCGGTTGTGAAGGTGAGCAAGGTGGAATCAGATTGGTCAGATATCACTGACACCAATTTAGGTCAATACAATTTTGAAGAGTGGTATTCAGAAGCGTTTGACAAGGATATTACATTGACTACGGAAAGAATTGTTAGCTCTGGGTTAGCTCATATCACTTTGTTTCCTATATCTGTCCAATGCCCAGAGTTAATCATGACAGTAGCCAGTGCTTACAATCCTACTACAAGACTATGCATGGATTCACAAGACAATGTGATTATTAATCTCACTCCTCAAGCATTTTAGAGTATATTTGATGTTCCAGATCCAAAGAATTTGGTACAATTAAATAAGGCAGAGGCCTTGGAGCAATATAGTAGGTATAAGGGAATGAATAAATCTCACTTGAACAAGAAGTGGTTGAAGACATAAAAGAAATCTCTAACCAAGCTTGCAGATCAACCAAAGAGGGCAGATTTCTATGAAGAGGTAGCAAGGTTGATTGTGATGTTGTCTAGGGTGTTTGGAGAGAGGGATGCATTTTACTTCAAGGAGTGGATGTTTCCTTTTATTTAGACTATCTTGAAAGGAGAACAATAGTTTGATTGGTCAATGATTGTCTCTGATGCCATACATGATTAGTTAACCAGGATTAGGGAAACCAAGTGTTTCTTTATGACCTCTTACATTGTTTATGTAGCAACAAGAGTGGGTGTTTTCCCAGGTTTGAACATAGTGGCGTAATGGGAGCCTTGGATGGACAAAAGAAGGTATGGGAGCACTATGATCAATTATCTCTTTAGGTTGCTTAGACTCATTTCAGAACAGTCAATGATGCATTTTTATATGTGGTCATCAATCAATTAAATGGAGATGTAGGATACAGGTTAAGTCAAGAAGCCATCGCGTTCATTACTGAATGGGGATGTTGGTACATCCAATACCCCAAATTTACATACTTCAGGTTATTTGGTTTTGAAGGCCATCCACATTTACTTCCAAGGTGCTACAGTAATAGGATGGTGCTAATGGAGTTTGTATATCAAGCTATTGGGGTTAATGCTTGGTTTGGGATTAAGCATAAAATTGGATGTCATAAATTTCCCATGAAGTTGGGTGAATATAGTTGTCAAAACTTGAAGGGAGCAAAGGTGGTTTGTAATGAGTTGATACAGTTGAAATTGGGATTGTATACAGCTCGTAAGTATTTTGATCTGAAGAAGAAGATGTATGCCTTATTACCTTCAGTGTTCACTAGACATTTTAATTTGTTAGAGGACTTTTGGAGTGATCGGCAAGATGAGTATGACTTGAGAAAGAAGAATTATGAAAGATTATCGGTCTCACTCATGTCAGAGCTTGGTATTAAGGAAAACATTCTTGACACCTTGGTGGATGATGGAATAGTGTTGGATCCATCCTATGAAGCGTTGAATATTGGCACCAAGAACCTGGATCCAATTGATTGGGATGCTGAAGAAACAATTGATATTAAGAAGATTGGAAGGATAGTGCTGGATAGAAGTGTGCAATGGTTAGTGCTGAGAACTCAAGCTTCTCAAGGACCAGTTCTTAAAAAGGGTAAAGGATACAAGAGAATTAAGAGAAAGACACCTCCCAAAGAGCCATTAGAATTCCTTTCTCCGAACATTGAAGAAATAGAACTTGAGGTGGTAGATGCTGGAGAGGAAACACAAGAAGGAGATGTTCTAGTGGGATCTGCTATTTCAACACCTACATTAGGAGAATCATCCACCCAAGCCCCACTTACAAGAAATAAGAGTAAAGAGGTTCAAGAAGGAGCTCTTCATACCATGGCTGAAGCTGCTAAGGGAAAAGAAGTGGAGGAAGAAGTTCTAGAAGTTGAGACAGATTCAGATGAAACTCTATTAGAAAAGGATTTGCAAGAAAACATGCCTTTAGAGGAGACTATTGAGTAGATTTTGACACAAGAAAAGCAATGGAAAAAGTTTGAACAGGAAAAAAGGAAGTCTAATGCAAGGGCTGCAGCGAAGAGGCAAAAAGAAATGGATGCAAAGGTACAAGCTGATGCTCTACTTCACCAACAACAATTATAGTCAAAACAAGTTGAAATTAAGGTAGTAGATGATGAAGTAGAGAAGCAAAGGAGGCAATGAGAACATGAGCTTAAAGTTAAAGCAGAAAATGACAAGTTAGAGTTGATACAAAAGATCCATGATCTTGAGGAGGAGAAAGCAAGAAACTGGAGGGAAAAGGAAATCCTGGTTGCTAGGTTGAAACTTGCAGAGGAAGCTCGACAAAAAGAGGAAGGGGCAAAAAAGATAAGGAAGGAAAAAGAGGCCGAAGAGCTGATTAGGAAACAACAGGAAGAAGAAGCAGAAGCCGAAAAACTTAAGACTTTGGAGGCAAAAAGGTTAGAAAGGGAAAAGTTAGAAGCCTTAGAAAAAGAGAAATTTGAAAGGGAGGCTCTAGAAAGGGAGGCTCTAGAAAGGGAAGCTTTAGAAAAGGAAAGGTTGGAAAAGGAAAGAGTAGAGAGAAATCAGTTAGAGGAAGAGAGGTTGAGGAAAGAAGAAGAAGATAAGAAAATACAAGAACAAAAGGATAGAGAAGAGGCTGAAAACTCATGCAAATGCATATACTACAAGAACAACAAGAGAAAGCAAGGGTTGAATCCCAATCTCAAGTGAGTATGCAGCCACCTTCTACAGTTATTGCTCCCTCTTCCTCTACGATGACTACTGCTCTAATTGCTCCTACATGGCTAAAACTAGATCTACAGAAGAGGGTAGTAATACCTTCACAACCTCTCAATTGGGAGGACATGATGAAAGGAATTGAGCAGGAGAGGCCTAAAAAGAAGGCTAAGATTCTACATTCTACCTGACTCACAGACAAAGGAGAAATTGTTGCTGAATGTGCCATGCCAATGACATAAAAGGAGGTAGGGGACATGCAGCTAATAGATTATCAATTGAGTATGGTCAATTTGGGAAGACCCACTAGAAATCAGCAAATGAATTTGATTGATGTGGTGGCTTCAACAACCAAGTCCAGAATGATCAAGGACAAGCAAAAGAAGGATGAGCTTAAAGCTCAATTAGATCAACTACATTCATTCTTGAAGAGTGTCTCCTCTCCAAGATCACAATAGGTAGCAGCCATTGAGACTCCTATTTTGTTAAGCAAAAAGGAGGTAAATGATTTGGTGCAAGTAAAAGGCAAAGCAGAGATGGTAGACCGATGGGTAGACAAGCTAAACTAGGAGGTGGGTGAAGTTTTGGTAGAAGGTTTTGAAGCCTACAAGGACATATAAGGGTTAGTAAAAGAAATGTATCAATACATTGAGGAATCAGAGAAACAAGGAGAAGAGTATAAAGAATATAGTCATAAGTTAGAAAAGGTGAGTGAATTGCCTCTAACAACTCTTCTGGAACAATCCATACTTGAGGAAGACAACAAGGATTTTGTGGAGAAAACTTCTCGTATACTCTGGTTTAGGACTGACTTTTTGTGTAAGCATAAGAATGAAATTCAAGAGACTGTTAATAATTTGACTGAGCAATTGGAAGAGTTAGAAGTGGTTATTGCCATTATTGTAGATGTAAATGCATTTACAAAAGAGGGCATGCCTTTGAATCAAATAAAGGAAAAGTGGGATGAAAGATTCAAAGGACTTATGCAAAAAGAAGATGATGGTGGAGAGTTGATGTTAGATCGGTTAGTAGAGGTCAAAGAAGAGATAAAAGCTGCTGGAAGAGAGTTGACAAAGGTGAAAAGTATGAGGGAGTTTGCTGCAGCCGAGTTGGATCGGATCAAATTTGAAGATGATTGGATTGATGGGCTAGAGATGGATACTTTACAGCAAGTCTTCACCAACTACGATGAGTTCATGGCAGATCTAGCTTCGCATGCGTGAATCCTTGCATGCATGATTTTTATCATCCTTGCATGTTGCATGCATATAACACTGACAATCTTGGGGGCACATGACTTCTTTTCTTTTCTTCTATCTGCTATTTTTAGTTAAACTGAACATCTAATGTAAGAACTCAAGATCAAATTGATCTGAGTTTCCAAGAAAGTTGTTGTTCCTAAAAAGGTGGATAGCCTAAAATAGAAGTGAAGTTCGAACTTTTTGTATATCTATAAATACCAGATGGGTATCATATTGTAAAGGTTGGCTAATTGAGAATAGAATTGGCTTACCTAATGTTAAGAGATATAATTTTGTAGAGTTTTTGCAGAGATACTTTGTACTTGATCCTTTTACAGTTAATAGAATTTACAGTTTTACGCAACATGGAGTTGGAATTGAGTTGTTTTATTTGATAAGGTTAATAAGTTATAATCCATTTGAATGCCAGTGATTGTGCTGAAGCATGATAGTTTCTTATGTGATGAAATTCATTATAAGAAACCAAATTTAAAGATTATCTTGTTAGATTGTCATGGAATTGAAGTTATTAAAATCTGTTGATCTATAATCTTGATGATGAATGAATGTGTGTTTTTTTGAAAGTCCTTAAAATATTTGTGACATGTGATTGTGAAGTTAATTAAGCACCTAAAATGTATGTAGTGGTATAGATTATGCTATAGATTGTGTCATCTTATGGTTTTCTTGATCTAATTGGAAGAACATTCATTATTGGAAGATATATGTCTGGATGATAGATAAATTTGATTCATACTTATTGGTTTTACCCTTTAATCTATCTTTTTCTTTTGTTTGAAACCCCATTGATTTACCAAAAATAGTTTGATAAGATGAGTCATCGCTTGAATCTTTTACCAGCACAGGCCCCTTGAATATTACAGTTGCATGAACCAATTGAGTGACACCAGACGGTTGAGAACCAACTACCAGGACCCTGGGAGTTAGGCTACTATATGTTGCCTTTCTTTTTAAGGAGAAATAGAGTAGAAATATTCTATTTTAACGTTGTTTGTGTCATCTTCACCATCAACACCAATATCATGCCAAACGCCACAATTCACCCCGCCACCATGCTCTGGAGATCAACACTGAAGTTTGACGACCAAGTGCCCGTCTGAGAAATCCTCTATCCAAAACTATTAGCCTACAAGGGTCAAGAAAATAGGCTAATCCCCCAGCTTTGATGCACGTGAAAAAGGGGACATTACAATGGCAAAAACTGAGCCATCAAAACCAAAAACTAAACCATAACCAAAAAAATCATATTTCTCCCCCTTTTTGTCACAAGGACAAAGGGAAATCAGTGAAATGCCAAGAAACTAAATTGAACGAGCTGCAGATATAACAATGAGAGCAGCAAATGAAAAATATATGAGAGATCTAGGAATAAGAACATATAGAAACAGGCTTCCCCTACAAAGAAGCTCCCCATTTTTGCATCAAAGACAAAGGGTCGAAAAAAAGGTGTAATGCCTCAAGTAGATATATATACCCAGATATGCACCAAATGATTATGTTGATATCATAGTAAGAATACAAATATATCCTTTTCAAAAAAAAAATTGTCAATATCAATAGCATGATATTATAATGCAACAAACCCAGTTGTTAAATGATGCCTGAAGACTGAAACCTGATACCTTGGAACTTTTCTTTGTCAACAAGGATTGAAGACCAGTTACTTGAACATACCACCTTCATTGTCATGTTAAACTCCATCTTCCATTATCACCTTACACAAAAAACACTTTGATTAACATTGATACATTGAGTCATATTACATTTAACACCCAAGCATCCGAAAACAAGCTCATTTAAAACAATGTGCATTGACATTTCAAAAACTTCTTAATCTAGTCAACCACTAGACCCAGCAATATAAGTAACCGCTATGAAAAGCATTGGAGATACAATATAGAAACAAGGTAGATCATTTTCCAAGATATATCACCGTTCAAAAAGCATCCAGAACCAATGGCATATAATGATAATCAGTCACTGTCAGTAGCAAGGATACCAACTGTCAAGAATAGAGCAAGCTTAAAAGAAAAAAAATGCATGACAATGCATTACCAATGCCCCTTGCAACAAATTTCCAGCTATAAAAACAACATCAAGAAAATAATCCTACACTATAGGCACATCTCCCTCTTTGATGATAAAAATAGCTAGGCACTTTAAATTATTGTCACTATCCTTTGAGCAAGCATACCATTGTCACAAAAAAATTGTCATTGGATTCAATACCTCCAAACTACCTAGTACCCACCAAAACATTGTATTTCCCCAAACATAGTTTCAACACTGATGATGCATATAATAACTGCGATTAAATCCATGAGCAGAATATGACCATTGTAAATAAAAATATTGCTTGTCATATAAGTGTGAATACTGGAAAGTGTCAAATCATTGCCAGAAGCATGTCATTCATATCAATGTTGATATGGCTTTGATTTTCAATAAACAGTCCATATGGTTAGGACATTATCAGCCAAATGAAGATTAATATTAAAATAGTATGACTGCACATATGAGACTAAAATACATATAATGACTTAACATCACATATGCAAACTATGACTGAATCATATCTTCCAACCTTATGCAAAATGAATTAACTTTGTGAGCAACAAACCTTTGAGAACAAAGTCAATCACTAAACTATCATGAGAAACATGTGTTAATGAAATGAATAATCAATATGATATGGTCGAAATGCAGACTCAGTAACCATTGATTGCATCTAGCACACAATCATTGCTTAAGGAACATGAGAAGACACAACACACTATCTAGAAAAATATTTGAAACAAGGATATTCACCACCAAGATTGATGAGTGATTTTAGGTCATGCAAGATAAGCAACTTAAACATCTCTTGTATGTAGCCAACCTGCACCTTATGGATTGAGCCAACACAGTACCAAACTTGCCAAAGGAATGTCAATGTACTTCAAACTTGAATTCCTTAACAACCTGTAAAGCTGATCAGTTATACTCAAAGTAATAAACATGGTGATATCTGTTATATCCAAGGCTCTCATAAAATTCCCATATCATATGTAAACCTTCATAAACAATAAAATCATAATAAACATAATGAAATATTGACATTTACAAACCTCTTCTTTACTTCTTTTACCATCAATAGAAAATGTATGTTGTCATACCTCATTCTAGACTTCATAGGGGTAAAATGTGTTACTGTAATAGAATCCCCTCGAGTCTTTTCTTCTTCTCAAGATCTAGATGGTATCACATGTGCAAGGAGTGCACAAGGAGTTTTCACACATTCATCTTTATTGCTCTTTTTGTCATCTTGATTGTTCTTTCTTCTCCACACCAATGTAGACTTTTTCACTTGTTTTCTTAAAGTAATTGTCTTTCTATTAAATCTGCATTGTTGTACTTTATGCCCAATGTTATTAAATCTGTAACAGATGAGTTGGTGATTGACTTGAGGAACATAAGGCTTCCTAAAGATATTTCCAACTTTTTTCCCATCATAATTATCATTTGTATTTATTCTACAATCCTTTTTAAAATGACCAAAGTTGTTACAATTGTAACACACCACATTTTGACATTAGAATGATTCTTATTTGAACATATCATGCAATCAATTTCCTTATGACCATAGTCATTAGAAACATAACAATATCCTTGAAAATAATGATTATACCTGAATGAATTATCATGCCAAGGATGTGAATATCTAAAGACATTTCTCCTTTCTTTGTGAGTACCTTTGAATTGTCTTCTAGCAGTAGTGTTATCCTCTGATTTTTTTTTTCTCTACACTCTTCGGTGCAGCAACATGGTGACCAAGATCAACCTTCACTCTTGGTGTAAATATTTTTCCTTCTGGAGTAGCAAACACTCTTTGAGATTCTTTGGCAGATCTTTGTCCAACCTCATATCCCACTCCAGTAGGATCCTTATAATGCTTTTGTCTGTCCAATATCTCATTCAATAGATTAGTACTGTGGTCAAATTTTTGATTTTTACCTAATTGAATCTTGACACTTTCAAGCTCTTTTCTTAATGCAACTAATTCTCCTTTAATTTGTAGAAAAACATTCTTTTTGATCTCCAAATTAGAACTCACAACATCAACTATACTCTTAGATTCTTCAATTTCAATTTTCAGACTTATAGTCATATCATCTCTAAGAGTTAGTTCTTTTAGCAAGGAATCATTATCTGAACATTTCCTTAAAGAAGCAATCTCATATTCTAGTTTATTGCACACTTCATCCTTGTCTTTTAGCTTGAATTCCAATTCCTCTTCAACCCTTTTTCTATCAACCATTTGAGCTTTCAGAGATTCAATAATCTTTTCAAATTTATCATAGTTTTGGTTTAATGCCTGATTAGTATCAATAGTCTTTCGAAATTGTACCTTAATTTCCTAATTTTCTTGTTTAATCCTTTTACGTTATTCTAAGGCAACAAGCAGTTCTCCTTCCAGATCAATCTCATACTCATCATCTTCATATTATTTTTCACCAAACTCTTGTTCAAATTCACTTACTAAGTGGTCTTCATATTTATCAACTAGAGGATCACTTTTAGTATCAAATGACAGGGGTATTTCTTGAGACAAGACTTCACTAGACTTGACAAGGATTGATTGATCAAATTTTTTCTTGACACTAGGGGTTCTCTTTTGACCTTTATTTCTCTTTCACATAGCCATGAAAAAGACACCATGACCAGGAAACCCTAAGAGGTTAGGCTTATGTATGAGTATGGCTCTATACACCAATAATAATTGAGACCAAATATATCTTCACAAAACACAGTATAAATCATTCAAACATAAGTACTTTCTTGACCTTGTGACATCATTGATAAACTCCAAAACCAGAATCAATCCAAGGTTGTTTAGACCTATCAGAGGACCCTACGCTCTGATACCAATTGTTAGAGTATGGAAAAACACTGAGAGGGATGGGGTGAATCAGTGTCTAAATCTTTTTAAACTTTAATCAAGACTTTTAAACCAAATATCCTTTCTATTGACAATAGGGCTGACATATTTCATTGAGAGCATTTATGAAAGCATTAACATTGTTCATTTTGACAAATTATCCCAATAATCATTGTGAGAGTTATCTTTCAATTTTAAAAGAGATTACTGACATTGTTTAAACACTTTAAGATTACCATACTTCAATGTAGACTTATGAGATACATACCCAACTATGCAATGGAATCACATAAGATAAGCATGAAACAACAAAGGGATTTAGTTCAACAAAACAATTCTTGAGCTCTAAAAAAAATGAATACATTTAAGCTTTCTTTTGAATCTGAATCTTTAACAATGATAGAACACTTATGCAAATCATTTTGATATGAACATTTGCAGCGATGAAGGGACTAACATTTAACCAAGCTCAAAATGATAAGAAAAAATAATCACAAAAACATCATAGTCATGAAGCATTATCACATCAAAGAAATTGAGACCATAAGACAAATAATTTTTTGAGTGGAAAACCCTCCTGGGGTAGAAAAACTACTCCTAAACTGCCTTACTGGCTTAATTTCAAAAACCACTGCTTACAATGCCTTATAGGCTAATTTTTGAGCACCAACTCAAGGAGCATCAAACCCTCATTTAGAGACACCAATATCAAGGAGCACCAACCCCTTTCCAGTTTACACAATTACAATAACATAGAGGATCTCTCTGTTTTCCAAATAAGCTCATAGAAACCCACACCCTTAACCTATCAAATACCCTAAAGATTCAAAAAATGAATCCTTAAAATATCAAATAAACTAAGTAAAAACATTTGTTTTGCATCATATTATCTATTTGTCTTACAAAGCTTTTTTAGCTTTTTCAACTTTTTCTTTTTGATATAGCAACAAGTTACAGTCTCAACAATAACATCCACATCTCACAGTGATGAAACACTATACATATATTTGCTTTCTCTTTTTTTATTTTATTAAAAAAATTATCTCATCTCTCTCAACAACCAAACCCTCTAAAATAGTGATGAATCCCTTTATATGAATATTCCTACTCTTTTTTTTTCAACTTGCAACAAAGGTATATAGATAAGAAAAATACTCTATCAGTTACAATGCAAGATTCCCAAAAGAACACTAAAGAATGCATAATATGATGATTTCATCTGACAATGTAGAAGAGATTAATAGGAAATTCATTTTAAGAAAATGTCTCAGAACCCTTGACAGGCCATGAGGTGAAACTACATTATTATTCTTGAATCTACACTCAAGGGTTTTTACATAAAATGAAATATAGTAATGATTTTGTTCTCAGAACCTAGAAGCATCAAAATCTACACTTGTAAAAATCATATGTTCCAAGAATATAAGAATAATAACGTATGCACCAAATAATGCTTATCTTCCTTTTTTGAAGTACATTTACCAAACACAATACCCTCTCAGATATGATTTCAAAAGAAACCACATAAATAGTGACATGTGGAAATAATAAAGAAATTAGCAGATAAAATTTTCCCATCATTTACAGTTTCTCATTTTGATGAAACTAAAATAATAATTACTGCAAAGGTCTATTAAAGATGTGTAACCGAACCCAGATCATCATTCTCCTAAAACTCAAAATAACAACTCTTTCAGAATACCCACTGTAGACATCTAAATTTTCTTACTTCCATATGATCAAAATCGTCTACTTTATCCATCTATGTCATTAATAGTGATTACATAATTTATTTAATCATTATTTCATTTTTTGCCTAAGGTTCCTAAAGTATGTAATTGAATAATTAAATGCTTTATCTTATCCCTTTTCTTCTCTAAATTAAATAAATATGACTTTTTTTTTAATTTAGTCTTTTAACCCATTTGGATTAAAATCAATTTTTAATTCCCCTTTTCCTCTCTCCTTGTCACATCCTCCATAACCCTCTTTTAATCTAGATTAAATTAATTAATCTATGATTAAGTGTCACATCCTCCATAATCTCCCACTTGCCTCTAATCTCTCATTAATTATCCTAATCCTGTGTTTGCACAACCTTAATCAGAATCATTAGCCACATTTAGCTTACATTTTCTGGTCAACCTTCCCACTTACGATTTTTAGCCTGGACTCTCTTTCCCATGTGAATTTTTAATTCACATTTATTTTCCCAAAGCTCCTCTCTTCCCCATGTGAATTTTTAATTCACTTTTGTCTTTCCAAGGTCTTCTCCATCCCCATGCAAGATTCTAGAAGGCTTGACTTGTCACTTTACATGTGCCAAGGACTTCTAGAACCTTGGACTTGTCACATCACCCACATGTGACAAATCTCCAGCTTTTTGGAGACCTTCTCTTACCCAATAAACTCTCCAATGAATGTAAATTTTTAATTTGCATTTATTCTTCCAACCACTTCCCCTTTTCCCATGGAGATTTTTGAGGAATTCTAAAATTCTTCAAATGTCTCTTTCATCCTCATTTGGGGACAAGAAGTTCTTTTTTGAGGAAATCTTCTCATCCCCCAAGGTACCTCAAAGGTACTTGTCCTTCATCCACCTCATGTACTTCTCTTCCACCTTATTTCCACCTCATTCCACCCTAGGACATCTCAGATTCCACATATCAAGATGTGAGGGCTTGTGAGTCCTCAACTCACCACAGCCCTTCATCTTGATCTTGTTGGATCAATCTCAACCATTGAATTCTCTAGGGAATTCCAATTATCTTATAAATACCCCCTCATTTCTCTCATTTTGAAGATCAAGTATTTTGCTACCATCTCATAATCATCATACCCCCATCCATCTTGCATATCATTTTGCACATTGAACATAACTTGCCATCCAAGGAGCACACAACTCTTCAAGAATCAAAGGGCCAACCAACGAAGGAGCAACATAAAGCTATAACCAATTTCAGTTAATTGTCATCTTGTTTTTATGATTATCTTGCCTTAGGCTAATCATTGAGGTGCCCTTTTATTATTTTATCTCCTCTTATTGCATCATTTTAGCATCTCACATTAGGACTTGACATTTTTAAAAGGATCACACCCACTATGTGAAAAGTATAACTGAAATCAAATCATGCTATACTGACAGAGATGGTCAAGAAATCCATTTATTCATTTTTTGGAACATGCAGAAGAACCAGTAACTTTCCCATTTATAAAATTTCTTCAAACAAAGGAAAGAATACCGGAATCGATGAGTAAAACTGAGAGAGAGTGCATGATAATCTGTCATAAGGTATTTACCAGCCTAGATGAAAGAGACAACAATGAATCTCTTTTCAACTCAAGCCCTCACCCAATGGGTAATGAAAAAACAAGATACCAACTACAACATTCCAAGATCAAAGAAAAATAAAAACACATATGCGGGTTGAGCTCTCATAATGAGTAGAGAGCAGATTCAAAGAGGAGAAGAGAGCATTCCCATGGTGGCAGTTGAAGCTAGGGTTTCCACCCTTAGCAAAATAAAAACCAATGTTTTCCCTAATCATAAATTGAATGAAGACATTTGATCCCCTTAACAAAAACATAATCACTTTTGAAGTTTGCGATAACTCACAAGAATGGAGACATCACAAGCCCATGGTCAAACATTCGACCCAATAATTAATATTATTACCAAAGTCTCCTTTGATTATTGTTCCAATTTGTCAATTCAAATTATCATTTGAAGAATGATTCCATATCCTTAAAAAAAAAAATGTCGACATAATGATGAGATAATCAATTATGGTTGCCAATGCAAAAATTAAAATAGGACTTTAATTAAAGTCATTTACTTAAGCAATAAGGCCCGATTTATTTGTAAATAAAAATGACTTCACATCACTTGAATTGCACATGCAATACACCTTAGGAATGAACCATATCACATACCCATGCAAAGTTATCAACTGAAATATCAAATTCAAATGTCAAAGAGAGCATTGAGATAATTCTAACCCAATATGCCATGAAGGCAAATGAAACTTGTCAACGATGCTAGTGAATAATCCTGATAAGTATTAATAGAACCAAAAAACCAAGTGATAAAGACTAATTGAATTGATATACTTGATGTGCAATAATGAAGGGCCAACCTAATAGAATGAACCAACTATTCCATGATTAACTTGTGATATCAGTGAACTAACCTGAATAACCATGCTATATACCTGTATAAGAAAGATAACCTTTTTTTGCACATGAAGGTCAACCTGATCAGTACCACAAGATGCCATAAATCTGAATGTAAACCAAATCCATAAAGTTGTCCATAATTAAAGTATTGAATGCCAAAAGATGAATAGACCAAGAGTAAGTTGAGCCTGAATCAAGTATCATAATGTCAATGCCAAAATGCCATAGCTAAACCAATGACATTCCAAGACCAAAGAGCCAAGATAAAAGTACCATAATATCAAGTTTGACATCAAGGACAAAATATCAACTAGAGTGATGATTCTGTAATGCATGATATACCTACCACTTCTGGTGACCTAGAGATTGAGCTACACAATTCAGTCCCTAAGCTCACTCAGAATTAATTTCTCATTTTCTCTCATATGCACACACTGCACATTATAATAATGTTCACAATATCTTCAGAGGGACCTTTTTTTGCATGTTCACAAAGGGTCCTATTTCCATAAGGACCTGTAGCTTAATCATGTCAACGTTCAGAATAAACCTTGACACTACAGGTACTCATAGCATCGTCTGGAAGCCAGAAAGAAATTTTAATTTAGTTGGTGCCATATTCATTGCAAGTTCATGCACATTCATTTCCAAATATCCAAATGTATTATCCATCTTTCCTAATAAGTACCCGCGACATAATCCTTTTATTTCCTGTTTGCATTTCAAATACCTGAGCTGTCAAATCACTAGCTCATATCCATCATACTTGTCCCATCATTTGAACTCACTACCCACTATTTATTAAATTACAATTAATATTTGTCACATTGAATCAACAAATAAATATATTCTTTCAGGCTTCCATGTGCAGTGAATGGTTATTTCTTCAAGGTGGTACTTCAAGTATGCTATCATGATTATTCTAGTCTTCTTTAAACTTTCATTATATTTTTGATATTACTCCATGCATGTGAACTATTATATCACTAACTACCATAATTTCACATTTAAACCACCTCCAAATAATAAATGTGAAGCGAGGTCACTTCACCAATTAAGTTGGGGGGAGGGTACAACCTTTTTTTAGTCTAGTTAGGCTTTTCATTATTCTTTTCTACATCGACCACCTAAATTAAAATCAATGAATGGAAACGAGATGCAAAGCCTTCTAAGTTATATCTCATTTTTTTGTTGTCATTTCCATATTGTTAAATTTTACACCTTGAGAACTTGAGCTTAAAGTTTAAACCAAAGTCGAGAGTCAAACTTAGAACCTGTCTATAAGCTCAAATTAAGTTGGTATTGAGAAGGGAAATTTGTAGTATGGTATGCCAGTAAAGATATATGAGATAAGGGAAGGAGAGTGAAGTGTTTTGAAGGCGGTAGGAAAAAATGAGTTAAATTTCAAAGTAGGATTGAGTGCATTGAAGTAGAGAAGTGAGCTATAAAGGGGGGTGATTTCATAAGAAGGGAGCCAATAACTCATCAAAAAATTCTAGAGGATGCATCGGTGTTACCCAATTTCACCAGGGCTGGCTGTCTCGACTACTTCTTGAAGTTAAAGAAATTTAGTGATGACATGACAAGAAGGTTTGCATCTAATCTTTAGTATGATGAAGCTATGGTCAAAGGAATTTCAGTAGATGCATATGAGATTGCTATTGTACAAGCAATTGGGTTACCAAGAACAGTGGCATATTTTCTAGCATGAACCGACACAGTTGCAACTGGGGAAGAATTTCATGTACGAGGAGAGGAATTAGACTCCTCATCACAAGGTACAAAGAGAATTTCTCTCCCCTGGTTATGGGAAAATTGTGCCTCTTACATTATCAGATACATCACCTATGATGGTATGTAGAACCTTTTGTATACAATTTATTTCAAATTACTCATTCATCTCAGGCATAATAGGTTAATGAATGTACCAAAAAATTTGTACAACTTATTGAAATGGATAGCCTCATAATACGAAAGAAAAAAAAGTGATACCTCTCTATCTCATCACTATTTAATTACTTTTTTGATAAAGAGGAGTTTACAGATTCAATACCCACAACTGAGGTGAGAGGATTTCAAGAAAGATGAGTGCACAAATATTAACAATTTGTTGGATGTGCCTATAGTACCTCAGGATGAAAAACCCTAAAATGAGCCCCAAAATGAGCCTGAAGAGGAAAACCCCCATGTCTCACTTGTGGCTTCACCTACCTGTAGCCAAGGCAAACATGAGGAACCTGGAGAACCAAAATCTAGGCCACCTATAATAGAGGAATTACCTTCTTCAAGGTCACAAAAATCTAAGACTTGGAGAGGTAGCGCATCCACCTCCGCTACACCCTCTAAACTAGAAGAAAGGGAGAATACCCCAAAGAAAAAGAGGGATACTCAAAATAAGATAGAGGATGATACAAAGCAGAAGAAGAAGGATGTTACGAAGTAGAAGAAGAGTATTCAAAAGGGAAAAAAGAAAATTGAAAAAGAAATACTCACACCTAGAAGCTATGGCAGATTAAGGAAACAAGGGGCCACAAAGGAAAATATAAGGGAACTTTAAGGAAAAGAGATGAGTAAAGAACAACCTCAGGGAAAACAACATCGACAAGAATGACGTCAGGAAAATGTTATGATTGTAGAAATTGGCTATGAAATAGAAGGGGATGTTCCTAGTAATGTGAATATACCAAAAAGAAAGAGAAGGTATGTGGTGAATTTTTTTGATTCTGAAATAGAAGATATATTTATTGCCTAGAAATTTGGAGCAAAAAACTTAGATAGTCCCATTCATGGAGATTATGAAGAAGGAAATGAGAAATTTGAAGATATAGAGGAGGTTTACATTGAAGAAAGAGATGTAAGGAAAGAAATTCAAGAGCCATTGGATAGGATTAAAAACCTGGAGGAGTTAGTGCAAAATTATGATTAGAAGGATGAGGAAAGAGAAGAAAAAATGCAAGATATGGAGGAGAAACTACAGTTGTATGGTCATGGAACTAATTTAGATTTGCTGGCATAGTTGGCTATTACCAAGACAGGGGACAAAAAACTAGCAAGGCTAGATGTGAAACCTTCTTCTGTCAAAAATCCTGATTACCACACAACCTTCTCACTTGGCTACCAATTGTGGAAAGTTCCTAACGAATTTGCAAAGGAAAAGGAGAAGTGGAAGAAGGAAAATGAAGAATATGTAGAGGAATTGGAGAAGAGAGATATGGAATTGAACAAATCAACAGTCCAATTGGAGGAGATAGCAGACAAGGCTGCACAAATTGTGAGGTGTAGGCCTCCACCGAGAACATATAGACCATTTTTACAAGATTTTTTTTTATGCTTTCAGTTTAGTAGATTAGTTAGCAAACATTCAGTTGGCATGAGTCAAACTTTTAAGTTTATTAAAAAATTTATTGCTTCCACACCTGAAGAACAAGATTAGTTGTGTGAGTTTTATTTGCACAACTATGTAATACCTAATGAGACAAAATGGAACCCTTTAATTTTTGTGGGAGATCTTCAAATCAAAGCACTTGCCTCTTACTATAGGAATGAGAAGCTCAGGGGTGAGATCATGGAAGAGTATGAATAGAAAGATAAATACATTGCACTTCCAATAAGAAGAGAGGCAAAGGATCCAAATGCAATCATTGAGGAATGGCTGAAACTTCTTAAACATAAGGGAGTGGGTAAGAAAATCATGAAACTCAGGGAGGAAAACTCTGAAAGAATGAAGATGCTAGCTGTGAGTATGAAACAATAGTATTACAAGCATGCACAAAATAGATGGAATTGTCTAACACCTAAATTATAGAGGAAAGAACCACATTTTGTGTATAATTTTACTGCTATGCTTCAAAGGGTACACAAATATATGGCAATTGGTGTCAATAAAGGAGTTCATTGGTACCGCTCACCTTCCATCCACCTATTCTCCTTTGTCCAGTCCCACATGGGACTGGAGAGAAAGGTGATGAATGTGAGAAATCAAGAATTATTAGGATGAGACAAATTTTAGAATATCAAGGTTTCTATTTGAAGCAGATTCAAGGGGCTAATATGGTTATGGACTTGAGATAGATTGCTTTTTAGTACAATCAATATCCCTAGTATTTTGCTCAGGGACAAGAAAAATGCTAGTTGGGGGGAGATTATAGGTCCAGATAATAACTCCTTTTTTGTTATTTTTATACCTATTTTGAGATACTTTTAGGTAAACTTTTCCAGACAATGCTCCTACATTATACTATCCTTTCATATCTATTATGCAGACTTGAACCTAAAATACAATGATGAAATTATGGTTATAATATATTAGTATTGTATGGTTTATATGAAGATATGTATGGAATGTTGATGGAATCCTATGATTTGATTATGATAGTTATCCTTGTGTACATGCTTTGAAAAATTAACTTGTTTGCAGCTAACGAGGAACCGTGGCATGCAATGGTTGTGGGATGAACTCATAGCAAAAGGAACACTTGACACCAAAATAGTGGAGCTCCAGGTTAAGCTGAACGTGATGGTTGTTGCTTAAAGGCACTTGATGAAGTTTGAACATGGTGTTATTATAACTAGTTAATAAGCATTGAAGAAGAGGTCTCCTTCACTTACGAGATTTTGACAAATGATTGTATGTTTACATGCAATTCTATTTTGATAGAGTTTTAGTCCTATTAAGATTCCTTTTCCTTTTCAATTATAGGTTGAATAAATTAGTCTTAACTCTACACTCTAAATATCTGTGAGTGGAGTTAATGATTTCATTTAAGTTGTTGCTTTGAATAAGATTCCCTCAAGCTTGTATATAGCTGTTGGTTGAATCCGTATAATAGTTAGTTGGTTTTTTAGTTTTATGTTATTAATTACTTTCAATTTCAAGACACAAAATATTCAGAATGATTGAATACAATTTATGAAAAGATCTTGTGTAATCTTCATGCATATGCAATGAATGGAGTTAATTTTATGGGATGCATACAATCTGATTAATTAGATTTGGGTTCAGTTAAAGTGGGAACAACCACTTAAGTAGTCCACTCAAGTTACTGCTCCTCACTTCATTTTTTAGTTATTTATTTATGTTTAATAGTTGTTATCAGCTTATCACTATTTCATGAATCATATGCAAGTTAATTAGAATCTCATATCTTGCTTATTGTTAATGAAATCTTATGAATATGCATGCAATGGTTAACAAGTAGTACTACAAAGTTTAATTTAGTTGAGTCATTATTTTTTATCATTTTTAAGTTATTACAACATCATTTCATTAGTAATAGTTCAGTTACAGTCTAAGTTGTAGGTAGCCACTAGTTTTGGTTGTCTTTTACTATTTTATAATTTTGTAAATTTCCAGTAAGTAGAATAACTTGAGTAGGGTAGCTTAAGCATTTTTGAGTCCTTGAAGGCATATGTAATGTTGCATCATCATAATCTTACAAGCCTTGGGTTGAAAATTTAATATAGTCTTCAACAATGTTCAGTGGATTGTTCAGTTAGTTAAACCTTTGAGTTGTGTAGGTTCTACCAAGTTTAGAATACATTAGCTTAGACTCTACAATGAGGTAGTTTATATAAGGTGATTTATCATGTCAAAAATTTCCCATATTTGTATGTGTATCCATCATCATAGGTAACAAGGGTGGATGATGAATATGCATCATAAACTATTGACACCTTATCCTTTCATAATAAGTAAAAGTTGCAAGATATCCTGATGTTATTCTTTATCCTTAGGAATGTCTAGACCATTTACAAGATGGGATGTGGGAGGAGGTTTTCCAAAATTACTCAAAGAGATGTCATGTTAAGTCATTAATGGATCCAAAAGAGGGTCTCCATTAAAAATCTCTATCATAATGGTGTGTTAAAAAATGGAATCCACTAAGGAAGGGCCACTAGAAGGAGGGGGTGATAATGATGAATAAATATAGTATTTGGTCTTGATAGTAAATTAATATATGAAAACACATAAAAAATCATGGATGTATGTATAGTAATCATGGTATTAATCAAAATATTGATTATCAAGCTAACAATCAAAGTATCAACAAAGACATGTATCAAAATATAATCATGCATAGAAGCATATTACAAAGATAACAATGATATACCATGTAAATTTTCATATTCAATTCCACTAAGTGTTTGATCTCCAGTTCCACTAATATAATTATATTAGAACTAGAAACCTTAAGAGGGATGAAAGTATAACCCTAGGGTAAAACCATAAGGGGTGTGAGAGTAGATGAGTTGACAAAAAATGTAAAGAAAAATAAAGTTTCCCTAAATCTTAATCTAGGATAATTAAATAAATTGTGCAACTTCTAGTAGACAAAAATAAATGATATTTTTGCATTGATGTTTTAGATCACATTCCATGATCCATCATCAAGAAGATGATGAAAATGAAGTAAAATTAAAGAGCAAGGTCATCAGTGTGTTATAAAAAATTAATGTAAATAGATATACATAAGCTTTATAATTTATGTCACAAACTATGGAAATAATATACTTAATTAAATAAATACAAGTAATCAAGCATAAATAAACCTAGATTAATTAATTGATATATCTAGCAATGATAAAGCATATAATTTTAATGCTAATTTAGGAAATTAAATGTAAAGGATAAAGGGAATTATCCATAGGAATGACATTGAAGAATGAATCTAATATCCCACTGAAATCCACTCACCTTAAGTTTAAAATTGTATGTTATTTATATGTACATTACCCTGAGATTAGAACAATTTATCAATTCTTCCTCAATTCAAATTCATTATACAAGATTGATCCCATGTCATGAGATTTTAATATGGTGTGTAAATTTAATCTATGACCCATGGAAGTAATTCTACACATCATGGAGTTTTGCATCTATATCACCAAAAACTTCACTTTTCCCCAACTATTAAGACTAGTAGTATTAAAAATACCTTGGGTAAATCATTGAATTGTAAGGGATAAGATCTCCTAGTTCAAGCCCCTTGATTGGACCAAATTTATGGCTATGAAAATGATCAAAGACAACACTCTTCAATCATGTAGATGATTTATAATGATTTGATATAGAATTATGTTACTTTTAGTGCTTCAAAGTGAAGTACTACTAGAATGATTATCTTCTAGATGCATATAATTTTTTAATGTATATCTCTTGTCAATTAATGCACATTAAAATATATTTAAATACCAAAACATAGAAATAAGTTGCACAAATGTGTACCACTTTGGTTCATAGTGGTTAATGCAATAAGTGAGTCAAAAAAATGATGTTTTTTTAATTTTGGGTCAAATCCACATGGCACATAATTGATCAACAGGTTGTGGGATTTCCTAAGACAAGAATGTGCAAATATATGTGAATAAAATGAATTCCTAGACATGGGGGAAAAAATATAGAAATATATGTATATGTACATAATACAATACCAAATGTATAGAAATACATGTGGATATAGATAAGATAGGGTTAAATATGTGGGAGGATGTGTAAATATGGATGTGTGAAGGATTAGGGAATGAGCCCAACTTTGTACAAGAATGCACCATTTTTTGATATGTTAATGTATTAAGCCATTCTATCAAAATGAGACCAAAATCATATAGAATTAACACATGTATGGAAATTTCACCAATTTATAGTATTATTAGGATAAGATTTGTAATGATAAAATTTGTATACACATGCCATTTCCCATTTAGTTGGTGTGCTCATCTTGGTGGAATGTATTAAATAAATAGAATATACACAAGTGGCATACTCTTGTTCTTGGTTTGGCACATGAATTAATCTCTATTCACCTTTATTTACCTCTATCTACACATATTAGCATACGTTTGTTATTTACTCATTATTATTGCACCCCATTCACACTTAAATATATTCTTTTATTACCTCAAGAATACCATTTTTGCCCCACAATTCATTTTTGAGCTAAGAAAGATTTATTTATTCAATCTCATAACATGTGAGAATGAACCTAAAAATTCAAAAACATTCAAATTCAAATTCAATTTTTTTTATCCCTTCCTAGTAATTGTTATAAGCCAACTTGGTTCATGTTTATGAAACATTTTATGTGTTGTAATATTTAAACATATTCAACGTGTACTTAATTTCATAAGAAATAATATTCAAAGAGTATGAGGAGAAAATCATTAGATAAAACTTTATTTTCCTCAAGGACAAAGAATATGCATCATCATCATATATGCTACCTACATGGTTGTGCATACTATCTTTGATATCATTCATTATCATAAGTTAAACCCACTAATGGGGTTGACATAGGAGGACATGATAAATACCACCTTGATAGACTCACATAATGAGTGAGAAAACTATGAAAAACTATGAGCCACGGGATCAAACAACGAACAAAAAACACCTTCCACATAAGAGAGTTGCAAACAATAATATGCAATATTCCTCAACAAAAAAGCTACAACAATGAAACTCCAAAATCTCAAAAGAGAGTCTCAAGAGGAGAAGAGAAATAATACAATGAGGTTGAGTGCTTATAAGACAAAAAACCTAAATGACAAAGGGATCAAATCATGACAAATGCGAACATCTTATGCAATGAGACAAAATGACCTAATAATATCATTTAAACTAATAAAAGAATAAAAGAAATCCTAAGTTTAGCATAAGAGCATGAGAATAAATAAGACTAATAATTAATTAAATATTGATTATTAGCTAATGCATGATACTCTAACACCCACCTTGAGATGAACTTAGGGAGTAGCTAAAAACTCTAAAAAGAGAATGCATGATAGGTCTCAACAAACAAGGCTTGGTGAGGTACCCATGTACAAAAAAACTAATCTCTCACAATCAGAGAAAAGAAGAAAAACCCTGTTGGAGAAAACTCCTCTCCAAAAGAGAGAAAAAAAAATGAAGGGTAAAAAACCTCCAAAATAATGTGAAGGACTAAGAAGCATCCAAAACTATGTGAAGGATTGAAAAACCTCCAAAATAAAGTGAAGGATTGAAAAGCCTCCAAAACGATGTCCCAAAAGAATGAACATAAAGAACATCACTAAAACATGAAGTCGTAGACAACAGTCGAATGATGAATGCTAAAATGAAGAACCTCCTCTGAAATAAATGATGATCAGGATCAAGAAGACAATAATTTGCATGAGTTCTCCCAATTATACACTTGAATCAAATGGAAAATAAAGGAAAAAATATGAAACTCGAAGATGGCACATGAATCTACAGGAGTGACTCCAATGATACTACTCAACATGAAAGATGCAAGTAAAAAATATAGGTACCAATAGTCTGAAGAACACTAAACAAATGAAAATGGAAGGTTGCCTCCAAAAATAGGAATGCAAGAGTGTCCATATGGTAAATGCCCCATCTCACTGAAATGCATGGGTAACTAGTCATTGCATCCACCTAGTACATAGGAACAAAAAACTAGATACATAGCTCACTCCAGATGGAAACGAAGGAAGAATTAACACCAATAGTAGAAACCAACCATAATGTTGACAAGGGAGAGCTAAGATATATCCACTAAAATTATGTGAAACCAATAATTTCATGTAGGAGAAACAAGAACATTTGAATGTGCACAAAAGAGTAACTGCTAATAAAAGGGTCTACAAACTAAGGCACACACGCATGAGGCAAGAATAACTATGATTCATTGTTGTCATGGAAGAGACACTTACTTGAAAAAGGTATGATGGAAAATAAAAGGCCTACACTACCCACCCATGGAACTTTATAACATAGTGCGAGTAAAAAAGGTACAATAAGATGTGTAAAATCACTAAAAAGTATACACCAAAATGGCACTTTATCTTAGTGTGTTTATAAAAGAGAATGTGCTTGAAAAACACGACTAAAATGTCCAAATAGGGTAAAATATTGGAAATAAATATGGAATAGCCTAAAATAAGTCATCCTGAATAAACAAAAAGTTTCTAGGAGCTAAAACATCTGAATAATTCACTAGAGTGTGAAAAACACCAAAAACTGAATAAAATGTACTTGGAAAAAAATTCTAGAAAAATTGCATAAATGGTCGTAAAGAGCTCTAAAAGACTGTCCCAATGATACTGGAATAAAAAAAAATGGAGAAACTAATCAAAATTATGAGCTTGGGAGTGAAAACAACACTTCTAACTTCAATAGGCTGTAAAATATACCAGTATAAAAAAAATAAGAAAAAACTAGCACCGTTGGATACTTCTCAGAACTAGCTTTTTGTCAATATCTTATTTGCCAAAATTTGAAACCCAAGCGGAAAGTTACGCTCATTTTCTTGATTCTCCTTATTTTGCAAAATAAAAAAGAAAAAAATTTAAGCTCCTAAGGTCTAGGCATTGGTCACCCATGTGACCATGGGGTGCTTTATTTTGTTAAAAAAATTAAGCACCCCCCCCCGTGGTCATTGGATTAACTAGTGGCAAGCAGGCCACCATAAGCAGCACTGTTGGAGGCTCTACCTTTGGGTGGTACTTTGTGGGTGATGTGGCAACAGTGCCCTTATTTTTCACTTTTTTTCACTTTTTTTGGATTTGTGTGCACAGGGTTGTATAAGTGTTGTACGACCCTTGTAGCAAAAATAAATTGCCTTAGAAGCTTTCGATGCCGAAAGAGGACAAATTTTATATCAAAATTCGTCAAATTGACCTCTTGAACGCAATAGTAAGGTTCTTTTCAACTCAAAATGTTTCGAAATTGCAACTACCCTTTGGATTTGGAAAAAAAATAGTTGCTTCAAACCCTTGTAGATCTAACCTTAGGAGTCCAAATAAAGCCAAACAAAAGGAAAAACTGAATTTTCTGACAACTCTAAATCCAATGAAAGACTCTATTTTGGTCCCAAATTCACTAAAAATATACTAGGATTTAGAAGGGTCATCAACTCTCACAAAAGAAGTGTCAACTCAAGTTGAAGAACAAGTAGAAGAGAGTTTGGATGAAGAAGTACATGAGTCTCCACGTGAGGATGCTCCAAAACAATCTCCCATTTCTTCTTCCCCTATCACTGCCACTTTACCTAGTCCCACTCCTCCTGCTATTTCAATTGAAAAACCTTTTCCTTTTCCTTCTGTTATTGTTGGTATTGTTATTTTTGTTGCCCCTACCATTTCAATTCAATCTATTCATTCATCCCCAACTTTGGGGTCTATTTTTGATAGTCTTAGGAATAATTTTGAATTTTTTTTTGGTTCCTCACCCAATTTTCCAAGTTTGTCTTCTTATTTTGATGTGTCTACTCAATCTGAGTTAGATAAATTTATGGCTGAAATTGCATGGAATATGTCAAGTGTTTAACTACCTATTTCTATTCAAACTGGCACTCCACCACTTGTGACTACCACCATTTTAGGTGTAACTACATCCACTCAAACCATGGTAATAGGTCCTAGAGAAGGTTCTTCTCCTCTTCCCCCTTGGTTGGCCTCATAGACACTGAAGGGAAAGAAGCAAGCCATCTCTCTTGACGAATTTGATTTTGGTCAGTTGGTGGCAGTGAAGACTAAATATACAAAGAAGCCATTTAGGCTCTGTCAAGGGTGTTAGTGGATAAAGTAGGTTACAAATATGCTAAGGTTGCACAACCTCCCATAGGTAAAGTTGTAGAGGAGGTAGACTCTTTTGATTATTCTATCACAGGAATAGAACTTGGTAAAAGGACACACAAAAGTGCGAAAGAGGGTGCAAAAGGAGCATTGGATTCTCTCATTGAGAAGTATGACTAGGATAAGAAAATCAAAGATCAGTTTAAGGCCAGGGTTGAACAACTCACCTCCATGCTTCAGAAGATTACTCAATCTTCTGATTTTACTAAGCTTGTTGCTACAAGCATTGAAGACCCCATCAGTTAGAAAGTTGAAAGGACACATGTATGAGGCAATGCAGTTACATAATGGATTGATAAAATATTGGCTCAAGGAACACAATTGTTGAAATATTCTGAGGAAGGGATTAGCAATATGGGAAATGTAAAGGTAAAATTGAGTCAAACAATTGACACACTTTCTTAGAATCAACAAGAGATAAATTTTTTTTTTCTCAAAGCTTGGACAAAGATGAAGGATCTCAAGCTTGATGTGTTAGAGGAAATTGGGATGATTTCCAATAGAGACATATTTTTTGGCATATGAGAGACCATGAAGCATAATTTGAATGTTATTAGTGGTCTAATAAGAGATTTACAAGAAGATCAAGAGGTTGACGAAGATAAAGGTTCAGATCTCATCGCTAGAATAAAAGAGCTACCTTGTAAAGTGCTTGATGACAACACGAAAGTTATTCCATCTAACACAGTTATCTAGGAGTTCACATCATCAATGCAAAGAGTTTGAAGATGAGGATTTTTCATTAGCTTCTATCAAAAAATTGGTGGACATTCAACTTACTTTGGATAACCTAAAATTATTACTAGAAAGGTATAGGAAAACTTCAATCACTATCAAGGACTTAATTACACAAGTAGTCATAGTCTCTAGTCATACCACAAGACCAGATAATTCAAAAGTCCAAGTGGCATTGAAAAAATATGAAGGATTATTAGAGATAGATGGTGAAGAATAAATGAATGTGACATTTCCAAACTTAATTTATTTTCATGCTTTTTCCCTTTGTGTAATTATTTTATGACATATTACATGTCTTTTGTGAATATGCAATTACATGTAAAAACGAAGAATTTATAAATCAAATCAGACTCTATTGTTGAATAAGTCAAGTTAATTTTGTTGTGCAGTTTTGCACACATGCCCCACTAAAATTAGGGACCCTCTTTTACTTGGTCTTCTGGCTCTTTTATGTGGCCTTGCCTATTGAGCTTGTCTTTGAAAATCTTGAGATTTTGGTCTTTGGTGCTTTTTGTCCTTTGGTCTTGGATTTGTGCTACTTTGCAATGATTCCTTGATGCCTATCTTGCTTGTAAAGTGCCCCTTTTGAGCTAAGACTTTAAAAACTTGAAGTCTTTGGGTCAATCTCCAGTTTTTCCCTGTTTTCAAGATTTTCCTTCCTTGTCGGATTTCCCCGGCTGCCCAAAAACCTTCCCAGGCTGGTTCTACATTATTTTTAAAGATTTCCACGCTTCACAAAATTTTGTCTTCCCCGAATTTCTCTGAAATTTCCTTCGCCTCTTCGTTTTCCTGGTTTGCGCTTTTTTTTGTTTGGTTTCGAACTGATTCCAAAGATTTTGGTGCTTCGTGGATTTCCTTCTTCCTCGGTTTTCTCTACATTTTCCTTTGTTCCTTTATTTTCCTAGGTTGCGCCTCTGGGTTGTTTACCTCGATGTTGTGGGTGTCTCTGTGTCCGACTGCGGTTGGGTGGTAGCACTGCCTTACCGTAGGTGTCCGTGTTTGATGTTGTGGCAATGAGGAGTTGGTTCGTTTGGCGCAGCAACACGGTCATACCTCGTTTTTGTGGGGGCTTTGCATCTAGGCCGCAGTTGGGTAGTAGTACCGCCTTACCACGAGAGTCTTTGGTTAGTGGTGTGATAGTGCAGTTTACCTCGATGCCGCACCCGACCACGATTGTGCGGTTCACCACCATACCATGGGGGGTTTGTGCTTGGTTTGCGGTGTTGTAGTTTACCGCGTTACCTCAGTGGTCGAATGCCTGGCTCAGGGTAGCACAATTTTGGTTGTTTTGGGGGCTTTAGGAGGTCAAAATTGTTAGTCAATGGCGCACGAATTATGTTGATGTCGGGAGAATTTGTTTCTTTGGGAAAACCCTGATAGTCCATCCTTGCTTCATTTTTTTGAGTGTGCTAAGTATTGTTGGTTTCGGCAATTTTCGTCCCTGTTGGATTTTCCCAAAAATCTGTTATTTATCAAAGACTAAGGAGATTCACGACCTAGTTGTTTATGGTTCTACATTGCATGATGGATTTAAATAATTTAAAGATACATGCAAACATTTCTTGAGTTTTGACTAACAAGTGATCGACCTTTTGGTGATTTTTGTGCTTCCCTCGTTAAAATCTGCCAGGCCTGGAATTCCTAGAAATTCCTTCCTCACTTGGATTTTGCAAAGGGGTGAAAATCTTGAACTTTGAGAAAAAGGAAATTTTAACGATATTTTAAGGGGATTATAATGGCGGTTTTGATCTTTCTTTGATGATTGAATATGTTTTTCATGATAGACTAACTTGGATTCTCACGCTATACTAGTTACTAATTTTGGCTCTTCGAGTGCAGGCTGGATTAAGCAAGTTGGTGCATGTTCTTTGAGGGTGTGGAAGGATCTGCAGGATTCAGTTGGGTACACTTTGCGGCCGAGGGTAGGTCGAACTCACTTGTACGTGGCCATTCTTTTTCTTCACACGGATGAGGCATTAATGGCGAATACAGCTCACAGGCTTTTTTGGTGTGTACCAAGATTTTTAAAGTCCAAGGTTGATCTGAGGGGGTGCCTCCTGCATTCAATGCGGGGTGGTGATTTATTGTTAGTTGTCTAGGCCAATATTTCTTTGTAACCCTAGCTTGGGCTGACACAGGATGAAATCTCTATAAGTATGGCCTTTGGCCTCTTTTTGAAAGGTTGTTGGTTGATTAATTTTTGAGGCAATAGAGCAAAAAGTTAGAGTTAGGAGTTAGTTAATTTTGAAGCAAGTGTTGTAACAAAATATTGGAATTGTTGTGTTATTAGTGATTCAATACAAGTGAAGACATTGTGATTTGGTGGCCTCTCTTGGATTGAGTTATCTTGTATGGTTCTTATTCTATCTTAAAATTGCTTGAGAATAGTTGAATGTATTTTAGATTTATAGTTAAATAAGTTAATGGTGCTTGCGATTTGATGCTTGGAGTGTTGTAGCAATCTTTGGTTCATACTTTGGGCAGC
The DNA here is from genome assembly GCA_007115665.2 of Sequoiadendron giganteum. Lineage (NCBI taxonomy): Eukaryota > Viridiplantae > Streptophyta > Pinopsida > Cupressales > Cupressaceae > Sequoiadendron > Sequoiadendron giganteum. The sequence continues at coordinate 83,997,563 of CM021106.1, read as the reverse complement.
TTCTTGATTGTGGGATTTTTGTACAAGGTCAAATTATACCTGATACTTGTGTGCTTAGTTAAATTGTGGGCATTTATCCAGTTCTATTGAATGAATGTCCATGATCTGAAAATCTTTAGTTCCTTAGAAGATTGCACTATTTGTGTAAGATAAAAGGTATAGCCCAGGTTGAGCAGAGATTAGTTTTTGAGGGATTGGTTTGTTCCAAGTATTTCATCATTATTATTGTTGAGTTTAGGAGTAATATTAATCCTAGGATTTTTGAAACCCTTATCTTTTGTTATTTCTTTGAACTTTGGTTAGAAACAGGAATTTGAGCATCATTCTATTATAAAATCTGATAGGTTTAGAGCTTCCAACATTATTTTTGTAAGGTCCCTTTATGATTACCAACATTTTTACATTTATCACTGAGTGGTTTCACTGCATGGTCATGACCTGACACCCGAGAGACCTTGGGGTTATCTCTCTTTTCATAGAGATCAACCTTTCAAGAGAGATAGGATACTTTATATTCTGTCTGAGTTGTTGTTGTGCAGAAAAACACTATCAATAGGATTGGCACTAGAAGGAGGGCTTGAATAAGCAAGCTAGATTGTTTTCTAAACACCATTTCTCCTGAGAGGCTTAGAAGGAAAACTAGATCTACACCAGGAGAAGAAGAAGCGTTTCAAGAACTGCCACCTCCAACTAGGTCAAGAAGAACCAAAAGAAGGGAGGATTCATCATCCAACCCATCATTTCCATCATCCTCACCCTCATCCACCTCATCTTCATTCGATTATGAGGTTGGGTCCATTCAACAACCCCAACCAATCATCAATCAACCTTTACCACCTCCACTCCACCAATGGATTTCTTCGCAAATAACCCATCACCTCTATCATTCAATAACTACAATGTTATGCCCAAAGACCTTGAGAATTTTTTCTCTAAGTTTCACACAAATGACCCTAATAGAATAAAAAAGGAGAATATTGGGATTTTTCAGACTTGTCTGAGAGATAGAGGGATTAATCATGAGGATGTTGAATGTAGAATTTTCCCTTATTCTCTGGGAGAGGAGGATTTTTACTAGTACAATAATTTACTTGTTGCATCCATTCATAATTGAGTTGAACTTGAGGCTGCATTTATGCAGAACTTTAATATTCCCATCTGTGCTAATGAGCTCTACATGCAGTTTATCGGAGTTAAGAGATAATTTAATGAGCCTATGAGATCATTCAATAATAGGTTCCACCGTGCATACTCTAGACTTCAAGAACCTTATGCTGTAGATGATGCCACTTCCCTAGAGGTTTAATTTGAGGCCTTTGATAGCCTTACATCCGCATTCCTTAAGTGGAGAACTAATACCCTAACTACCTCGCTCACTACATATACAAAGGTTGTTAAGGTTAGCACTGATCTGAGGAAACACTTGTCAGGACCCCTGTCATCTTTGGGACTTGGTGCTCACCCTGGCCAAGTCTAAGCTCTCAACCAAGCTCTAACTAATCACACTCCCATTATGAATCCCATTCCATAGTTGCCTTTTGTCCCTCACCCAGGTCATCCAATAAGTCAGGTTCAACCGGTGCCTAGTTATCCCCCCAAAAATGCTAATCAACCCCTTCACTCATAGCAACAGGTTGGTTTTCCTACATATTTGCAAAACTCAAAAGTTTTGAATCAGTCTACTAGTTCTAGAGGAGTGTCAAGATACCCTCCAAACAATGTGAATTTAGTGCCTTACAATAGTCCTTATAAGGAAAGGTTGGATGAGCTAATTGAGCAAGTACAAAAATTGAATATGGAGGTTACCTATTTAAGGAACTAGAATGACCAACTCCAAGATACTCAAAAGAGAATGCAATCAAATTGCAGTATCAAGATGTTGCACGAGGTTAGAACTTTGATAGAGGGAAACACTCTGACATAAATCAAAATTTTGATAGAGGACAAGGTTCTGGTTAGAACTTTGATAGAGGTCAACACAGTGGACAAGGGTTTGAAAGGAGACAACCACCTAGGAAGAATAGGCCATGGAATATTGGACCTAGTAATGGAGGAGTCCCCACTCCACTAGATCAACCATCCAATCAAGAGAAACCTCTGAGTGGTGTATACCTAGCAGAGGCTACTTTGTCAGGGTGGTGCAAACTTCACAAAACAAGTCAACACTTTGAGCTTGATTGTCTTGAATTTCAAACTACTACTTCCATATTTTAGTATGAAGTTGAGAACAACTCCATTGGTTAGGAATTGGTACCCTCAAATCCTTATGATTCCCCTATTTTGGTGTTGAATCATGCTCCTTTCCCGAGGGATGAAGAGAATGAACCAAAAGAGGAGTGAAGTGGCCAGAATGAGGAGGCAGAACAAGTGCTCAATGAAGATGAAATATTTTGGCTATTTAATGAGGAAAATAAGAATGATAATGGCCCATTGGATGAAGAAGAAGTTGATGTTGAAGAAGTCTAGATGTTTCAGTAACCTACAAGAAAGTATGACATGAGGAATAGGCCTAACAAGAATCCATAAGCTGGAGGCCCATTTACTACATCTATTCCTCGAAATTTTTTTACCACTCCATCGGACCCACATGCCAGTAATAATCCATCCTACCCCTAAGTGCCAACACAGTTTTCTGCAAAAGGAGGACAACGTGATGTGTCAAAAGAAAGCAATGCTCATGCAGCAAAAGATAAGCAGACTGGTTATTCTAGGGAGACCTACACTAACATGAATGTGGCATAATTAGGTGAATATGTGACTGAAGAACTCAAGAAAGTAAAGGTGAGTCTTTCTGCTTTTGAGTTATTAAGGGTTCCTGAAATCAGGGATGTAGTCCTAGGGTCTTTCAATTCAAAGACAATATTACAAGGGGTAGCAATCAATGAGGCAGTTGGTAGGCCTCCTAGTTCGTAAGCACCTAAAGGTCTAAGTCAAGTACCACCTAGAAATAGAGGGATAGAAAAAGATAAGAACCAAGTTGCACAAGGTGACACTCAATTGATTTTATTCCAGGGGAAAATAGAAACCCCTTCCTTTCTAATTTCTATTCATATCTTTGGGAAGAATCTTCACAATTGTTTGCTGGGTTCAGGGGCATCTACAATTTTTATGCCTTTTGCAGTCTATAGGGCTCTTAGTATTACCCCTACAAATTTTTAGAAGAAAGTCATCTAATTGGACAAGAAAAAGGTAAATATAGTGGGAGAATTGAACATGATCCCCATG